>OZ024903.1:99184783-99229783 GCA_964017125.1 Flabesymbios commensalis
TATTTTGGACGCCTTTGGCTTTATGAGACTTCGAAAAATTTGGTTAAATGCACAAACCTCCCCCCTCCCCCCCCCTGACCCATCCCTGACATTCTACGTCTTTGTGACGACGTTACCAGGTTACAGAATACAGGAGGGAATAACGTTACAGTATACTCGGCCCCGGGTGATACTATAGATATGAGAAGAATTATAAACACTTTATTTTAAAATACATAAATCAAAATTATTTGTGGGGCATGTTCGTCCGGGGCATGTTCGAATAGGTGCGAACGTGCCCCATGATGACATTTCAGCTTAAACCCCCATTATCGCCCATACAACTCTGCATACAATAAAAATACTTTAAATAGGGCTTGAACACTTAACACTTGTAAGTTATTGACAGAGAAAAAAAAGTTACTTACCTACTAACACTGTAGCGGACACAGGATCGCGAAAAAGTAAACAAAATAACATCAAAAGAGCAAAAAATCACATATTTAGTAACTGGAGTAAACAAAACAATCGTAGCAGACGCCCTTGGTGGGAAATAGTGTCTCAGGGCGGAGGTATAGCATGCATAATATTTTTCGATCACCAGGTGGCCCTCCATTCTGAGTTAACCACAGGGTGCGGACGTGCCCCGGGGTTCGAACATGCCCCGTCCTCCCCTACAACTGGATAATACAGTCAAATATTGCCACCTCTGATTACAAATTGCATAATTAGAGCTTAAAACGGGGGATTAGGCTACATCAGCTAATAAATCAAAAACAGTTTAAACAGTGGCTAAACTGTTATTCTTGTGATTTTGTGTCAATATAATCCCCCTAATTATCTACTTATGAACGAAAACGCACGCAAATTATGTGGTTTCATTTTGAAAAATAATACGTAATTTCGGGATTAAATGTGCTCATATAAAGTCAAGAAAATAATTCAGAACGTTATATGTGTCTCTATTTATGGTAAAATATGTATGCTATGACATACTTGAATTAGAAATGTATGGGTAACATATTTATTGCAATAAAAGCTATATTTGTTCAACATGTACCACTTTCACAATTTTGGGCAGAGTTTGAAACTTAGGGGAGGGGCCGACAGCTAGGAGTCGCGTGGAGAGGGGTGCTCAAATAGGTGGAAAAGGCCTCATCGCATTCAGGGGTAGAGTGAGAACGAATACGACTGAAGTCTCTACAGGGTGCGCACGGGAGACTTTCAGCTTACCTCACCCTCCTCTAGCGGCCATCAGCTAACATATCAGACGCATATCATTGATCTGTCCATACAAAATTAAAATAAATACGTTTTCTGGACTGTTTACATGTTATAACTTTAACAAGGTATCATTTTTTTGCACTTTGTGAATAGTCTAGCACATTGTATGTTTTAATATAGGTCTTTGCACGCAAAAGTGATAAATTATATGCTCCAAATTCAATTGTATGTAAGTTCTTATAATATCGCTATAGCCTATGCATATGATGGTAGCAGGTCACTTCGTACCATGTCCACTTCGTAACCTACCACTTCGTACCACAGCAAATAATAGACCTACCAGTTCGTACCATCTCTACCTACCAGTTCGTACCACTTTTACCTACCACTTCGTACCTACCACTTCGTACCATTTTTTTAACGGTTTTATTTCGCGAGATGGAGTCTTTTAGAAATCTTATAATATTAACGACAGTAGATATATTATAACAATAACAATATTGAATATATATTTTCTAAACTTCGGCAGTAGATTCACGCTAGTTATACCTCCGTTTTATAGTTATTAATTCACAGAAACCTACATGAATTTGAATGACATGTGACGTATTATAACTTAAAAAATATCAAGTGTGATATATCGTTGGAATCGCTTACTTTATTACAATCACTTTGTTACAAAAACGTCGTATTTTCTCTTTTTAATGTGTTAGAGCTGAGTTGTGAAGGGAGTATCCTCTCGGAGAAGGGGGGGAGGAGTACTCGTGCGAGTGAAGCTAGGACTATCACCTTGGAGAAGGTGAGTAGTAGATCTACTCCTGTGACTCTCGAGAAGGTGTGAAGGAGACGAAAGGCAATTGGATTTTAAAAGTGTTGATTATAAAATTACAATATTTAAAAACAGACACATACTTATAGATTATTAGTCGATAAACTAATTAGTTACAGAATCTGAGAATTATTTTCGTACCGATGTCTTTGTTGTGAAGAGAGTAATATCACAGAGATGGGAGTGGTACACTTACTACTGACAAGTTGAGACAATAGCCAATATTTTCAGACAATACAATATTTTTATTGCATAAAACATGAGTTGCGAGAAGAGTTTAAAGTACTATATTTAAACTATTTGTCAAATTGAATTCAATCCTTAAAAATTAAGTTTATTTAATTTTTCACCCACTTAGAGTTGTGTCTCGCTGCCGCAAGCCACAACTTGAAAGTGTGTGGACATTACTCATATTTGTGTAATTTGAGACAAAATATTTGCATAAATAACAGTGACTTGATCGCCTAAAAAAATGCATTAATAATGACTATAGTAGTGATTAGCGGTGAAAGGGTTAATCTTTGAGGTTCATTTCTCGAAATGTATGGCCGGTTTTTATATGGCACATCACATATATATATGACACTAATATTGAGCATGTTGTACTTTGTAAACGTGTTATTATAATTTATAACACATGATTATCGGAAATAACTAACGGCTTAAACGTGATGTAAAAAAAGATTAGGATGGACGAGTGCCGAGCTCATCTGGTGATGTAAATACCATTTTTCAAATTAATTAATTAATCAGGCCTCTAAATCGGTCTCTCTCTACATATCCAAAGGGTGCCAGCCGTGCGAGAATTAACAGCTTAAGCGATGCAAAGGTGTGTTTTCATGAAAATGACTGTGGCAATTAGCAGCAACACCTGCACTGATTATAGTAATGGGCTTAGACTGTTGACGTTCTCATGCCAAATACAGTGCGTCTGACATTTTATTAATCAACATTTCTATTTTGATACAGTCTGTTTGTTTTTTCTGCTATCAGCTAGTAAGGAGTATATTATCAACTGATTATGAGTATAATATGTCTCATTGTTGAAATGATTTAAGCGCTACGTACAGTATTTACAAAACAGTACATATAAACATTTTATCAAGCGTGCGCTTTATCACTCGATTACGATTTCTTAATTATAAGCTGTTTTATAATAAAGTAAGACATGCAAGCTTGTCTGTGGTTTATTCAACTTCATATAATAAACTGTTGTAGAGTTAGTTCATGTAGAGGTAAGTGACAGCCTATAAAACCCTTAAATCGCTAAGCGCTACTATTGTGATGTTCACCCACTTGAAGTTGTAGGTTGCGGTAGCAAGACACAATTAACTTTAAGTGGGTTAACATTTAAAATATTTAATTTAGCGGTTGAGGAGTTAACAGGTTAAGCTGTCATCAGCTTGCGAAGGTGAGTTGTGAATCACTCCAACTTATACCCTACCTGTTAGTTTAAACATATTTATTTCTCAATTGGAACAGTACCCAAAGGTAATACATTGTGGTTCCTCTCGAGGAGGCGATGTTTATCATGTTGATTTATAAACAAGAGCGGATCATCAGACAGGCACACACAGACAGACTCATAGACCGCCTGATAGAAGTTGGCGGTGGCGTGACGAGGTGTGGGGTTCAGATCGGGAAGAATGGAAAGAAATAATGGTAAACACTATCTGTTAAGGAGTGAAAAGCGGTTACTGGACCATAGGAACGTGTCCACTGCAGCCATGAGATTTGTGTTGACCAGGTTGTTAGGATCTTCACTGCCGTGAAGTATTACAGTACAGTTAAAAATCAATCCTAGGCCGTTCATTGAGTCTTGTAGCTCGTTTCTGGCTGCAATGTACAAGGTACATGATAGAAAGAAATGTTCCGTGGTCTCAACTTCACCGCAACAGCATTTAGTAGATTCGGAGACGTGTAAACAATTTAAATGCACTCGAAGTTTGCTACATCCCATCCGCAGGCGTGCCAGAATAATGTTAGTTGTTCGAGGACCCAAAAGATAATATTTGTTTTTATTTACACATTTTTTTGCAAGATTTGACTTTAAAATGGATCTCTCGTCAATTGCTTTCAAATTTTCATCCAAATTGTTCCAGAATATTGTCGAGTACGGGAAGAAAGAAGATTTAAAAGTTTCGGTTCTGCAGGAGAAAGTATCCATGAGGTCAGAGTTTCGTAGGTTATACCTGTGACCACTTCTACTTTCTACACTACCCGGCAATAGATCTTGTAAATATGTGGGTGAGCGATGGTGCACGATATCCGAGAACGTTAATGTGCGTTGGTTTTCGCGGCGCTGAGATAGAGTTTCCCAGGATAGTTCTTTGAACAGAGTGCACAAAGAGACTCCTCTTATGCCACCAGCCACGATTTTTGCTGCTCGCTTGTGGATTTTGTCTAATTTAGATAAGTCGTTTTGAGCAGCGTTTGCAAATACAATGTCGCCATATTCCAGTATAGATCGGACATAAGCAAAATAAAGCTGTTCTAATCCCTTTCTGTTAATTTTAAATGATAGTTTATTTAAGATTCCCAGTCTTTTGTTTGCTTTTATACAAATATTATTTATGTGAGCCGACCATTTTAGGTTCGATGTTAGTGTTAAACCCAGGTGGCAGTGGGAATTTACAGTTTTGATAACTTCGTTCTTAAAATGTAATGGAGGAAGAATGATATTTGCTCTGGTTTGTAGCGAAAGAGGCATGTCACAGGTCTTTTTGGCATTAAATGTCACCAACCAAGTATAAGCCCAGTTTTCCATTTCCTCCAGGTCCCTGTTCAATACATTTGCGCATTCGTCCACCGTATCGGCAAAAATATAGAGAATGTTGTCGTCAGCGAACAAGCTAACTCTGCACTCCAATTCATCTGCAATATCGTTTATATAGACAAGAAATAAGATCGGTCCAAGTACGGACCCTTGTGGAACACCAGCTTTGATTGGCATGAGATCAGATTGTTCGCTGCCCAACACTACTCTTTGTGCCCTACCAGACAGATAATTCGAGAACCAATTATTTAGCTGGCCAGTAATACCAATAGAACTTAATTTAGTTAAGAGACCTGCATGCCATACTCTATCGAAAGCTTTGCTTATGTCTCCGAATACCACACGAACTTTCTTATTGTTGTCAAGTGCTTCACCGAGGACATGATACAAGTAAACCAACTGATGAGTGGTACTGTCTTTGGGCATAAATCCCGACTGCATTTTGTGAATCAAGTTATTATCGCGAAGGTGATTAAACAGATATTTGAATACACATTTTTCCAATATTTTTCCTGGTATACTTAACAAAGACACTGGGCGGTAGTTAGTACACAAGTGGCGATCGCCGTTTTTGAATATAGGGGTAATGTGAGCTATTTTCCAGATAGCAGGAAAAACATTAGAAGAAAGTGATTTGTTAAATAATAGAGTAAGGGGCCCAACAATAACAACTGCAGTGTTTTTCAACAGCAATGGACTTATTTCATCCGGACCAGTAGCTTTGTTCGTCTTTAGTGTTTTTAAAATATCTAAAACCTCTGACTCAGAAAGAATTATTTCTTGCAAACGAGCATTCGTTCTAAAATCTAAGTTGGGCGGTACACGGTTTCCAGCGTTTAATTCGCTGTAAGAAGAAAACATTTTATTAAAAAGGTTAGCTTTATCCATGGAGTTACTAAAGACACAACCATCGTCGGTTTGTAATGCCGGGATTTTCTGATGTACGCCATTAAAGAATACGCGAATCGTTCGCCACCAGCCTTTTTCGTACGTTTTGTTATCGTTGATCGAGTTTAAGACTTTGTTATCATGCTCAGATACCGATTTCGATAGCTCGTGAGCATATTCGTTGCACGAACGTTTGTAAGTTACCCAGTCACTGGCTAGTTTTGATAGTTTAGCTTTCCGGAATAAACGATCACGTTTCCTTTTCAGTGCTCGTAATTTATTACAGTACCATGGCTTGTCATTAGGTCTGATTCGAACTGATCGAAAAGGTATAAATTTCTTTGCAGTTTCTAGGTAGGTTTTAGTCTAAAATTTTGCGCAGATATCTACATTGTCAGACGCTAGACATGCTTCCCAATTTAGTGTGTTTAGACAAACCCGAAGACCAGCCCAGTCGGCGTTTTTAAAATCCCAGACATTTCGTGTGAAGGATTCTTTATTGTTAAATGTCAGTGAAGTGTTGCAAGATATTGAGCAGTGGTCGCTGGTATAGAACGGATATCCGACTGTGCACTCGGTGATAGTTAAGGAGGAAGAAGATAGTATTTGGTCCAGGATAGTAGCACCCGCGGGTGTGATTCGTGTGGGACGAGTAATGTTAATTATAAAATTGTTACTTTCTGCGAAGAATTTTAATTTCGGTCCGTTGGCATAGTTCGGATCTGCATTGAGGTCACCGATCATAATAATTTCGTCGTTACCCCCTTGTTTAGCCATATCTACGGAATCTTGGAGATTTTCCCAGAATACTTGTCCAGAATTCGGAGGCCTGTAACACACACACAACAGTAGATGTTGTTTATTACATTTAATTTCCACCCAAAGGGCTTCTAAGCTAGGTAGCTCGAACTCGGTGCGTCTGACGGCGACAAGACTGTCTCTGACGTATAGGGCTACACCTCCCCCAGGCCTATCCGAACGATCGTGTCTGATTATGGGCAAGTAACCATTTAAGTGAAGGTCTAACTCACAATTACTGTTAAGGAATGTTTCGGTTAGTGCTAAAAGATCAAATTTCTGTGCCACATCGGCAAGTAAAGCTGTATGCGTGTCGAAGTTGAGACCACGGACATTACAATGCCACAGTGAAATGAACGGACCAGGATTGATTTCCACATCTGCAGACAGTAGAAGCAAGATATAAATAATCGATAATATCAGAGAACATAAAATACCGTTGCCGCACACTCCCAATCTCACTGACATGTGTTTAACTTTAAGCGAGTTAAAAAGACCAATCCGAACCCTATACACACCAAGATCAACCCCCATCATCGTGACGAATGATTATGTCTGTCTGTGAATGCCTGACTGTGAACCGACTCAACACATTTTGAAATAAATGAAACACCACCCTCAAACATAGTGAACAATATACAATATGGCGTAGACACATGAGAAACATGAAAAACATCATCATGATCATGTCAAAATGATATAGATATAAATGTGTTGGTGCTTGTCCAACCTTATCTGGTATCTTTAGGGAAAATTAAGTAATACAATATCAAACAACAAGTAAAAAATAATGTATCAATCCACAGTGCCGCAGTGGTCACAGGATGCCATCTCAACGCCAAATCAACTTCAAAAACGCCGTCTCAGTGTTGAGACAACGTTTCCGACGCCGGTCCAACGTCTGGACATTGTCACGTGCATACAAAGAGGTTCTGTCATAGCAAGGGATCTGCTTAGCGTCAATCAACTAGAGTCATTATGTGTGGTTAACATTGTAATTAATATTTTATCGTCAAAGTAATTATAATGAATCCATTAATAGTTATGAGAGCTAGTAATTAGAGGAATATGTTTAGCCTCTACTTGTAATAGTTACTTGAGATACTAAACAATCTAAGCAGGTTGTATTGTGTGAGTTGGCGTCTCTAGGAGTTGTGTGAAGCCTGCTGGTCAATTGTGTGTCTTGCTGTCACAGTGTTATGCTGGTTGTATTACGTGTATGCTGATTCACCACGGTGATTTAGGGATGTCGGCCTTACATCGCGCCGATGGATAAATGAATTAGACATTTTATTAGTGTATCTTATCACGTAGTTTGAGAATAAACCAAAATATAATAATAGTAATAGCTGTGTACCTAATAGGAAATATTGTTCTGGTGGAAATGCGGTCGATTTTTGTCACTTCAATTGTTGTCTAGCTGGTGGCTGCCTGACTGTTAGTGTCTGTCACGCCGGTAGAGGCTGCAGGGTGGTCAGTAGTTGACAACTGACCGTCAGCTGACTGTTCGTTACTCTGTACATGTGATCTGTCAACAATAACCCTCTGAGTGCCAGGTCCGCGTCTAGTTTGTAGTACTTTCTGGCGGTCGTCCTCACTTACTGCGTCAACTGTGGTATCCAGGTCAGAGATGGTAGATATCTGTCGGACGTCGCCGTTACGGAGGCGAACCAGGATTCTGCCATCCTTGGTCCAAGTATGGCTAAATGTACCCGCTTTCTGGTGTTGTCGAGCCTTGTAGAAGATATCTTGTCTGTGACGTGTTAGATCATCGCTGATAAAAATACCCTTTTTTAGCTTTACGTCGAGCATTATACAATTTATCCCTGGTTTTATAAGAGATAAATTTGACCAGAATTGCGCGTGGTTTGTTGGTTGATGGCCGGCCGACCCTGTGCGACCTGTCAATCTCGTCACTGTCAATTGTCAAACCTAACTCTTTAGCGACATCGCACACAATGTTGTCTGGCTGTTCGCCAGTGGTTTCCTTAACTGTAGACCACACACGTAAACTGCTCCTTCTGCTGTATTGTTCCATATCATCAATACGTTGGTTAGCTGAGGTGAGACAAGAAGACAAGTTTTTAACTTTACCTTCCAGTTCAGTAATCCTGGCGTTTTGGTCACGTAGTTTATCTTGCAGCGGCTGTAAGTTTCTTTTGATACTTCGATCTATAATGTTCTCGAACATGGCCACAATGCCAGGGCTGTTAAATAGTTGTTTTAGCTCAGTCATCACAGATGTTGTGGATGAGCCCTCAGGCGTGTCGTCGTGGACGTCTGTCATGGTTGTGTCGGACAAGTCAAGTCCCACTATATCAACACTGTTTGAATCGTCAGATTGTGTGATTTTCAAATTTTTAGAAGGCGGACTGACCTTAGATGGAGTTGTTTCTCTGTCGCGTTTCCTTTGTCCTGTACTGGTTACTTCAAATTGATGCTTGTCGACAGAATCACCGGTTGTTGTTGGTGTAGCACACGACGACATTCCAATCAGATTAAACAAGTGTAGCGTTAATACGTGTACATCCGTCAATATGGCCGCCGATTTCGATTTTGAATTCTTCCTTTTTAATCCGTCAACATCCTTTAAAGTAACATTCTAATTGCGTCCATCGACTCATACCCTACCTGTTAGGGATTAATAGCTCCGAGCCATAGGTGTTGTGAGTGATAGCTGACGCTGTCATCGGCTTGAACGGGTAAAAGCTGTGATCTGAATTTTAAACACATAGCAGGCCTACCTGTAACGTTAGTAATCATGTAGTAATCGATCAATAATTATCAAATTTAAAAGATAAAGTCTTACACCTGTATATCGATGACAAAATATGATGTAGGCTATTAAATAAAGTATTGATGCAATATATGATGAAATACACACAGAAATACATGACTTTGACAAATACATATATATCTCATAATAAACACGTCTAAACAATTAAGACAGAGACATATATTTATTTCTGATAATTCTGTATAATTGCCAATCTGCAGAACGTAATCCATACATATGGGCCTATATATATATATAGGCCTATAACATAAAAAACATGTCCACTAGTAGGCTACTAATTAGGAAAAAAACATATATATTTTTTCTGGTTCGAAGTGGTAGGTACGTTGGTACGAACTTGTAGCTTTCTGGTACGAAGTGGTAGGTACGTTGGTACGAACTGGTAGATTTCTGGTACGAAGTGGTAGATTACGAAATGGACATGGTACGAAGTGTCTAGAAACCACTGCTTTTTGGTCGATAAAGCCTAGGCTCAGATCGGTACGCGTCGCCAGATACAGGCCCAGGCAAAGGCGAGTGCTTGTATCGACGACAAGTACCGATCCGAGCCTTTATCGACCAAAAAGCAATGCCATATGCATTTTATCGAACGACCACCCACATGTTTATCTGATAATTATAATATTTAGACTACAATACGGTAATCGGTCCAGTATAAGGTAAATAATTCGCAACCGGAGAACGAATTGTTGACAAGTTTTGGTCGATACAGGAAGTTATCAATACAAGTCTTGTGGTCGATCACACCTGTGGGAGTACGATAATAAGTTATAGTCTATATTATTGCGTATGCCGCTTCGGCCCTTCTCCAACTCGGCACCATCACTAACTCGAACTCCTTGGTGCTTATCAACTCGGTCCTCAACGATGATACAGATAAAAACTGTTAAATATTCAATTACAATTTGAATGTCAATGGTAATAAATCACCGGAGACGGCGGGGTGGCTATTCGTACAGCAATATTTAAAGTCTGGCTCTCACTTATGGTCAAATTGTCCCGGTCAGTTTGTGACTAAAAAATGATGGTTTCTTCGCGGTTTCTCACTTTTTACCGCCAGCTTATGGTTGATGTAAGGTTACCTCACGGATAGCATGAGGTTAACAGATGGTCAAGCCTAATTTTACCTGTAAAACACTCAGTCAGCGCGGTTTCCATGAGGTTACCATGAGGCTGTTTAGCGGTCCCGTTACGGGTGTCACGGTCATTGTGAGGTCATTGTATAATTATGATACGGCTGCTACGGTCATATGTGGGTCATGTAAGGCCTAAAGAAATTAATTGTATGTTCCCGCTAACAGACTTTTTAGAAATAGGGTAGGTAGGTAGGTTGGATTTTTTTCTTTTTTTTGCTACACGCTATTAGGTGATGCACATGTTGGTTATTTTTGTGCAGCAAAGAAATATAAACAAATTCTTCATAAACATGATAAACAGTACCGTTTTTCATACTGTGAGCCGCTGAAAAAAAAGGAGTTTAGCTCTGTTATTCATTGATAAAAAGAATTGGGGTCGGCAGATCTTGAAAAAAACTAGGGTCTACACCTAAAATTAGGGTCGGTCGGGTTACAGGATACAAACAATTTTTTTGTTTTGGCTGGTCTGTTTGGGGACCCATATTTTCATGAAATCGAGAGTTATTTTTGTGTAAATAAATATTATTATATCTTAGGGGCAATCCATTTCCCAGTTGTGTTTCTAATAAAACTCTGGCATGACTGCTGCATTAATTGTTGTTGGAAGAAACAGCTAGATGCAGTATGCAGTTTCATGCTCGTTTATTAGTCACAAGGGCCACGTTTTTTCTCTGTTTTAGATTAGAAAAATTCCAAAATCTAATGAGGTAGTGCAGAAATGAAACATTTTTGTATTTGGTCTTATTGGTCAGAATGTGACGTCTATCTAGACTAAAGTCTAATGTTGGTTCCTGTGCTGAAAGGGTTAAGTAAACAGTATGTATATCATCAGAAATGCATTATACATATATGCATTTCTACAATCATGTAAAATATAGGACCTACATATAATTTTAAATTGACATTTTAAATGTGTTTGCTTTCTCCACTAAAATCCTGCCTCTTTGCTCTTTCTTCTTACAATCTTTAGAGCCCTTCTTCCACAAGCCCCGATGACTCATTCGGTCTGATTGTGGTTCGAAACTCAGAGGCTCTGGGTTCTAATCCCGGTCGGGTGGGATGTTTGTCATCATGATTGTGCATATACATTGCCCCAAACTGTTCAAAGGCCTGGAGTATCAGTGTTTCATCTAGCTCTTTCTAACATGGCGCAGCGCCAGGTTGCCTTTTGTGAGCGCCATGTTGTCCTTCGTGAGCGCTATGTTGCCCTTCTTGAGTGTCATGTTGCCCTTTATGTGCACCATGTTGCCCTTCTAATATTCAGACAGTGAAGTGCCTCTTTTAAAGTGTTTTTATGTCATATTCAACACACCCAGGCCATTTTGACTGTGAAAAACACTCCGGTCACTGATGTCTCGTCTCGTCTTTTAAAGCGAAATTGTAACTTATTTACTTATTAACAGATCGATTGAATTAATGATAATTAGTCATACAATTAAATTTGGAAGCAGAAAATGGAGGATAAAAGGGAAAAATAAGTGTTTTTTAGAACGGTCAAACAGAGGACACCAAATGTTTTTTGTTGTCCTCTCAATAATGCCATGTGCGACCGCAGTGAATGATTTTCTTGGTGTCCTGTGCTCGACCTTTGGTGTCTCATGCTCGACCAAATGTTCGACTTTGTGGACACAAAACTTTTTCGTGTCCTTACTTTCTAGTATAGATTTTTGTTACGACCATTTCGTGTCCTATGTTACGACCACTTTCGTGTCTCACAATGTTTTGTGATCATAACTTTTCACTGGTTTGTAGGTTTAATCTCCAATTTTCACAAAACTATGTAAATATAGATACAGACTAGATCTAACATTGATTCTGCTATTTTGTACAGTCATTGTGAAATAAAAACAATATATCGCCTGCTGGGATATGAAAGAGTGTAAGTGGGTATTTTTTGGACAAACTTGTTTTAGAGAAAATCGTTATCAAAGTTTTCCTTTAGTTGTCCCGTTGTAGCTTGAAATATATACAAGCAAAATACACAATAGAAAGCCACTATATTAATTGGAATATTGTGCAGTCAATAGTGTAAATATTATGTAGCAATGGTATAGTGATTATGTTGAAATAATGCGTTTTTTACGCATTATTCGTTTTTTTTAACTCTTACGTTGTTACAGGGCCAGATATGCTAGCCTATAGGATAGGGATAAAAACTATCAAAACCATTTACATGCTTACTTGATTTACTTTTTGAAAGTCAATTCTAATATAATGTGTGTAGTGGAAACCACTGAGTGGATTTAATAAGTTTCATAGCTAAAAAATAACAATCAACCACCCATTAACTCTGCCACTAGAAGAAGGTAACACGAGTTAAACCTTAGAGTTCAGCCTAATGAATCCTGATTCTCCATAACTGTGTCGGGTTCAGTTTACAAAGCCACTTACACCTATACTAGAGTCAAATTTTAATCACATTTCAATGTTACATTTGTTAATCAAATAAAGCTACAAACGAGACTAAAGGTTTCAAGACGAGACAAAAATAAAACAGACGTTGCATCTAAATCTAGTGCAAATGGAGTTGTTAGCCATCTGTGGATTTGTTAACAGGTTAAGAAATGAAACGAGTTAACTGGCTCCCACAAAAAGCCAAAGGTGGTTATTTTAAAGATTATGATGCTCCGCTATCTTGCAGATGAAATGCGTTTCACCACCAAGTACCCCTACAATTAATTACCATGGTACAATTTGATTTAGAAGATGAGGGGTGGGGGGCATTTTGAAGTACAAATGTCCTCAGAAGTAGGCCATACACATAGTAAGCTTCATTTATAGCTATTTTTAAGTCGTTCACAGAACATGGTACTTCCCCAAGCGTGGGCCGATTGCATTGTTTTAAGTGGATATGTATGTTGGTAGCACGAAGACAATCAAGTTTAAATGATTTTAATTTCATTTAGCTTACGTTCACATGCACAATGTCATATTACCATCAATACAATTAAATATGAGAGCAGGTAAATAAAGCAGACTAACTAGCCAAAATGCATAGTCTGTCTGCATGGACAATAAATCAAATGGTTAATGTGACCACACTAATCAAAGCGAAGTGCAATAAACTTACAATCATCAAACAATTTGAAAAACGTTACCTGATTAAGCGAGTATATCTATTAAACATTATGCTTCCGTGGACCGTAGGCTATATATGCGTTTTCGAGCAAATAACAGAAGACATAAATTCAACTCGACTTGCTAAAATGTTTTGTGGTAGTGATGCTCAGTTAATCTGATAATTACATTTTAAAGACGTATATTTTTGCAAAAATAGAATTATTGTTCATCATTTGAAGCTGGAAATTGTGTTAGCAATCCTAGCTTCAAATGGATGAAAAATAGTCCAAAACAATTCGGCAGCATAAGCATGTTAAAGGGTTAATCAGAATCCGTCATTTCCTCAGCTTCTGAACGCGATTTTTTTTAAACTAATGTATTCTTTATGTACAACACCTTTAAAAAAGGCCAATAAACCAGAAGTTGGATATGAAAAGGTGTATCTGCCACTACAAAGTGGCAGATACACCCTTTCATATCCAAGGACAATTACTAAATACGAGAGATTCTGCTAAAGAAAGCAGACTAACGAGCCCAAATACATAGTTTGTCTGGTCAATAATTTAAAAACAAACTTAATACAACATGCAGTGGTATATTTCCTTACACATATGAATATATATCTATATAACGTCGATTTGAATATGAAAGGGTGTATCTGCCACTTTACAAAGTGGCAGATACACCTTTTCATATCCAATGACGATTATTAAATACGAGAGATTCTTCTAAATGAAGAAGACTAACGAGCCCAAATGCATAGTTTGTCTGGTCAATAATTTAAAAACAAACTTAAAGCGACACAATCAGGCTGAAATCATCAAAAAATCATTATTTTTATTTTGGCTTTTTAATATCACCATAATGTGAACATGTCCATAGAATAGAACTGCGTAAGTTGTTTATTTTTTGTGTTGTGCATTTACCAGTTAAGCGAGATATAAAGACAAAATTCCCGTATTTCTTATTTTGGACATGCATGTCCCAAATAAGAGATACGGGAATTTTGTCTCTAGGTTCTCTTTTGTGTTAAATATTTGCCTGTACAATGTCTGAGACACTGCAGCCTGACTACCTGATTTGCACCATTCTTGATAAAGCTCATACATTTTTGTTATATTCAGACCATGCTCCAAATATTGTCGTTGCGAGTTCTTACGTGTATAATGTGATGGAACATGTGGAAAGAAACGGATATGTTCCAAAGCTCTATCCTTGTCATTGGATGTATATTTAAAGACATGCACTGATTTTCCTATCTTATCAGATCCAACTGATCTACCTCCCCTCTTTTTCTTCAAAGCAAATAAAATTGTTGATTGTCCAATCGCTAGTGTTGCCATGAAAAATTGCTGGCACACCCTCACTCTGCTTTAATTTAATTCAAATTGTATTTTCTATCAATATTTCACTCAATGCGGGAATTGAGTTTTAACCTCAGAATCAACTATTAACTTTAATAGGTACTCTCTTTGCCGATCGATATCACCAATATCCCAGTATTCAGTCAGAGAATATTAGAAATTAATCTGCTTCTGAAACATTTTTCAGACAATTCAAATGGCATTTACATTTGGACCTAGTTACTTTACGCCCTCGACCAGCCTTCCTATACATGAGACATAGGCGGCTCCACAATTTTTTTTATTTTTTTTATTTTGCTTCTAATCCTGCTTGGATTGTACTCTCTTTCTCGTTGAATTCTTAGAACCACTTTTACCACCATCAGCATCTTTGTCTGCAGGAAGTGACTGATCTAGATAATAATTTTTAGTAGTAACCACGTCACTGGACTTATCAAGAGACTACCATTTCTATATCTTCAATGGAATTGATGAATACGTCATTGAGAATGTCACAACTATCAGAAATCGGGGAGATATCTTGTAAAAAAGGTTTGGGTGCCAAACCTGGATGATACCTGAAAAGAATAAATAATTACAGTGGGAAATTTAACGATGAGAATCATTACAATTCTGATGAACGAGAAAATAGTATGAATCACTAGAATGTTGAATGCACACTTTTAGGACCGTAATTGATGAACTAAAACAATATAGACAGGCTACACGGTTAAGCAGCCTTTGCCAAAACAATATAGCATCCCCATGGGACAAAAAAGGTAACAGCGCCTTTGCTAAGTTGCAGTTTTCTCCTTATGACATGAAATATGCATGAGAATAGCAGCTACTTACTAGGAGCAAGAGGGCTGAGATTTTGAACTGGTAAACCTGTAATTTAGGTTCATTACTTGTAGATCAGGCGCATTGCTCTGGTAAACCGTTTGGGGCGAGTCGACCTCTGAAAGGTGCAATTATTGAATTTTGATGCAAATTAATCTTATAATACATCGAAAATGATATCCAAATCAAGCCCTGGAAAACTAAAGCCCTTCATTCCTTTGTGTGGAATAGTATTACATTCACTTGTCAAAATAAAACCAATTTGTGAGATGTTGGATAATTTAGTGCATACAAATTGTCATAAAATACATAGAAATTACATAGTCAAATATTTGAAAATTGAGTTTTCAGTAGAATGCTGTGAGATATTTACACTCACTGGTCACTGTTGTAAATGAACATCAGGAATGAAGATAAAGCAAGCCTACACATTTTGTTGCCTCTCCATCTCTACCATAATCTTAGCTTTTGTAGGTATGAAATTTCACCTGTATTTTATTCTTTTCGTGATCTCTTAATTTTGCACAAAATTCAAAAATAGGTTTTTGGACAACTGTTATTGAATTGTCACGCCATGCCATGATATTATCAGGAGGATAATATTGAAGCATTAGGAGCTACTTACTAGTTGAAAGAAAGTTTTCTGGGATAGAGAGTGTTGGACCATCATAATTGTCTTCGTTATTTGTGTCAGGGCTGGATACCATCACTTATACAACAGGAAGATCATGTATTAATTCTTGAATTTGGCTCTGCAAACTGTTTGATATGAATGAACAGGGTTGCCATCTAAAAAAGAACAAATTATTAATCTTATAATAAAATTTATCTTGTAATAAATAGAAAGTGATACCCACATACTACCTTGAAAAATATTACAGCCATTTTTCCTTGATTGGGATGAGAATTACATTCATGTGTCGATATTAGACAAACCAGTGAGATGCTGGAAAATTCACAAATTTACTGCATACAATTTTTTCATTAAATACAGTAACACATAGATTACATAAGCAAATATTTGAACATTCAGTGGACGGTAGAGTGCAGTCAAATATTTACTCTCTTCAGTGTAGTAAATAAATATCAGGAATCAAAATAAACCATTATTAAAATTAAATAGGCAAATATTCGAGCATTCAATGGCCAGTAGAATGTTGTGAGGAATTTACACTTGCTAGTCTGGTAAATGAACATCAAGAATGACTACAAATCATGATTACACATGTTGTTGCCTTCCCATCTATAAAAGGTCCTATATTATGTTACAGCCCTTGATTCTTATCTCAGGTGAAATAGTGCTTCTAAAAACTGATAATTACCAGAAACATGGGAGATATCTGGGACCAGCGGTAGGGTTGGTACATTGGAGAAATTAGGAATAAACATTCCTTCTCATCAGATTCTCGGCCTTGTAAAAAATGTTTGGGCGCCGAAATCTGGCTGATATCTGAAAAAGAATACAATTATTAGAGTGAGGAATTCAACAATGAGAATCATTACCATTGTGATGAAGGAGAAAATAGTAGGAATCACCAGTCTCTTAAATGCACATTTTTGACCCCAAAAAATGGCAATTATAATATTTTAAAGCAAAATAATCTTCTGATAAATAAAAATTTATATCCAAATGAAGCCCTGGAAAGTCATTTATTCCAGATACTCGGCCTTGGAAAAGCGGTCCAGGTGACAAAACCTGGCTTTAGAGTAGATCTACGTGTCTCTGATCCACGTCCCTTTACCTTGGATTTGATGGCTGTTAATAACTTCTTTCCTTCCAGTAATTGAGCTGCACACTTTTCTCTGAAGTCTGCAGTCTCAGTTACGCACTGGTCAACTTCATTATCAGGGCAAACAAGCTCAAGCTCGCCCTGACTAGTATCAAATGATCTCAGACGTGTTTCCACGTCTAAGATGGCCGCCTCAATGGTCACCATGTGGTCTTCAGTGGGATCCTCAGGCAATGGCCTCATATCGTCCACGGGGTACTGGGATGATTGCTAGTAGTAGTACTTTTCACCCCATCTGGGGAGGGTCATTAGGGATCTGTTTCGTCCGTTGGATGCTGTGTACAGCATTGTACGGAAGCACTAGTCTACAGCAATCGTCCAAGGGCAGCTGCAGCCTCCTCGCATATGGCCATAATCTTCGGGCGGATTGCCAGTGGCGTACCCTGGTTTCTCCGCTCAACAGCGGAGCCAATGCAGCACCCGCATCAGTGCTGGTGCTGATATAGGCTGTGGTAGCCTTAAATAAACGACAATAGCGTGTTTGACATTAGGTCTCTCACGTGTGATGAATGGAGTTGCCCAGATGGAGTTATCCTTCCTATTGTTACTCTGCGGACTATCCGACACGAGAATAGCGGAGCTGCGCAAAATGCCACAGAGTTTCAGCAATAAATTGCACAGGGAAAACTCAAGTCTCCGGCCATCTGGGCATGTCTGGGGGTATATCTCCTAGACATGCCCTGAACCCCTTATCGGGCGAGCGAAGGAAAACGCTCTCAATAACCCGCCATGTCCTATCACCATGTCCTATCACCCCCACCCTACATCATTTCATCTCATCAATTGACTACAATGTTTTTATCGTATTACAATGTCACTTAAAAGACCTTTTGTGCCGAAAAGTGATTTACTACTACTACTGAATTTTCTAGAGAGTTAGTTTTAAATATTGCATATACAAGCGCAATCTCTTTTTTTGACTGCTAAAATACACATTTGACATCATCAATATTGTACAAATGTTTACAAGTTAAACAGCATATTACAAATAGTATATTGTTGATTTACACCACGACATTATCTGATGCGTGATCTGCGTGTCACATAAGTGAGAATTAGCACGAACAGTTCAGTTCATGATGTTAACTGTGACAACAGTATCTGGTGAGTGTTAATTATCATGTATCACTGTACAAGCAAGCGATAAAAACAAAATTAAATCTTCTGATTCTCAAAGTCAATATCTGGATGTTACAAAATATTATTTTATAAACGATATCTGGATGTCACAAAATATTATTGTATGAACGATACTGTTTCAGTATAATTGAAATATTAAATAACAGAAACGACAAGTGTATAAAGCTCAGGTTAAACAATACAAGCTGGCTACAAAAAAAGAATGAGGTGTAAAAACGAGGGGTGAGAATGTTTAGGCATATCAGTGTACAATGGCGATGCTCCAGCGAACACACCTCATCGACCCGGCCCTGGCAAAGCGACGGTCCAACGTCTACGATGTCTATATATAAAAGTTCATCTCAATAATATATAACACATTACAATGCTCATTGATTAAAGATTATATTATTGTCCATCTTTAGTCATAGTTGTCACAAACTTTAGTGCTAAATATTTGTAACAACAATTCGCTTGTGGGGTATAAGGATGAAAATATGTCAGGGAAGTTTTGACAACTATGACTCAACGTAGCTGGTGGGTTAAACCTCTTTATTACATTAAATGACATGTGTGCTTATGCGCAACTATACAAGCATAATATGTGCAATCATACATTATGCAAAATATGAAAAAAATCTTTTTTATGTACACGATAACTTGTTTTCCCATAGTATATATAGTTACAGGTTTATTACTAATAACATTTATTTACAGTAGACTAATGTTATTAGTCTAGTGTGAATAAACATGGTGTCTATGATAATTATTTATAGTCGATTTTTTGCACATCTTTTCGTTTTGTTTGGAAAGAGGTTTTTCACCACTGTTATTACTTGGAGCTAACACAGTTAGTGCTCCAACAGTTGATGTCACAGAGCGATGGCCAACTTTCCAAATTTGATGCAGAAACCTGTTAAAGTGACGGGCTCTCTTGTCTGAAGTAAGTCCACACCACACGTCAATCGGAAAAGTAACTTTTGAAAGGGCTCGATTGACACAAAATCACCCTGTGACACCAAAATTCTTTATATTGACTTTGTACAACTTTTCTACAAGTTCTGGTAATAGTGTTCGTATGGTTCTGGGATGGTTGTCCTCCGGACGGTGTGCGCTGATCTCAGCCTTAGACGATCTCGGGTCGTGTGATCTCGGACCGTCCGAATTGATCGCGCCTGGTGATCTCGGACGGTCCGAGGTGATCTCGTCCCATGTCCTGTCCCCGATTTACCCCTGTACTGATTATATAATATTCATGACACAAGCCCACTCCTGGCATGACTGGAGATCTTGTCCGGTGATCTCGCCCGGTGACTGATAGCAGACAACAGCCCAATGCGGCATCCAACACATTAATCTCACACTGTAGACCTACCAGAAATTTATTCATGTTAAATATAATAACTTTAACCAATGCAATAGTTGTCAAAGAAATCAGGGTAGTCGCAGCATCACTGGAAAATAGCGCAAGAACTTGTGAAATTTCAAGTTAATTGGTTGAGAATTGACTGAGAAATCAGCGGGGATCTTTCACCCCAGTTAAGCCTAATGTGAATCACACTATTTTTTAGCTCCCGCCGTCACCGTAGGTGAGACGGAGGGAGCTATGGATTCCGCCTCCGTCCGGGTTTTTACCTCTTCTTTTGCCTATAACTTTGAAAGAAAATAAGCTAGGATAACAATTTTTGGTATGTGGGTTTAATACTTTTAGGTGGATAATGGACAAGTTAATATATTTTCAACCTGAATTCAATGCGAAAAGTCGCTAAGGAGATTAAATGATGTTACAGCGTTGGACCGTCCATGAACATTTTATTTTCTCAGCATATCTCAGGATGTACTTGTCCGTACTTTTGGTTCAGTGCTATGACCTATTTAGACGTTTTGAAACACACTTCGTTTCCGGAGCAGATCTCGAAAACTACTGGGCCGATTACAGTCATATTGCACATACATGATCTCTAAGGTCCCTAGTTGTGCCTATTCAGGTTTATGGACCTTGACCTTGAAGTTGACCCAGCACTTTGACCTAATTTATAATATCGGTAAATCCGACTCAAATATTTTGTGGAATATCATGAAAACCGCTCAAGATAGCTACACTATTACTATAAAACAAATTCTAAGGTTTCAGGAGAGGATGCACCTTGAAAAATTTTGACTCTATAAAATTCAAAATGGCCGCCTATCAGCCATTATTCACCTCGACAGACCTGATATCTGGTAAACCGTGCTAGATAGCTAAACCATTACTATAAACCAAAATTTGAGATTTCTTGAGAGGATGCATCTTGGAAAATTTCGACTTGATCAAATTAAAAATGGCAGCCTATCGGCCATTATTCACTTTCACAGAAAAATAATATTAGCCAAGATCATAAAACTACTTCAATAATATTTTAACCAAAACCAAAAAACTACCTTGATGATGTCAAAATTCATTTCAGTGGAGCATATTGTCTTAAGTTTTTTAAGCGAAATTTTGTTGAAATGAAAGTTTTGTGGCAAAAAGGTAGGTTCAAATTATTCTGCTGCTCACTAGTCAAACAGAGCATAATGTAAAACGTTGTTTTCAATTACCATTGTATTCCAGAAAAAATGGAGGAGGGTCACACCAATGATACTCCCACAATGTCCAACACCGAAACATAAATATACATGTGACTGATATATGTCAACTACATAGCCCTATCTATTGGAAAACTGATCTCGTTGGGAAATAGAGATAATGACATTTAATTAGCTGGACAACCTGATACTGTTTGATTGTCAATAAAGTATATTTGTATTCATAAATAGAGCTATAATTAAGTGTAATTAGACATACTTAATGAATAAGTCACCTCCGTGACGAGAACGTCACCAACATGACACAAGGACATCACGTTGGTGACCGTCATGTAGTTGACATAAAAGCACATGATTTGAGCTAGACAGTGTTTCGATCTGCTATTATCGCCCACTGAATTGTTTGATGATAGCAGCACTTATAGTGAGTATGAAAATCGATAACTTTGATTGGAGACTTCTCCGATGTAGTGATAATTGTGTGTCATTTATTGACATTAAATTAAAATATTTTTGCGCTTAGCAGAGAGAAATATCAAATAAAACTTCACCACAATAATATCTTGCCTCTTCTGTAATTGAAAAACAACAATGAGTGGATGAGGACGAAAAAATGTTGTCCTCATCTGGTCTATATGGTTTACCCGTGCTTACAAGATACATTAAAAAATCTGTCATAGGGGTATTGGGTAGTGAGGTGAGCAGCCGCCATGTTGGATCCGACTGCCTGCGCCCAATCCCAATCCTGTTTAATGTCAAACTCCAAGTCCAGCCTGGTCAGCGGTTAGCAGTAAAACATCATTTAAACATCAAGTCTCTCATTCCTTGGTTTATTGTATCAATTCAAACAATATACTGTGCACATGCTCGGGGCGCAGCAGAGCAGGATGTCTGTCTGCTGCAGAGTCTGGATGCGCGCAGAAAGTACACGTCTGTTAGGCTTGACGGAAGTAGGAACTCGTCAGCTCCTAATCTCGTTCAAGCAAACCGGCCTAAGTGAAATCGGTTGCCGGCTCCACAGGGGTGATAGATGCCCTGGGGACGAGTTTATATGCACAGAAATCTCAAAGCTCATACTCTTAAATCTGTCACACTATGTATTTTTGGTCTTAGAAATGACGTGCACTTTCATTGTATTTTTCATTAATCCATATTTGAATTTAAATTAGAATAATAAAACAATCATAAATTTATATTCTTTAAAGGCGACATCATGTAGTTGACATAAATCGTCACGTAGCATGACAATGTTCATCTTTCAAACCTGAAATATCTGACATTTTTTTTATGAAATGTAAATTACAATGTTACGAAATATGGTATAGTTTGATTTGTGAGCAGAAGGAGTGCAGAAAAGAATCATCGGGCCATGGGACAATATATGCTGCTAAAAATATGGAAACAATCATGTATCATAATCATATGTGATAACATGATAGAAAAATATGGATATGACATGATACGGAAATATATACATTAAAGTGTTTAGGTGTGAATATGATATCAGTGACAAATATGTGATAAAATAGGTGATCGTTTATAGAGTCTATGAAGAAGGTGACGTCGAACTTTCCCTTCTGACAGCAGACACATATTCACCTTCAGGGATCTTGCCTCGGTGTTGAGGATGCTGGCTAGGTGGTACATTCCTGTCGAAGGGCGTGTCTCTGCATTCAGCTTCTGGTGACACCCTTCGACATTATTGTTCATTCGGACACTTTGACCAAACACAGCCCAGTTGAAAGGTGGCTATGTGATGCTGCTGATCCACGTCCTTGGAATGTAGTCCGTCAGTTTGTCAGTGTTGGCCTTCAGTTGTAGTCCCGTTAAGACTGGGAGAATGTGCTCAGCAGGTAGCAGCGGTAGTAAAAGCAGCTTCTTGATGTACTTGTGAGTGCTGTCATCATTCACATCACTTTGAGGCCGATTCCTTGCATATTGCGCCACACTGCCTGCCCCAGTGAACCCCAGTGTGAAGGCACATCCCTGTATAACCGGGTTTCAAAGAGAACACTGGCCACAGCCTTCCATGTAGCACTCTCATAGTATGTGACGAACTCTTCAATGCTGTATAGGGACGCTGGGCACGAGATTGGGGACTGCTCTTAGCACTGCCTTGTAGTCTTTCTTTCTCCTGCTCGACATCAAGCAGAAATTGCTTCATGTTGTCATGAAGTCGTGTATTGTCCACAACTGGTAGAATTACTTTGCCACACCCTGACTTTGAAGGTGACGTCTGTTCATCTGTTGTCAATAGTATATGACGCTCCCCATCGACCTGCATTACAGACATTAAAGAAAAACGTAAGAGCTAGAAGGGTCTAGTTTTTTGTAAACAAAAAACTGGAAATGTCTCCCCTCCAGCAGCATAACCATAAAGTTTGATAGATGTAGTGTCAATGGCTTGTGTAATTAATGTTTTTAAATGGCTCCTGTGGACAGTAGAGACTATGTATTAAGCGGAATTTATCATACCGTTTTTGGAACCACGCCGATGTGTGAAACACAATGTGGCTTGTCAACACTCCCAGCAAACACGAAACGTTGACCCAATGCTGGCCCACCGTCTGCGACGTTGGCCCAGCATCAAATCAGCCTCGTGTGTGCTGGGCTGTGTTCAATAGCAGCTGGTCTGGTAGTGCTTACTGCTGGCGGCAATTACAAGCTGACACTAATCCAATGTCTGTTAAATGTTGGGCCAGCGTCGCCGGTGCTGACCAGTATACAGCTCTAGTCAGTACTATATGCTGGCGGGAGCGGGTGCACATTCAGGGAGGCGTGCTACTGCAGACAGTGAAATGGAAGTATATTCTTATTTCACAAGTGTGCACATACCGTCTTTTGGAAGGGCTGTGACAGGCAAAAGAGAGCGCAGTGACACCAGCGAAAAGGAAGTATATATATATATACAGAAATGAATGGGACACATAGACTCACAGAACGCCACAGAAACACTGAGCGGACAGAGGTAAACCAACATGTCCCCACCTCTTTGTACAGAGGGGAGACACAATAATACATGTACATATACCCGTGTATATGCCTTGTATAGCGAATTAAAATTACATTTTCTTTATATGTTAATTACTCATAATACACAAATGCTTAAAGATCCTTCAATAACCTTGGTCACATTAGTACTTATTATAAGTATATTTTCATCTTACAAGTCGCATATAAATATCTGTTCAATTGTAAGACGAAAATTACGAAAATTAGTTGTACTGGTACTAGCGTCTGTCTCTATCTGGACATCAATGGGGCGTATTGAAATCTCCGTACCATTCCACTCATTGGGGCCTAGGACTGACTCCCACCATAACAAGTCCCTGCGTGTGGCGGAGTCCAGTGTCAGCTTCTCATTCCAACAAGTTCTGCTGCTGAGCAGTCTGTATGCGTTACGTAACAGTAACTTGGCTGGAGCAACCATTCCGGTCATTGCCACACACTGGCCACATACTCTTGCTAGGAGGCGTGCTGATATGAGGTCATCTTTCAGCACCCGTCTGATATCCTTAACGTAGCCTTAACGTGTTGGCCAGGGGCAACTGTGACTTCTCCCAGTTTATAGTCCAACCTAGCTGAATTATTTTTTTTACGACTATGTCCTTTTACGACTATGTCCTCTTTCATCTGCTCCGGACTTGCCATTAGCAGGATATCGACACTGTAGCACACAATCCTAATTTTCAGGGAACTTAAGTAGGCAATAGCTGGTCTCAATACTTTAGTGTTGTAAAAAAGGGGAGCATCCCCAGGAAAATGGTAAATTGTGCAACTTGTATACTTAACCTTTGAACTGGAATCCGAAATAATCTCGGTCTTTTTCCCTGATAGAAACATGATGAAATGCTCTCTTGAGGTCCAAGACGACCATCTGATCATCAGGCAGGTCGAATTTGGTCGATGACTGTTTCTATATCCTCATATTGTAAAGTTTTTGAAACACAGCTGTCATTCAGGAATCGTAAATCTGTGATCAGCCGAAATTTATCTTTGACTTTCTTTTTAACAGTTTTGATAGGTGAAATACAGGATAGTAGGCCTATATAAATAATCCTCTATAATTCCCTAAAATAACAGGTCCGAAAGTTCTTGTTGGGGAATTTTTGGTTAGTCCTATTGAAACAAGGGGGCGTCTCATCCTGGATTAGTCACACTGGAACACTGCCGACAATCAAAAATCTTCGACAGTGTCAGATTCCGCGATCTCTGTCCACACAGCTGCTGAGGGGGTTTATGGGGGCCATAATGTCATGAATCTATCACTGATCCTCGTGAGAACCGTCTTCTTTATTATGCTGGACGGCACCCTACGGCGTGCAAAGTTGCTGTAGTTGCTGTACAAACTGTCTCTGTTGTTCTTGAACTGGCCACTGCCTCTGTTGTTCTGAAATTTCTAGCTGTTTGGTTGAGGCTCAATTGCAGCTGCCACCTGTGACACGTTACTTAGATCACCAATAGCATCCTCTCTTAATCCAGATGTATTACGTCTAAATTATCTGAACAAACGTCCAATATATTTTGAACAAGTGCCCTGCACAACTATAAGGCACTATACTCGTCCTGCAAGTATCTTACTTGTGCTAAGCCACACAAGGCGAGATCATCCAGATCTTGTTGGGTTACTGTCGCCAGCTTGCTGGATGTTATCAAGTATTTTCAGGGACGTCTCCACGTATCTAGCCACTTTTACCAGGACGTTATATGCTCCTTGATCCTCACGCCAAATGTCAGTCCTTAAATCATTTATGCATAAATCCGAATGTAAACGTATCTTCACCAATGAATCTTTAAAAAAATTGTGTCTTGAAAAGTTCCTGTAGAGGCATACCGGGTTGTGGCATACTCATCCAAATTGAGAATGTTTATGTTAATTTCAAAACATACCTCTAAATCAGGTACTTTTTTCTAATATAATTCCTTCAAATAATTCAGAGTTTTTGTTTTTGAATTTCTGCTATATTTGACTATACGCCTCTACACTCCTTTCAAAATTAGCAGCCTTGTGATGCATGGCAAGACAATGGATAAAACAAGATTGTCGTCATAAGGCCTGCGTGTGATTGGATCAATTGTTACAGTTTTTATACTGCCTTTGATTAACAGATAATCGGGCAATTTAATATTGGAACAACCTAATGCAAAGCTGGTTAATGTTATTGTATATTAAATATGTGTGTAATCTCGAACAATTTCCACTTACTTTTAGGGCGATCTATCATCAACGATTCCACAAGATCGATGTTTGTAACACATTCTAGTAGTAAGTGGAAATCTGCCACATTATGAATAAAAACGGATATTGCAGAAACGCTGGCAACATCGTTTGCTGCAAAATCATCGCCAGATTATTATCAGGAAAAATTTCGAAAGATTAGGGACCAGGAGAAGGAAAACACATTGGACTTTGAGTCAGATAAAGACGAGAAGTACAATGTTGATTTCTCTAAGCGAGAAATAATTAAATCTATCGCTCAGGCAGCTGATTCGGCAACTGGCCCTGATGAAATTCATTACCAGTTGCTGAAACATTTGCCTGATGTATCACTTGATCTGTTTCTTCTACTCTTGAATAATCTGTGGCAATCTCAGGATTTCCCTAAACCTGGAAAAGATCGAACAGATCCTAATAATTATAGGCCAATAGCATTGACAAGTTGTCTTTGCAAAATCATGGAGCGCATGATCAATCATCGTCTCACATGGTTTTTACAAGACAATAACATAATAACTAAATATCAATGTGGTTTTCAAAAAGGTAAAAGCACCACAGACCATTTGGTCAGACTGGAGACTTATATCCGTCAAGGTTTTGTAAAAAATCAACATACAGTTGGAATATTTTTTGATTTAGAAAAGGCCTATGATACCACATGGAAGGGTGGTATCATGAAAGATCTCCATGAAATGGGCCTGAAGGGTAGATTACCCTTATTTTTTGAAGGGGAGAAAATTTAAAGTCTGCTTGGACAACACACACTCTTCACTAAATCCACAGGAGGAGGGTGTCCCACAAGGTAGTATTCTTTCACCAACTCTATTTACCATTAAAATAAACAGTATAATTGATGCTTTACCAGAAGGTATTGGAAAGTCGTTATATGTTGATGATCTGGCTGTTTACTGCCAGTCCAGCAATATGGCAATAATTAAGCGGCGCCTGCAAGGTTGCCTCGATAAGTTGGTGACTTGTGCGGATGAGAACGGCTTTAAATTTTCTTCCACAAAAACTTTATGTGTACATTTTTGTAAGAAAAATGGCTTATAGCCTGAGCCTAATCTCAAACTATATGGACAACAGCTTCCTGTTTAAAAGCAGGTCTTCTCTTCGACAAGAAGCTCAGTTTTATTCCACACATCAAATATATGAAAGATAAGTGTAGGAAAGCATTACAATTACTACGAGTTATATCCAGCAAGGATTGGGGTGGTGACCGGACAACCTTACTGAGGATTTACCGGTCTCACATCACATCCAAACTGGATTATGGTTGTATTGTTTATGGTTCAGCGAGACGATCGTACTTAGCAGTACTTGATCCAATCGCGAACCATGGTTTGAGATTATGCTCTGGGGCATTTAGAACATCGCCCATTGAAAGTCTTCACATGGAGACCGGCGAGCCCTCTTTAGAGACTCGCCGGTTGAAGCTGAGCCTGCAATACTATATGAAGATGAAAGCAAATCCTGAGAACCCGGCATACTCGTGTGTTGTGATCCCTGAATACAAGAGATTGTTTAATAACAAGCCAGGGACTATACCTCCTTTGGGTATAAGGCTCCAACCCCATCTGGAGGACATAGAGGTGGAGCTCGACGCAATTAGCGTTGTGCGCCCACCAGAATGTCCACCTTGGCTTCTTCGACAGCCTAATATACTTTTTAACCTCTCAGATCTCAGGAAGGGAGACACCTGACCCCTTGTCTTCCAGAGCATGTTGCTAGAGCTATTTTGTAGATTTCCGAGGCACCGGAAGGTGTATACTGACGGATCAAAGGAAGACAAGAGGACAGCTATGTCCTTTGTCTGTGATGATCATGAATTTAGCTGTCGTGTCAACGATTAGGCTTCAATTTGCACAGCAGAGCTATTAGCTATTGAAGCTGCCGTTGAATACATCTATGAGAGTAGTGACGAGGAATTCATGATCATCACAGACTCGCTATCTTCATTGCAGGCTCTTAAGAGTCAAAAACTCAACAACCAAATTGTTTCCAATATTTTGCATATGTGTCACTACTTGTCTGGGCACAAGGAATTTTTTTTGCTGGGTACCCAGCCATATTGGAATACAGGGCAATGAACGGGCTGATGTTTTGGCCAAGGCTGCCCTGGATAAGACAAAACAGTTTTATTATATACCATATACTGATTTCAAATACAACATCTCTGTATACCTTGATGACATTTTGCAAGGTGAATGGAACATCAATGTCACTAGCAAATTGTTCGAAGTACAACACACCAATGGAACGCCGAAGAGATGACGTTGTCTTATGCAGGGCCAGAATTGGCCATGCCTATTTCACAAACAGGTATTTATTGAGAGGAGAATTGCGACCTATGTACTGCAATACTCGTCTCACTGTAAGACATGTCCTTCTCAGTTGTGCGAAATATGCGCACATCAGAAGGAAGTACTTTGCATTTAATTCCCTGTTTGAACTATTTAGGGACACCCCTGCAGGTTTTATTATTCAGTTCCTACGGGAATGTAACCTATATTATATGTTTTAATTATTAGACTTAGACTTGTAGTTTTTACACAATCACTCTAATTTCATGGAGATATAAGTGACTTGATAAGTCGTTCATTTTATAATCACTTCATATTTTACATTATTTATACCCACATTTTTATACTCATTAAGCTGTGTTATAGTGCAGGCGCTACAACATGTCATCAGACTCGTTACATATAGGTTTCAGGAGCATCGTCATACTATCATATCAAACATTTTAAACTGAATATTTTAGTACAAACATGCTTTTATTAGCTTTGTCTTTCCTTTACTACTTTAACTATACAATATGGGATATTGTAATACTAGGAATTTTCACTTAAATGGCCATACTGGCCGAAAAGTGAAGTAAAGCAGACATTTTACTTACTTACTTTTGTCAATATTTTATAACATGTAGAACACTCTGTCGAATGGTTATCTTTGGTACAAGTCCGACAGTGAAAGAATTTCGGCATGTTGAATCTTCAAATAATATGTTTGTAGTGTTTGAATAGATTGAAACTCCGAATCATTGTATTGTCGTTTAGTGTATGGAAATGTCTAGCCGTGTTCTGATTGGACATCAGCGGCAAGAGGGAGGGGCTTATATGGCATATCGCGCCATGATTAGCTGTCAGAGCCAGATGGGAGGTTAGTTGTCTGGTCTCCATTTAAGTGCACGGTAAAGCTTCGCTTGTTGCATGTGCGCAGCGTGATCCGTGATTAGCTGTCAGAGCCAGATGGGAGGTTAGTTGTCTGGTCTCCTTTTAAGTGTGATGTGAGGCTCAGCGTGTTGTGTGTGCGTAGCGTGATGCCTATTAAAACTATATAAGCAACCAGCTGTGTTTCCAAATTCATGCAAGATTCCTAAATATCTCACCCATTAAATTAAACTGACTCTTTGATCTTTGTCGGCTCCTTCTTTTGCGTGATAATTTTATTATGCATCACGCTGCGCATTATTCCGCGTTTAAAATGGAGATAGGACAACTAAGGAATACAGAAAGAATTTTAAATATCTCACGCACTATATTAAACTGACTCTCTGATCTCCGACGGCTCTCTCCGCTGACAATATAAATCTTATATTATCGGATTTTATTTCTAGTCTCTGGGGGTTAAATAGATAGAATTATTAGTGACAGTAGTTGGAGAAACATTTTTAAAATATCTTACGCACTACATTAAGCTGATTCTCTGATCTCCGTCGGCTCCCTCCGCTGACATTATAAACTTATATTATCGGATTTTATTTCTAGTCTCTGGGGTTTAAGGGGTAGAATTTTTAGTGACAGTGGACAAGCATAATTGCCGTTCTCTCCCCCCTACCTCTTTCTCCTCCTGCCTACCCCTTCTCTCCTCCTGCCTACCTCCTTCTCCTCCTGCCACATTATAACACCCCTTTATACACTACTCATGCGAAAGAAAACACTCTCAATAACCCACCATGCCCTACCACCCCCACCCTCACATCATCATCTATACATCATTCATCTCATCAATTTACTACAACGTTTTTATCATATTACAATGTCACCTAAAAATGACCATTTGTGCCGAAAAGTGACGTAAAGCAATAATATTTTTTTTGTTTTGTAAAAAACTGATTTTGAATTCAGTGTTGAAAATATCATCGAATGCCTACCGCTTAGCAGGTGTTAAATGTTTTACAGTACAGTCTTCCACATACAGCTGGTACATGGTTGCAAGAGATAAATTTGTCTCAAGATACGATAGGTATCCTCTCTTCTGTAGCAGGACTCGACCCTTGGGAACCTGTTGATGTGGGCCTGAATACCTCCATGCATATCCTCTGGCAATTTTCTATGTTTGTCATGCTTGTTCTGATGCTCTGGAATCGTACCTTCAGGGGTCAGTTTGTCAAGGGATGTTCTTACTTCTGCCTCCTTTATTCCAAGGGTGTGTAAGACTATTTGCAGTGTGAGCTCTCTTTCATCAGGCAACACCTTCTTTGCTCTTATAATGTTACTCCACAACCTGGACCCATTTTCTCATTGGTATTTCTTTACCACAAGTCCTTTTTAAATTTGTTTCTTCACCAGTTATCTTCGCTTCTTTTCCTTTCCCAGGGATCACATGTTGTTGTATTCTGGAGCCCCTCTCCACTTAAAATAGATTGAACAGTATCTTCTTCTGATGAACTGTTTTCACTGTAGGTAATTGGTCGTGCCATTTTGTGTCCATTTCTACAAGGAAATTGTGGGTATTCTTCTCTGTCACTAAAAGTTGTTGTGCATGTCATTGCAATCAGCGTTGGCGGAGCCCAAAATTTACGTCATTCTTTCCTTGCCATAAAAAATCATTGGAACCCCTTCAAGGCGAGTTTTTATTTCCCAGCAATTCCTCATTGTCTTTATTTCAGTTTTTAATAGCATTTATTACAAGTGTAAAATGGCTCACCATTTAATATCAAACGTTGTGCTACTTCATTTGTGCGATAGTCGTGTCGCTCGCACTGTCCCATAATACACCAACCCTTTCACCACTGCTCATATAAGCATACTAGAACAGCATGAGTGGAGGTGTGTCGTCAGCACTTCTAGCCTCTAGTGATGTAACATTGGTATTTGACATAAGTACCTTAAGTGAGTTTTTAAATTTTATTTAGGTCTTTCTTATTTGCTGCTTTTCTAATGATTTCTGAAGTTTAACTTTACTTACTAGAGTTGCTCTCGGTTGCTCCCTCAGCAGTTTTCACACTTGTTTCATCATCGTGTAGCATGTAGTTTGTGCTGCCTGGTGCACTCACGACATAAACGTGGGTTCTTGTGCATACACTTACTCGCTCTGTGCTCTCCATTTTAAGCACTTGTAGCACAATTGAAACTGTTGTATTTTTTTCAGTCGATCACGAGGGACATTTGTTTAAAACTTCCCCGAGACCAGATGGGATGTGAGCCAGTTTGGCATACACAACAAACATGAAATGCTGGCTTAAAGGGCTTACTAGATGCTTCCCAACGGGTTCCTGCTTTGTACGTCCACTGTGTAGAATTAGAAGGTGATTTGCTTAATATGGGTGAGGAAACAGTCATCTCATCAGCTATTTTCAACTGCCACTTTGTGAATTGAATGAATTTTGCTGGTTTTTCTTTATCAGTTAGTGTCTTACCGTTAATATGATGTACTGTTTCCCACCACTTATTTTTCACTTGGACAGGAAGCTTTCTGACAGACAATAGCGGGTTAGAACTGTAATGTATTTTCACTGTCTAGGTCAGACAAATCATTGACAGCGCTCAGGATATTTCTATGGAATGCTGCACATTTCACAGCATCATGGTTATTAGGTGCTAGAATCTTTGATACTTCTTCCAGGATTTCAGTAATTATTTCGTCCTTTAAGCCTACCAGATACTGCCTTTCCAGCTCCTTCATAATAGCTGGCTCTGTCTTACAGTCAGGTGCCAGTGTAGCTTTCACCTCGGCTTTATCACACTGGAATACTCATTTTTCCACTTGTAGAAGAGTCTAGCTTTCCCACTGAATACAGTATGGCTAAGCAGTTTTAACTTTATTCTGAAAGGTGTAGTATCGGCAGCTGTACCTGTTGTAGGAATATCGGTTAGATACTTGTGTACCTTCCTCCTAAAGGCTCGTGTCCTGGAGATAGGCCTAGGGCGGGTTCGTGGTTGTACGATCGTGACAATCATGGACGACGTGATAGGTCATCACGCCTGCGCAATGACGATGACCTGCGAACGCGGATTGTTGGCGGATCGTTGTTGATCAAAAATGGCGAAAAATGAGACCCTGCCAGAAAGAGCGGCAGCAGCTAGAGCTATTATGTTGGAGATTTTTATGGACGAGGATGACGAATGTATTCCAGAAGCGGCCTTTAATGATCCAATCATGGTTATGTTGATGGTGATGAAAAAACGGGCAGTTCCTAAAATACAAGACAGGACCTGCATCACACACCACTGCTGCCCAGATTTTTGCTGATTTCTGCCCAGATTTTGTTGTGTTCTTTACATCCATAACTTAATTATTTTTCCTTTTGAGATTCTTTCCTGGATTAAGGCCAAAGTATCGGCCTCATTCCACTTCTTGATGACATTACGATTTTCAGTAGAAATAGAATCCTGCTGACTTGGACCAGGCTCATTTCTATTATCTGTGGTGTTAGCATGACTAGTGTCCATCTGCTCGCTTGGGATTTGCACTACCACTGGTGGAAATTCATTGACAATACTTGCGAGCATCTGCGCTTGAACTGTGCTATTTGTACAACAATAAAAGAAGAATGCATCACAAAAAGCTGGAATGATCTATCACTGAGTGGCAAACCCATTTAACCCCAAATCAGTTAGCAATTGGAGAATTACATGTATACATACATCTGTAATCACAAACATCACATGTTATGCAGTTCAGACACTTTGCGAGCAGTGAACTCACCAAAGTGTCTTAACACTGCACGCATGTAACATGTTTGTGTTATGATTACAATGTGAAATGAACTCACCAATTATCCATTGCAGAAATATATTATGCAGTGTGTCCAGGATTAGGACTAGGAAGAAAGTGAAAGAGAGGAGACAACGATAAGGGTTTTCACAATTGCATGTACATCCTTCTTTATTCCACTCCAAGTACATAATGGCCGAGTGACCCCTCTGGTCCACTCTGCCCAATAACAGCATGCAGGCCAACAGCATGACAAGTTAGCCTCAATCCCATATCTCTGGATCCAAAGGAATCCCACATATAATAAGGTATTCACCAGGTGGCGCATCAGTACCAAATAACAGTGAATCCTCAACATTCTCCTCACCCTTGGTGTCGCAGCACCGAGAATAGAGAGAAGTTTAACAAGTAAATCTCAATCATTATCTCGCTACAATTCATATACATAAAGAATAATGACATAATAAATCCATCATTAAACCCTCTCAGCTGAATACTAAACAACTAACAAAGCTTTATACATAGTCGACGTCGACATCTTCCAGCACACTAGCCCAGCAACTAGCAACACATTAACACACATATTTACATAAATGGTCTCAACACTTCTTTACACCAATGCAACGCAGAAGAGATGACGTTGTCTTATGTAGGGCCAGAATTGGCCATGCCTATTTCACAAACGGGTATTTATTGAGATGAGAATTGCGGCCTATGTGCTGCAATACTCGTCTCACTGTACATGCTGTAAGACATGTCCTTCTCAGTTGTGCGAAATATACGCACATCAGAAGGAAGTGTATTGCATTTAATTCCCTTTTTGAACTATTTAGGGACACCCCTGCAGGTTTTATTATTCAATGTTTTAACTATTAGATTTAGACTTGTAGTTTTTACACAATCACTCCAATTTCACGGAGATCTAGTGACTTGAAAAGTCGTTCATTTTAAATTCACTTCATATTTTACATTATTTATACTGATATTTTTATACCCATTAAACTGTGTTGTAGTGCAGGCGCTTCAACATGTCATCAAACTCGTTACATACAGATGCCAGGAGCATCGTCATATTACCATATCAAACATTTTAAACTGAATATTTTAGTACGAACATGCTTTTATTAGCTTTGTCTTTTCTCTACCAATTTAACTATACAATATGGGATATTGTAATACTAGGAATTTTTCACTTAAATGGCCATACTGGCCGAAAAGTGAAGTAAAGCATACAGTTTACTTACCCTCTTACTGTTCATGTTAGAATATATTTTCAATTTGAAAAACTAAATTTGTTGCAGCCATCAAAAGATCTGGATGACATGGAGCTTTGCAAAAAAAGCTCTTAGAAGATTACATTTATTATTTGTTTTTATTTGTATACTTCATAAAAATTAAGAATCTTACCAAATTTAATATATCCTGGAGCCAACCATCTGCAGCTCCGGCTCTTTCAGCACCCGTACTACATCGCTATGTAGTACAGTATGCCTAGTATCTCCTGGCATCCACAGGCCACGCTTTTGCCTAAAGAATGTCACCCATGGCCAGTTATCAACCTACAACATTCAAGAATAAATGTGTCAATTTGTGTTAAGTGGAATCCATTTTATTGGGTCACACACATCTTAATAAATATGTATGCAGATCTACTAAATAGTATAAATTTACTATTGATCTGCCTTGACCTTTAGCCTGCGGTGTAAATATACAAAAACTTAGTTGGATGATCGCACTATTAAAATGAAACACAAAATATTTACAATCTAGGGTGAACTACTACAAATGAACTTTGTCCTGCTGAATTGATCACTGGACAAATGCCAGTAGATATGGTGTCAGCCAACCGATGTATACAAAACGTTGGGATAGATATCAGGGTTTCTGCCAGGGGGGGGGGAGGGGGTCCAGGCGGGTCCACACCCCCCCCCCTTTCAGCACCACAGGGGGGGATATCCCCCTTGTTGGCAAAGAAAATGAAAATATATTCCAGATTTTGCTGTCATTTCAACTAAAATATGCCATTTTAAGCACTCAAAATTTAAATTCTGAATTTTTTTTCTCCCAGGGGTGGACCCCCAGACCCCCACCCCTTTTGGACCCCCCCATTCAAACATTCCTGGCAGAAACCCTGCATATTTTGTTAACTTTGAAATGAATAAATTAATATAAGAACGGTTATTGCAGAGAAATATCTATCCATTAGAGAGAGTCACAAAATAAAGAAAATGTTTGCATGACGAGTGCTGAAGAAAAGACAACTCATTAATTATTATTTTTAAATTACTCGAGATATATATATTAGTATATATTTTAATATAATAGCAGGGTTCAAATTGTTCAGTATCCGGTGTGAAGCAATTGATGTATACACATTTCTCAAACTCTTGGGTCCAATTGTGTACAACTATATCCATCACTTGAATAAAACTTATAGTAGTAGCATTGCATTCATTCATAAAAATGGTCAGTATCAAAGGAGATGATCAATTATGTCATCATATATCCAACTTATTTCATTCATTACGGTGGGTAGGTCTAGTATAGCAGTACAGAACAGTCGTAAGACTGACGTCAAAGTATTATTCCGGATCTTGTATCCAGATTGTAATCCAGTTCATCCCCATAATTCAATCGATTGAAACAGAAACACACGTGTGGTGAAAGTTTCACGTAAATCCGTTCATTACTTTTTTAACCCTTTGAGTGCGGGCGACGCTTTTAAGCGCATTCATACTGTTTTTCCACAACTAAAATTTGACAGAAATTGAACAAATATGCATGTATAAATCTTGAGTAAAGCCCCCATTGTGAAATTTAGCAGGTTTAATTTTTAATTGAGGAGGTATTTCCATTTCATTTGAAGTTGGCAATTGCGTGAGCAATGCCAACTTCAAATGAAAGGAAAATGTTAAGTAGTAATGAAGCACTTAAAGAGTTAAGTAATCAGGGGGACAAACAAACCAACAAGACCAACAAGACTAAAAACATAACCTTCGTTGTGGAGGTAGAAATGATTTTATGTCTCCCCTTTACTGCCAAATCCACACTGGAAAATATTGGGTAGGGAAGTAGAAAAAAATGAAATTATTCTTCTAGATAGTAAAGATCCTATTAGTCCAATAAAATTATTAATAAGTAATATTTAGGTAGGTGATTCAAAAATAATTGTGGAAAATCAAATGAATTTAATTTGATAACATTTGAATACCATGTTTTATAGAAACATAAATGATCCTACTATGTCCCATAGTGTTATAATTTGACAATTTTAAGTTTTGGGTGGGTGATTGAGAAACAAGCAATATTTATTTCACACCCGACAAAATTCAAGCAATCAATTCTGTTAATAGTGATCTGGTTAGGGGTACATATAAAGTTGTAATGCCAATTTAGATCATTTTAATGCCAGCTCTGGTAAAAACACCATGCCAAAAAAATCTTGACAAAAAGTAAACGATAAATAAACACAACTTTTAAAAATTAACATAAATAATCAATTCAACTCACAGCAGCTAGTATAATCTTGTTGCCAAGATTCATGGTGATATAAGGTCCTGGTTGAAATCTGTATTTATAAAATAATTTATACTTTGCTGAAACTAAATTTAAAAACATATTTATGATGGTACTCACAGCTCTTTCATTTTGCTATTTTACATCACAATTACTTATAATGTGGAAAATATCAGCAACACCATACCTCTGACACCTGTCAGAACGAGTACATGTAACCAGTTGGTCCAACTGTGACTGGTCATTCACATTGATTATAGTCTGTAAGAAATTTAAAATGTGTTATTCTATTTTTTAATCTACATTCTTATCAGCTGTTTCCAGTGGACAATTGCATATTATGACAGGCTGTACATTGTTATACAGTTATTAGATGTACAGTACTTGCATTCTCAGAGCCTTGGTCAGGAGTACATGTAACGCCCGGTTTGTCCAACTGCGACTGGTCATTCACATTGATTATAGTCTGTAAGAAAATTAAAATGTGGTATTCTATTTATTAATCTACATTCTTATCGGGCGAGCGAAGGAAAACGCTCTCAATAACCCACCATGCCCTATCACCCCCACCCTCACCTCATCATCATTACATCACTCATCTCATCAATTGACTACAACGTTTTTATTGTATTATAATGTCACTTAAATGACAATTTTTTTGCCGAAAAGTGACGTAAAGCAATGATTTACTACTACTACTACATTCTTATCAGCTGTTTCCAGTGGACACTTGCATATTATGAGAGGCTGTACATTTTTATACAATTATTAGATGTACAGTACTTGCATTCTCGGAGCCATGGTCAGGAGTACATGTAATTAATTATTTGAAAGATTGTCCAAAACTAAATAAAATATATATTATATAATGTTAGTTCCTATATATTACTACCGGATTAGCCCCATTTACAGAATGCAAGTACTGTACATCTAATAACTGTATAACAATGTACAGCCTGTCATAATATGCAAGTGTCCACTGGAAACAGCTGATAAGAATGTAGATTAATAAATAGAATACCACATTTTAATTTTCTTACAGACTATAATCAATGTGAATGACCAGTCACAGTTGGACCAACTGGTTACATGTACTCGATCTGATATATGGGAAATGGGGCTAAAACTATAGCCCCACCTGGCATATATTAATGATGGGAAATTGAGCTAATCCGGTAGTAGTTGTAGAAACTAATATACTACTACCGGAATAGCCCCATTTACAGTCATTAACCTATGGAAAAAGGGGCTAAAGTTATAGCCCCACCTCCCATATATTATTAAGGTGAAATGGGGCTTAAAATATGCACCATTTAAATTTAAATGCTTAAACTTGTTATTACCCCCCAAAAAATCCAAGCCCCTATTTGCTGCTTATTCCCGGGCCCCAAATGAAACCCCTTTACCCCAGGGGGTCTTTTACCCCAAGGCAAATCAATAATTAATTATTTTAAAGATCGTAAAAAAAATATTTTATAATTAGGTATTAAATAATGTTAGTTCCTATATACTTCTACCGCATTAGCCCCATTTACACTCACTAACATATGGGAAATGGGGCTAAAACAATAGCCCCACCTGGTTTATATTACTGATGGGAAATGGGGCTAATCCGGTAGTAGTATATAGAAACCAATATACTACTACCGGAATAGCCCCATTTACAGTCATTAACCTATGTGAAATGGGGCCAAAGTTGTAGCCCCACCGCCCATGTATTATTAAAGGAAAATGGGACTTAAAATATGCACCATTTAAATGCTTCAATTTGTCATTTACCCCCAAAAAATTCAAGTCCTATTTGCTGCTTATTTCCAGGCCCCGAATGAAAACCCTTTACCCCCGGGGGTCTTTTCCCCCAAGGCAAATCAATAAATAATTATTTTAAAGATCGTAAAAAATGTTTTTAATAAAATATTATATAATGTTAGTTCCTATATACTACTACCGCATTAGCCCCATTTACAGTCACTAATATATGTGAAATGGGGCTGAAACTATAGCCCTACCTGGCATATATTAATGATGGGAAATGGGGCTAATCCGGTAGTAGTAGATAGAAACTAGCATACTACTACCGGAATAGCCCCATTTACAGTCATTAACCTATAAGAAATGGGGCTAAAGTTATAGCCCCACCTCCCATATATTATTAATGGGAAATGGGGCCTAAAAATATCGAGCATTTAATTTTTTAAATAGCTTATAATAGTATGATAATTTTATTAATAAATAAAATCCATAAATATACGATGGGGTTATACTTTATTTAATGAGTAACAAATAATATATATATATCTGTGAACTTCTGTCTTTTAGTCCATATTATCTTCGAAACCATGAAATATTAGAGTTTAAATGTGTCTATTAATTACACATAGCTTCATGTCCGTCATTAGTTAATGATATGGACACTAAGGGGTGCATGAGCTGAGTGACACGCTATTGTAGTACACAATTGAGAATTTAGTTGAGTTAATCAACTTGGCACATTGTTGAACTATTTCTGAAGATACCGCAATTGCACTAATAGTCCTAAATAATCCGAGCATTCCTATCACACCGGAAGCAGAACTAAGAGATGTATGATCGCCATTTCATTTTCTTCCATGTTTTCACGCCCGGCATTTCCCAAAAACTGAAACATAAAGAACATATGTATGTATGACAAGTTATTGACGTAAGTTTTAATTAACATATTTTTTCCCGATTACATACTTTTAGAATAATGATATAAGATTAGCCCCACTTGAATTACTTAATCAATAGAAATAGAGCTAAAACTAAAGCCCCACTGCCATTTCATAACGTAACTGAAGTTGGGCTATAAGTATAGCCCCACCTTCAGTGAATAACATATGCGAGGTGGGGCTATTCTTATGACGGGGTACTGGGATGATTGCTAGTAGTAGTACTTTTTGCCCCCATCCGGGGAGGGTCATCAAGGATCTGTTCCGTCAGTTGCATGCTGTATGTCATGGTACGTAAGCTCTAGTCCACAGCAATCATCCAAGGGAAGCTGCAGCCTCCTCTTATCTGGCCATAATCTTTGGGCGGATTGCCAGTGGTGTACCCTGGTTCCTCCGCTCAACTGCTGTGGTGATGCAGCTCTCGCATCAGTGCTGGTGTAGGCTGTGGTAGCCTTAAATAACCGGCAATAGCGTGTTTGACATTAGGTCTCTCACGTGGGATGAATGGATTTACCCAGAGGGAGTTATCCTTCCTATTGTTACTCTGGGGACTATCCGACCCGAGGATGGCAGAGCTGCGCGAAATGCCACGGAGTTTCAGCATTAAATTGCAGAGCGGAACGCAAGTCTTCGGCCGTCTGGGCATGTCTAGGGGTAGATCCCCTAGACATGCCCAGAACCCCTTATCGGGCGAGCTGAGGAAAACGCTCTCAATAACACCACCCTCACATCATCATCTGTACATCATTTCATCTCATCAATTGACTACAACTTTTTTATCGTATTACAATATCACTTAAAAGACCTGTTGTGCCGAAAAGTGACGTAAGGCTATATTTACTACTACTACTACATTATCAGCAAGGTTAAGGTCACACGTTAGCTGATCAATAGAATTCCCTGTAGTAGTCATTGGTCAGTCTCAATATCATTGTAATGAAAATTCACCATAAGTATGCCTAGTTACATCAAATTACATTATTATGTGCCCAGCAATGGAGTTCTGTGATTTCCCATTTCAGCTTTTATCAGTGCAGCAATACCATTCTTTGCACCGCCATCTGCTGTGAAGGTGACAGTCTTCACCATCCGATCATCATAGGCCTTCGTTCCCACCTTAATTCCAGTCTCGTACACCACACATGTATCAACACTTGATATATATCTCACCATATCTCACCATATCTCACCATCATAATATCAGCAACATTTTTAAACTGAATATATTTTATTAGGAACATGCTGTTATTAGTTTGGTTTTTGCTTTACCACTTTCACTATACAAGATAGGATATTGTAATACTAGCAATTGTCACTTAAATGCCATACTGGCCGAAAAGTGACGCAATAAGAAGAGCTCGTCTGCTAAATAAGATGGCTACACTGACGAACGGGTGGGTCCAAAAGATTATATGAAAATTGCTTTCAAAAAGGATATTACATCGTCATTTAGCTGCAAAGACTTTACAAATATTGTTCTTTGAATGACGTTGATCATAATCTTTTCTTGACTGTATAAATATAACTATGTCTACTATTTTTATAGTTATAGATAGTCTATAGTCATAGATAAGAGTATAGACCCTCTTTTCTAGTAGGCCCATAATAAATACAGAACTCTGGTTGTCATTGCTATACGCGATAAACCTCAGAATCACATTGGCCTAGCTTATTTTAGCGGCATATTCATTACTAACAAGCTTTTCAAAACTCTCCTTGCGCCCGTCTTCAAATCAAACACTCTCATTAAATTTCGGCAAGATATCAGAGGTACCATGGCATTCATCTTCACGAGTTATGCCTATAGACTCTAGCTCTCAGAAAGATCTGAGAGTTGAATCACGTGTATCAAACATACAGAGAAGCTAATGCGAGAGTGGACTACTGGACATAGCTTGCAAGACCACGACAATACCCATCCAAAAACTGACTCTGAGCTATTTGTACAATCCCATATTTCATAAATCTCCAATAATTGTCCAACCCTATTAACTTATTAATAGACACTTGTTCATTACCCGATGAACAATAATGATCAGTCCACTCCACCTTACCCAAGGAAATAGGCACATTTAGATTAAAGCAATCACATACATAAAACAGAGACCTCAACTGAAGAAAATGACTCAAGTGACTGGACCACGCCACACCTTGACATGTAAGTTACACTTACACTTTTACTTTATCATACTTTCCACTCCTCAACTCGGCAAAGGTAATGTTATAGGTGTGAGCACGAGTCCCCTCTAGGGCAGCCTTTTTTACTAATGCACTACTAATATATGAACGATCGGCCTGCCCCACTATCAAAAAGCAAAGTGGCCTTTCTCTTTGTGCCGCTGCAGGCAAACATAATTATACACTTACTCTTTGTAAAATTGATTATTTAGATATTTGTCAGAACGAGCAACACCTACATATGACATATCTGATTGTTTAGTTGATGTGCTCATTGAGCTGGCATGGTTATCACCTGTATAATTATTACATTTACTCATTTGATAACAACACACATAATGATGATGACCACTACATTTGGAACATTTTCGAAGAGCAGCCTTAACAAATATTACCTTTCTTTAAGCACCTAAAACAGAAACCTGTTTTTTAATTCATTTTGTGTCTAACCAATATATCATTACTTTAGTTACATTAGTTTTTGAATAATGTTCGTTATTACAAAACCCACAGGATTGGTCAATTTCATAAATATTCTTCAAAGCAGGAGCAGTTGCCACCTGTGGTTTTCTTCGCTTTTCCTTGACTGGTCTAACTTTCATGTTTCCATATTACGGATTGCCTAGAAGATCAGTAACCAACAATACTGTTTATTTCCCAATTGCCATCATCAGCCCATCTTTTCTTTCGCAACAACAACTTAATGCAAACAATCTTAGGATTCACTATATTAACATATCAGTCCAGACAATCTTCATCTTTTTGCAGAGACAAACACGAACTTCAGGTTGGGCGAAAAATGTTAAAAACATGAACAAGTTATAATATTAAATAATAAATAATCTAATGGTCGGAATGTTACTTTAATCTTACTTTCAAAATAATTACTCGTCTATTGGATTATGTAAATATCCAACATTGTGTATAATATATGAATGATAATATGAATAATAAACCATTAGAATGTACATATTTAATTCTATGTAAAAAGTATTTCTGACTATCAAACACTAATCACTAGCCATAAATGTCATATAATTGATATATGCCCTATCATCCCACACTCCGTCATCATCTGTAAATCAATCATCTCATCAATGGACTGCACTATTTTTATGCTATTACAATGTCACTTAAATGACCATTAGTGCCGAAAAAAGACGTAAAGCAAGAATTTACTACTACTACTACTACTACTGAAAACACCATCTGTCTGACGAGCCATCTGAGAGGCTGGTTTAATATGTAAACCAATGTGACTGACAACAGAAGATCTAAGCATGTTTGTAGTGGCACCTGTGTGAGTAGTAAGCTTTAAAGGGTACTGCTTGTTAAAATATGGCGACTAAGTAGTATTCACTCAAAGGCCTGATGGATTGTCTAGAGGGTCATTTACTGTCAAATTTAGTTGCATAGTGTCCTGGCCATGACCTTTATCGCCAGTGTATGGGCCCTGGTTATCATTACATACCAGACAATATCGAACAAGAGAACGTTTATCATATTCTGATACATATTTGCAGGTAATTATTCCATGAGAAGATAATAATACACTACTGCAGGCGGTTTTTGCAAAGGATGTAAGACTTGAATGAGCTTTTCTTACCAGTGTAGCATGGGCTGAAAGTGCGAAGCACCTTAGAGTCTTTGATAGATCGTAGCTCATCGAGCAAAGACTCTAGGCCTGAAATATCTCAAGTAACATAATTATTTCACAGCTCGGCATCATATCTCTGCTTCACGAATTGAGTTAATCCAGGATCGATGAGGTCATAACAAAACAAGTGTTTTCAATCGAAGGTGTGACGGTATAGCTTTACCATGATCTAAAATTCCGCCATTGTGGTGATTGCCAGTAGTAGTACTTTTCGCCCCCATGCGGGGAGGGTCATTAGGAATCTGTTCCGTCAGTTGCATGGTACGGAAGCACTCGTCTACAGCAGTCATCTGAGGGAAGCTGAAGTCTTCTCGTATCTGGCCATAATCTTCGGGCGGATTGCCAGTAGCGTACCCTGGTTCTTCCGCTCAACTGCGGTGCCAATGCGGTGCCAATGCAGCTCTCGCATCAGTGCAGGCGCTGGTGTAGGCCGTGGTAGCCTTAAATTACCGGCAATAGAGTGTTTAACATTTTGCTTCGCTCGCCCGATAAGGGGTTCTAGACATGCCCAGAACCCCTTATCAGGTGAGCTCTCAATAACCCACCATGCCCTATCACCCCCACCCTCACATCATCATCTGTACATCATTCGTCTCATCAATTGACTACAACGTTTTCATCGTATTACAATGTCACTCAATAGATCATTTGTGCTGAAAATTACATTCAGCATTCATTTATCTACAACAAATAATATTTTATTATAAATATATAAATAACCTTCCAATTTATTTTACTAATTTTAATTTTGTAACAAATGCTACAGTCCACAACTATTCAAAACGAGGATGTCATCAAATACGAAATAGCCTAGTCAAACATGATTTGTCACGTAAATGTATTAGATATAGTCTACACATTTTATTGAACACGACACCAATCATTACTTTGGACAAAACTAGAAAAGGAGTTCCCGAACTCCGAGGCTCGGCTTTAGTCTGTTTCAGTACTGTAGACAAAAAATTGGCCTAATATTTTGCAAACATAACTGTATTGGTTTCCCTCATGGGCCAGAATCCTAAATGTCCAGGATATAATTATTGAAATAACCAGGGAGACAAGTATATCTTCAACCTGTAGGCCTATTCCTTCCACCACCATCGCTGATAAGACAGTGTACGCGTCTATACGATGTACGGGATGGGTATCACCTCCGCGTGGTCCCCCCTGGGCAACTTCATAGAAGGCCAAGCACACCCAAACGTTTTTTGCCTTTCTGCAGTTTTCATCGAACCAGGTTTATCTATTATTTGTGTCGTGAAGTTTCTTTCTCATGTGTTTTGTATGTTTACATTCCAATAGTTCAGGGTTTTTCACCGAGGTTGTTATGTTTATTTTCCAATAGTTTTCAGTTCAGATTCTTATATATTCTTTATATATTTATATTTATATATTTTTTATATATTTTTTCATTATTTTTTGTCCTACATTTCATTGTTTAATGGTTTCTCTTTGGCATCCTGGTGATGGACGGGATGTCCGAAAGAAACCATTGCCATATAATTAGTTTTTCATTTTATTGTTTTAATGGTTTCTCTGTGGCATCCTGGTGGGTAATGCAGCATGTCATAGAGAGGCCATTGCCATACAATTAGCCTGTGGTGACTTACGGTGTCCTCACGGTTCGTGATCGCTCTGTGGTGCTCTTCAAT
>OZ024903.1:99232283-99754783 GCA_964017125.1 Flabesymbios commensalis
CCTATTAACCTCCCTTAGTATCAAAGGTTTTACAGCATATGTTAAGCATTCTTGTATTTTCTTGTATTGTTTTGTGCCAGTTAGCAAATTGCTATACATGTGAACGAGCCCGAACATGAGTCATTTTTCGAGTTATTTCATATTCGTTTTTAACGCACTATTCAATTTCCGCCAGATTTTGTTTTGCTGTTTTTTCGGTCTAGATTGCCATTATAATCGGCTGAGTACTATAGCAAGGCAAGCAACATAATTATGAAGGACTGTTTTTCTTGTATATATTTTTATTGTCCTTACAGAATTAAAAATATATACAATTTACTTACTTACCTTACAGAATTACATAATAACGTTTTGTGTCTTTATTTTGTTTATTTCATTTTATATCAAATAATATATCAGCTGTAAATCATTTATTTATTATTGTTTAGTACATCATTTACTCAAATGTCATCTATGACGGCGACTTTCAAAGTCTTTATGGATGTCTCCTTACCCTGTAGTGTTCATTTTGTTTATAAATCATTTATATTGTGTATTTTGTGTTGAAATAAACCAGTATTCCTTTTCTTTATCTGAGTGGCTCTGCCAATCCTGAAGGAATGGATTTTATATCTTGTGGAGAGGTAACCTTTAAACCCCAGGCAATCCCACAGGAACCAGCTAAATTATCGGGTATGTTTTGTAATAGTGTACCACAACAATCCCCGAAGTCTCAAAAATGCTATTAGCTTTTTCATTGCACAATATTTTCCATGTGAGGCTTCGAGCTGCATAGTTCTCCTGGAACTTATATGAGTTGAAATAATGTTGTAATGTGTGTGTGTGGATTTGTTTGAATGTACCACTTCAGCTGCCGGAGACAGGCATGAAAACGTAAAAAGAAAAAGGCTTTGTACATATATCTTGGATAATTATCCGGTGTAGCATAGGGATAGCCGGCCGTCTGGGCATGTCTGGGGGTAGATCCTCTAGACATGCCCAGAACCCCTTATCGGGCGAGCGAAGGAAAAAGCTCTCAATAACCCACCATGCCCTATCACCCCCACCCTCACATCATATTTTGTACATCATTTCATCTCATCAATTGACTGCAACGTTTTTATCGTATTACAATGTCATTTAAAAGAGCTTTTGTGCCGAAGAGTGACGTAAATCAATGATTTACTACTATTACATAGGGGATAGCGTCTAATAGGAGGTTAAGTGATTGGTTCCAGTGATAAGAGAATGTTACACTAGGAGTATGTTGAATTGATGGCTCTAGGGGGAGCAGTTTTGGGGCGAGCAGTTGTTGTGTAACAGAACTTTCAAGGCGTTTGAGGAAGTCGATGATATAAACAGTTGTAGCTTCATAACGAAGTTTTATCCTACATTTCTTTTTATCCTTGCCAATATTCATGATTGTCCTTCAATCAAAATGAACATCAGAAGCCAGTTGTGAACCACACCGTACATGTTTGACCTCATAGGGTTAAGTGATCTTTTCCAGTAGCTGTTGGTATAAACATATTTATTTGGATTTCCAAGTAGCACAAGTGCAAATATAAAGGATCTCCGGTTTACATGATGCATGATTATAGTAATCAAAACAATATATCGATCGTGTGTTCACACATTGAAAACAAAATATACATATAATTTGACATGATTAAATAATAATAAAATATACAAATTCGTAATTAGATATTTTAGCACAAGTTCTTAAATCGTCCAGTTTTTTCTAGATATTCATGCACGTATTGAAAAATAAATCTATTGTTGCAGTTGTCTAATAGCTCAGAACCAAATAATAAAAGTCGAATAGTAAAATGCTGTGGACATAGAAAAAAGTAATGATGAGGTGTTTCAAGTGTACCACCACAAGATCAATTAGGGCTATTAATACAGTGTCTCTAATAAAGATGAAAGTTGAGTGAGGAAAAATTAAGTCTAATCTGGGTATGATTTAGTTGATTATGACGTTCACCTATCATAAAATATGGTGGGGGTTTGGGCGGTAGTTGGTATATTTGAGATAACTTTATTTTAAATATCATAATTTTGTATAGATCGTATTTCCTTATTTAGTGAATTCCAAAGCCTCACACAATCTGGAAGGAAGGAGTTTGAAAAATAAATGGTATTGGTCTTAATTAGGGTAAATGTGTGGGTATTTGATGCTCTGGTAGCACGCTCATTGCCAAGTGTATTAGGAAGTAGTTTTGATAGGTGAACAGGATCTTTGGTATGAACTAATTTATGAAATTTTACTATTTTTTTGCATGGTGCGCCTATTGTTTAATGTTTGAAAGCCTGTTTCTTTAATTAATCGTTCGTAACTGCGGTGCTAATGCAGCTCTTGCATCAGTACTGGCGTTGGTGTAGGCTGTGGTAGCCTTAAATAACCGGTAATAGAGTGTTTGACATTATGTCTCTTATGTGGGATGAATGGAGTTACCCAGAGGGAGTTATCCTTCCTATTGTTACTCTGGGGAATATCCGACCCGAGGATAGCGGAGCTGCACGAAATGCCACGGAGTTTCAGCATTAAATTGCACAGCGAAATCCAAGTCTCCAGCCGTCTGGGCATGTCTGGGGGTAGATCCCCTAGACATGCCCAGAACCCCTTATTGGGCCAGCGAAGGAAAATGCTCTCAATAACCCACCATGCCCTATCACCCCCACCCTCACATCATCATCATTACATCATCCATCTCATCAAATGACTACAACGTTTGTATCGTGTTACAATGTCACTTAAAAGACCATTTACTGTAAGACATGTCCTTCTCAGTTGTGCGAAATATGCGCACATCAGAAGGCAGTATTTCGATTTAATTCTTAACTTGAGCTATTCAGGGACACCCCTGCTGGTTTTATTATTCAGTCCCTTCGAGAATGTAACCTATATTACATGTTTTAATTATTAGACATAGACTTTTTACACAATCACTCCAATTTCATGGAGATATAGTGACTTTATAAGTCGTTCATTTTATAATCACGTCATATTTTACATTATTTTATACTGACATTCTTATTCTCATTAAACTGTGTTGTAGTGCAGGCGCTACAACATGTCATCAGACTCGTTACATACAGGTGCCAGGAGCATCGTCATATCATCATAGCAAACATTTTAAACTGAATATTTTAGTACGAACATGCTTTTATTAGCTTTGTCTTTCCTTTACTACTTTAACTATACAATATGGGATATTGTAATACCTGTAATTTTCACTTAAATGGCCATACTGGCCGAAAAGTGAAGTAAAGCAAATATTTTACTTACTTACTTACTTAAAAGACCATTTGAGCCGAAAAGTTATGTAAAGCAATGATTTACTACTACTACTATTCTTATATATTTGTTTTGACACAGACTCTGTCTTGTGATTTTTAAAAGAATAATTATTTTTGTCATTTTTTTAGTGCTGATTTAGTGTTGATCATCCGGATTATGTATTCAATTGCAGCTTCACTGGCCTCAGACTAAGTCCAGCCACAATTTTACTTTCCCACTTCAGATATGATCGGCACTGAGCCAGCGTTGATCATATTCTCATAATATTTTCACACAACTATGTCTTAAAATGATGCCAAGCATTTTTTATTTCTACTATTGTATATTTGTTGTGAGATTTTTTTTGTGATTTTCATAATAATAAAAATACTGATAATTTTTGTCAATTTTTTGTGGTAATTTATATTGTGTATCGGCGCTGGCGCTGTATCAGGTTTTTAGAATGTATATATATTCACTAAAAACTCGCTACATATAGATGCCAAAGGCATTGTCATGTTATCATCAATCGTTTTTATCTGTATGCCTTAGTGCTGACGTACTGTTATTGGTTTTGTCTTTTTACTTTATCACTTTTACTGTTCAAGATATGATATTGTTTTAGTCTGAATTGTCACTTAAATGGCCATACTGGCCGGAAATTGACATGAATAAACTTATCATTTTACTTTATGAACCTATAGGCCTACTATATGCATGTAGAGAACACCTTCATAGAAGTTTCTCTATGCAGTTTGACCAACATTCTGCCATGCGATAACTTAGCTGCTTTAAACGAGTGTGTTTCTGTTGTTTTTCAGATGGACGAATGAGGTTTTATCATGAGTAGCTGGGAGATTCTTCGTGGAGAATTGAAAGCTTCAATGAAAATTAGTGTCATCAGGCGAGACACTCCACTGTGAAGAAGTTGAAGAAATGATATAAATGTCCATAAATAGCCCCTGGGAATAAGACCATTCAGATATGCTTCCAAGGAACAGGAGAAAACGTAACAGTATTAATTATAAGACACTTCATAATGGGAAACCTGATAGTCAGAATAAATGTGATAGGCCTAAGTCCCCGGATTTATGTCCAAACTATGATCAACTGTGCCCAGTTGTCTATAATTCAAGTTTGAATTGTAATGTGGAAGAAAAGCAGAAAGTTGAGGCTGTTAATTCAAAGGCTAACGTGATAGATGTATTACTTAAGAAGAACAGCGGCAATTCACAATTATCTCCTTATACTGCTTACAATAGATTACCGAGAAGAGTTGAAGATGGCAGTTTTAATCCAATGTCACAAGGTGACCTTTATCTGCCAAATGCAGCAAATTCTGTCCTAGCGGAACATGCCTATTTTCAAAAAACGGATAGTGCTCTTTCATCCAGTGATACAAATGAAGGATTTGTGATAGATGACATTCCATCGGTTTCAGTGTCGAGCAATAACACAACACATTGGGCCGTTGTGGACTCGATATCAGGCCAGCGTCTTAAACGCTTTCCAAATATTGAGACGACATCGGGACAACGACCCGTATTAACAGGGAAGTCTATTCCCATTGGACCATCACAGGTCACACCCTCCACAAAAGTGGAACTTCCAGAATTGTTGAAATGCTCACATTGCAAAAAAATGTTCAGGAAACCTTCCCAATTGAGAATACATGAGTGGACCAATCATAACTACAAGGCAAAATTTAAATGTTTTTACTGTCAAAAAAAATTCCGTAATTTTTTTCAAAGAAGTATACATGAAAAAATACACACAGGAGCTAAACCATACCAGTGCTCCACATGTTCAAAACAGTTCATCCAAAGAGCAGCGTTTGTAGTTCATACAAGAATACACACCGGGGAAAAGCCATACAAGTGTATTGAGTGTCAAAAGCGGTTCACAGAGCGAGGAAAGTTAAAATACCACATGCGAACACACACAGGAGAAAAACCGTACATCTGTGAGATTTGTGGCGCGAGATTTGCTCTTCATGGAAACCTGAAATTACACTTTCGATCGCATAGCAAACTGAAGCCCTTTCCTTGTAACTACTGTCAGAAGTCTTTTAATCGTGTGGCAAACAGAAAACGGCATGAGCGGATACACACTGGGGATAAACCTTTCAAGTGCAATGAATGTAGTAAAACATTCAACACCAGCTCTCATCTTAAAATTCACCTAAGACGTTATCATATTGATGAAAAACCTTATCCTTGTCATATTTGTAATGAAGCATTTGTCGTGGTGGCGAGTCTAAAAGCCCATAAAGTCCACAGGCATGGCATCGACGCTTTTAGATGTTCCATTTGCTGCAAATCTTTCAGTAGTGCGGGTAATTGTAGACGTCATGAATTAAGTCACAGTGGAATGAAACCTTTTGCATGTTGTCAGTGTAGTAAATCCTTCAGTCAGAAGCATGTGCTGGAGGATCATCAAAGGGTTCATTCTGGAGAGAAACCATATGTGTGTACAATCTGCAAAAAGTGCTTCTCCCAATCCAGCAATTGTCGGAAACACGAGCGCAATCACTTCAAAAGGGAAAACGTGTAATTGTTACTAAACTTTCAGCCATTTAACTACCATGTATTGAAATTTAGGATGAAACAATTCAGCTATGTTTTGAAGAGTTCAGCCCCAGTCCTATTGGACCCTTCATATATATGGCTGCTTCTCTGTTAAAATCACTGTTTTCAGATAAAAAAATATAATAAAACAATTTCTAGTTTTAATATCACAAACAATATATAGCAGAAATATGACTATATAAATATTTTTAAATTTGACTAATGTAGAGCTATTACATAAATATAAACTTTGAAAAGTATTATATATTACACCATTTATCATAACTACAATGTCTAGCAAGTTCGGAATATATATATATACCTGTATACTCGTATATGTAACACAATCCAATTGCATCATTTCGAGATAATAATAGGTTTTTCGCTGATTAACTCTGCTACGAACGTCACTATTATCAATTAAAATTTGTATCAGACATTTATAACAAGACGTACTCTATGTAGTTCATTCATCTCCTCAATTAATCGACTTTACTGTTTCAACGTATTTAAATTTCACATAGATCATCATTGCCAAAAAGTGACGTGAACCATTATTTTACTATTACTAAAGTCTACTACTTTATAACACAACGTAAATCCCTTAATAAATGGCCATACTGGCTGAAAAATGACGGTAACACGCGAGATGTTTTGAGGATATGTCCGAGTATACAATATTTAAACTGACAAAGTTTGTTGGTTTAGCAGAAGTAAGCGACATGGGTCTAATATAAATGGCAATTTGCTCTGGATAGTGGACATCTTGTATTATTGAACTAAAATGTTGTATGTAAAAGGTTTGAACATTGAACTGTTATTTTGATGATGGTTGGGTACCAAATATTGAAAAACGTATTATGAGATTAACAGAAGTGACAAGTTTTGTAACTGAAATGACTATCTATACAAAATAAAAAATACATTTGAAAATAATATGATCTCTTGTTTCGTTTTCTACATTTTAGTATATCGATAAGTACAGTGTTGATCGATTCAACAGTTTTCGTCTTACAAAAGATGACACTAATCATAAGTAACAACATTTGCAAAAGAAATGAAAATTTGTATGAAAGTATCAATGTAAAGTTATATTATTTTGTGTCCCAATTTACCTAGATACGCATAGTATAGCCATAGGCTTATCGTGTGTGTTTTTTTTAACATATTTTGTTGCGCGTTTACCAGTTAAACAAGAAATAAGGACGATATTTAATTTCGGAAATAAGAAACGTGTTAATAAATGACAAAGGGGGCTTCCAGCACACTTGCTATGTTGCCACATCAATCCAAAATTTAAAAGACTTCCACAATTCTAGTCTATTGACATGCTCACGTTTTATGGGCATATCAAGAAGCGAAAATAAAATTTTGGCTTTCGGATGATTTTTGGCTAGATTATGTCGCTTTTATAATATTTGACAGATCTTGAGCAGTTAATTTTCTTGTGCGGGGGCTTTGAGACAGGGGGAGACAGGGGGAGGGCAGCCTCTTCCTGGATCCGCCACTGTTACATAAAACTAGTCCGACAATTGGGACTTTGACATGAAATCGAACCTTGGGTTTTTGAGTAAAATCCTTTAACTATTGTTACCCCCGCGATTATTCTACAACATTTCTCAATACTAGCATAGTATTCATTTAGGGTTTTTTCTATATGGTAACAGTGTTATAAATAATGGGACTGATTTGAAAATATATTGTTGGCAGCATTTATGTCTTATGTGCAGTGTATTACCATGGTATTATAGTGTGCCAGTATCAATAAACAAACTGGGGACTGACAGCGTTACTGTACAGTTAGGTCAACATTTTCAAAATTATTGTTTTTTAGTAGGTTTCATAAACTGTAATAATTTTTGAAAAATCTGTTACTCTTGATTTTATCAGATTTTAAACTTTTTAATTTTAGTTACGTAATCATTTAATGATGTCACAAATATTTATTACGATTTTGCCGAGGAATGGATGGCCATAAGGGATCGTAGGAGTCCAGTAGCTGTAGGCCCTATATATCCTCATACCATGCCCACGCACATTATTATTTTGGTAAATAAATGACATTTAATAACATGATTTATGATCAAATTAAATCAGGGAATTTCGACCAAGGAAAAATCGGTAATATCAGGCAATTTCATGTTAATTTGTGGAACGCAGATGATTTGAGCATCTCGGTGTTGAGAGTAGGCCTAAGATATGGAAGTTAGTTGTCTTTTTTGGCACTGAAAGTTATAGTGCTTAATAATCTTTATTAAATGAGAAATGTCACGGAAAACTAATGTAATTTTGTTTAGTATAGGCGGAGGCCCTGGTGCAGTGAATAAAGCTGCCTGCTTGGAAAGTCCAACTCTGGCCTTCAGGTTTAAAAGAAACAAAATGTTTCTTCCCCACTCGTAAATATTCAATATTGTGGGGAGCTTGTGTGACCGAAGGGCATCGTGCTCGGCCTCATACCGCCAGGTCTCGAATTTCGAATCCTGTACTGTGTCTGGAGGGCAATGTCACCTCATTCCTCTGGCCATCCTCAGGAGGTTCTTCTTTCCCAGTTTAGCCTATATGTGCACAACGCTGGCCTAAAACCCCATTCATTTCATTCATTTTTGGCGACGGAACAGAACGACTAAAATGCGAGGCCTCATCCCCCCACTGAAGCAAGGCAGCTCTGAACTCGCAGTGGTTTAGCGATCAACGATGTCTTCTATGATGTGAAATACAATGATATAATTTTGTATCGAATGTCACTGCAAATGTTTGGCAAGAGTTAAAGTCTACTTTTTTTCAAATGTGGCACAGTACCGGGTAAGACACACTAATTATATGGGTATAACTTTTAACTGCATGCTATGGCTTATGGAATTATCACTTTGCTATCTTACTATCACCATATAACAACTTAGCCCTACTACCAAAATTGCAAGCGGACATAATGTGAGGCCACACTTTTTTTATTAATTGGTTTTCAAGATTGTTTATTCAAAATTCAAAGCAGACAGTCGGGAAAAAATCAAAAAAAAATTTATTTGATTTGTAACGGTAAACTTACACAAAAAACACTTTTTTTTAGGTTTGATTCATTTTATCTAAAAAATGCATAATTTACATTATTATTTCAATTTATATCGATAAATAGCGGGTCGGCGGTATAATAAAATAAAAAAAAGACAAAATTTCAATTCTATTTTTTTATTGATTTTCCATTATCGGGTCTTGAGAACCAATTAATTAACGAACTCTCGCCTGAACAAAACTGTGTAATACCAGTGACATAGGCGTATATTTTAAAGGTATAGTAAGTATTTATTTATTACAGTCCTGAGTGACATGCATATACAAACACAACATAAATATCATGGTCATTAACAATAGAATATGCCGGGCCAATTTGGCCTACAATGTCACTTTATACACGGATATAGCAAAATAACGTATACAGTGTACCGAGGAGACAAACATTACAGATATTTATGTTTCTTTCTCTTTGACCACGCCTTACACAAAAAAATCAGTGTTTCTCTCCAACATTTAGTGATCGAAAAAGTTAAATTTTGCTCTAAATTGAAATAATTGAAATCGGCGTTATTACGCATACTATTGTTTATATAATCAACTCCTATATCGGAAAAGACATTACATTTTAACAAGAAATGATATTCATCTTCTACCTCACCAGATGAGCAAATTGAACAGACACGCTCTACTCTTCCAGTTTTAGAGAGCGTGTCTGTCCAGTTGTCTCATCTCTCTGTCTACGGCCTGTTTCTACTCCCAGAGGTACAATTCCACAACAAAATTGAGCAAAAATACTTCTGAGGTTTAGGTAGCAAAGTGGAAACATAATCTGGTATAGCAAAATTATCTTTAAGGGTGATATATATATAATATAATATATAATAACGATAGGCCTATTTAGTTTTTAGCCAGCCCACTTCACCATATAATACGGGTAGTGGGGTAAGATTGTGTACACCTAAGTAATATCGCATGGCTCGCTCTGTTATTTTATCACACATATTTGTATTAGAATTCCACCGCCAATTTCACAGGCATAATCCTGAACAGGTAGGCCTACTACAAAAGAATCAAACTGATGACAATATGTATTATATCCCACATCATAACGCTAGAGCTGTTGTCTTAAGGGGTCACCATGGGGGCTGGATCTTTTTTGAAATAAATATTTTGAGACTGAACATTCATAAAACTAGGAAAGGAGTTCCCAAACTCCGAGGCCCGGCTTTAGTCTGTTTTCAGTGATTTAAACAAAAAATTGGCCTAATATTTTGTAAACATAGCTGTATTGGTTTTCCTCATGGGCCAGAATCCTGTAATGTCCAGGATATAATTATTGAAAGAACCAGAGAGACAAGTATATCTTCAACGTGTTCCGTCCACCACCATTGCTGATATTGTGGTGTACTCGTCTATTCTGTGAAACTCAATGACCTCGACCTCCTTTTCACCGATCTGGCCAATACAATGAAGTATGGGGGAGGGTTCTTATATAACCTTGTTTTCACCAAATGACGGCACTGCGTTTCACAGAGTGAAGTATGGGGGGGTGTTATATAACCTTGTTTTCACCGAGTGACTTCACTGCGTTTCACAGAATACAATGTACCCGGTACACACAATGTAGGCCTACCCACTCAATACCGGTTCAATGTTGGGTCAGCGTCGCAGCCCATTGCTGGTTCATTGCTACGTCAATCGTAGGCTATTCGACGCTGACCCAACATTGAAACAGAATTGGCTGATTATCCCGTGTTTGCTCTGACTGCCATACGGGTGACGCTTTATGCCCGAAAGGCCACATCCCGGATAACACAATACATTAGCCAAATTGTGAAATAATGTTTGGCCACCGTCTGCGACGCTGGGCCAACAGTATTCCAATCAACACCCTTTTAGCTCTTAACCACGAATATAATCGTAAATATATTTTTTTCTGAAGACTTTTTAAACACGAAAGTACATAACCTAGGGACCTCAAACGTTATATTGCACATGGTCATAAGGACCACCTTGCCCCTCAGGTCTGACAGTCAGACTACTGGTCTGTCGGTAGCAGACAACTGGATAGATGAAGATGATAAGGACTGGTGTACAGAAATGTCAACCGTAATAACACACCGCACACCTCTCTCCCCTAAATAGGACACAAACTGAGGCACAATAAACTTGAAATGATACCGGCCAACAGCCGGTCCTAATAAATAATTGTCTTAAAGACATGTTGTTAAATATTTAAAATATTTAATGTCTCTCAAAAAATTGGGATTCGCTCGACATCATTAAATGACTAAAATTTCTGAAACCTTGCTTCGCTCGTAGGCCTACTCCTTAACTCCCACATCTATTCACAAAAATATAAATTACAAGAAAGTGAAATAAAGAGAGAAAGTCTGGAACATAGGGGAAACTAGGGCCTATTGGGAAACTTTTTACGTTTTATAATATAAATTGACTACGGGAAATAGTCCTGGGGCTGATTCTGAAAACTTGGATTTTGTTGCACCCCCAGAAGAACATAGGTTTTATGATATATTTTGTTTCTTTGATTCACCAGTTTCCATTTTAAAAACATTACCCCTTTAAAAAAGTGTCCGAAAGACCCTTTGAGGACCATTTCCTGCAGTCGGTGATAGTGCTCTGATGAAAATGTGAATATTTCTATTTGTGCACTTGTAGCTGACAAAAACCATAACAACTATTTCAAATGTCACCCAGTACGTATTTAACAGTATACTTATATATATATATATATATATATATAAAATATTGCAGTGTAATAATTGGTGTTTACCTAGGCATAAATTAAAATTTAAACTTTTTTTCTGCAAAAAAATGAGAAATCATAAATTTTTTTAAGATGCAATTTTTTTTCCTTTCGGACACATTCTTAGAGGGGTGATGTTTTGAAACTAGTTACATACATACCAAATAAAGAAAAAAAGTGAGAAACCTATGTTCTTTGAGGGGGTGCAGCAAACTCTGGATTTAGACTAGTTCTCAGAATCAGCCCCAGGACTAAAAGAATGAAGCATGAACGGGACATTTTTTTTAATTTTCTGGAAGACCACGAAGTTCTCGCGGCGTCCTAGCATTCAGAATAGGGGGCCTACTTTTCTTTCAGTTAAAGATTTGATTTCGCCTCTTGTGTTCGAAATGATAGGCCCTACACCAATGGTCAGTAATTCAATAAATAAATCGCCATATATATCTGCCATGTTTGTAGTCTGGTGCGGTAGCCTACGTCAGAAATATGTTTAAAATTATTTTTTAGACTCTATGTATTTTTACTTTTTATGGGCCAAATAAGCCAGTGATATTGAGGTTCAATTTTTCCTGTCCCTCTACGTCGTTTTATGACACATATAAAATGGCCGCCATCGGAATCACAAATTTGGCTCTAGCTTAGCTAATAGAGTTACGATTTTGATGTCTATAGCCTATAGGTCTATGTTTTTGGGTATGGTGCCCATAAAAAATTCGGATGTTTATTTAGTAGGTATTTTGAAATTAGCGATTAGACACATTTTTCATACGTTTTCGATCATTTTTTTCGCGCGAATACGAAAAAACTCTAATTAAAACAATTATTTGTTGTAGCGTTGTTCAGTCTGTAGGCCTATTATAATAAACAGTACATTGTTGGTGGTTTCTGAATGATGGGTGTTCCGTTAACGGACCCCAAGTATTCCACCATATTGACGTAAAGCGATGGTGTTTACTGAACAATTTCAATAACGATGTTTGGTGCATTTCCTTCATTTTACAACAGTCACAGAAGATAATTATATATGAAGGTAATAAGTCTTTCACCGAAAAAAATGGTAATTCTTTGAGAAGTTGGTGGGATGGTGAGAGGTCTATTCGAAATAAAATAAGCACAACTTGTGCGCTAATTGTAGGCTACAATTCAGCAACAGTTTCTTATTTGCTAATTAGTAGTTTTAGATTTTGTTGTTTAGAATCCATAAGTTATAAACAAGAACAAGGGGACTTTTAATTTACAGCCTATGAGAGATATTAATTTCAGACATAATTGGAAGGGGACAGATCATTTCCACAGCTGGTATTTAACAGTTACGCTGATCACAGCAGACGTTCAATGACTCTGATCATTTTCTTATGCAAAAGAACCAAGCAGTGGCACAACCACAGAGATGTTTAGATAGGTATCAGAGAATTAGTTCCAATCTAAATAAAAATTGAGTGTGAAAGAAGATATAGAAAAGGAGAAATGGTGTAATTGGTTTCAACTGGACAACGAAATATACCCGTACGTGCAAGTTTGAATTTTGAGGAGGGGACACAATTTGAGGAGAGGACACAAACTTTGATATCGAATAATTCAAAGATTTGTAAAACAAAAATGTGTCTATATAATCTGTTTACATGAGAGGCCAATTAAAGACCATTAAATCAATTAAAGCAGCTCTTTAAGATGACATAAATTTTCGTTTTTAGTTTTGTAATAAAGTAGTGTATCCCCCAGATCATGATTTTATTTTTTTGAGATTTAAAAAAAAAAATTATCAACATTTCTATGAATCCGCTTAAAGCCCAAACAAACTTTTTGTATACCTAACCACTTGCTAAAGGACTGTTGAATGGTCCTACAGCATTGGGCCACATGTCGGCCCAGCGTTGGGCAGACAATCAGTGTTGCAGGTGTATCCCCCCATGTCCTGACTAAAAGACACCAATTAGCGGCGATTGATTTTATCTTACCGTCCAAGACGTGGGAATATGTGGTGTAAAGTGCTGTATATTGCTGACTTGTTTTGTTTAAATGACAATATACGACCTGGAAATATAACTATTTCACTCTTTCTCTGAGCTTTAAATTTTTTTTTTGACTTTTTTGTGTTTTTAGTTAAGATCAGTAGGCTATATAGCTTCATATAAATTAAATTTTCAAAATTGACAAAATTGAAAATGTCTCATCCCACGGGGTCCCTTTAATATTACAAGTGATCTTTCATAATAATAGAAAGGGGAAAATAAAGATTGCTGAAACACTGATCAATGAGCAATTTTACTAAGTAGTCCCTAGGCCTACTATGTATGTAGGCTATATTTTCATCCCAACCAATCTATTGAGCACACATATAAAAAGGCATCCAAGTGTACCTATTAAATTTGGCTGTTTGGAGACGGATTGTGTTTCACGTTCTGTCATAATGAAGCATCTCTTTGTAATATTATGGCGAGTTGAAGGTCGGATTAACCAATATGTCGTGGTAAACCTACACCGGGAGTTCCGTTATGGGGTCACAACGGCCGACGAAGGACTCCGCCCAATCTTGCCATCAAAACTCAAATATCCTCCTCATCCGTCTGATCGACGGTATTAAACAAACCAGGAAACTGTCTTCTCTCTTGTCATGTTTATTTGATTAACATGCGATAACAGCAAAGCACAACCATCCGCGCACGGCACGTCTCTATGGACTTAGCGAGAGCGAGCTGCGGCACGTCCGCAGTCGCTGAGTATTACGCTTGAAGTGAGGGAAAAATACCAAGGCCGCACCACACTGCTCTGTGTGCGCACGTCACCACGGTATGAAAACGAGGCGGTCATCCCCGTCAGCCCGCGTCCAGGAATCTGGGGATAAGCGCCACATTGACTAAGCGATGTCAGGATCCTACATTACCCCCGGCTGAGTGACAACGTAGGACCAAACTGACTTGTAGGAGACTGCTTCGTGCAAGTAGCGGGGTTGTCAAATATGTAACCTCTTATACTAAGCATAGTGTTCTTAAAAAAAATATAGCGAGTGTGGTTACATTGTGGGCGGTTGAAAGCGCAGCATTATACATGAATTGTCCGATCCTCTTAACACCAACTGTCCTTTATATATTATTCATGTGCTGCAAGCTGCGATCAACCCATTCATTTAATTAACAGAATTGCTATTAATGCTTTAGCAATGAACTTGCTAAAATAAAATGTCTTTACATTTATATATCTGTACACAATTCTGCCAGGCCTGGCATATTCATTTACAATTTAACAACATTGTGATTACGAGGTATGCGGTTGGGCCCGCCATAGACGTCGTTGGACGCGACCATGGCGTGAACCATCTGCACGAATCGAGCAGGAATCTGGATTGTTCGTCCGACTCTAGTTTTTCGCACTGTTTGGTCGGTCGAAATTTTTTCGCGATTAGCGATATTCGCATGTTTGCTTTTTGTCGAGTCGATTATGGCGTCAGCAGCACCCGGAGTTTTACCCCGTAGATTTAAAGGTATGCGGGAATACGTTCGTAAACCACTGCCGTTCCCGTTAGCGCGGGACGCGGCAGGGGCTCGCGAATGCGGCGCTACGTAAGTATTGTCTCTGTTGGACAAGTTGACTTTAACATCTATTTGCTTTGGGACTGTGGCCGATTTTTGATTGCTTCTGACTGCCGTCGACTTTTTTGTGTTGACTCTCGTCCCGTTGGACGTCGGAGTGTCCGCACTACCAGGTCTAGGTGGACCCTGTGGATTCCTACTAGATGTCCTGGTAGCCATCGACTTCCGTGATTTGCTTGGCGGTTTACGCTGTGTTGTCGTACCTGTTGTAGGCTCGCACTCCATGTGAGCGGGTTTAACGCGATCTAAGGAGACCGTCTCAACCTTGCCTTTAACTCGGATTTTCATTACTCTGCCACTCCTCGCGACGACCTTGTATGGTCCGTCGTAAGGGGCGGTCAGAGGCGGTGCAATTGCGATTCGGCGCAAGAATACATGAGTACATGTAGCGATTTCCTTGAATTGGAAAATGTTGTGTTGTTGTGTGTCACGTGGCGGACATAGACGGAGACGCGACATGGCTATGCGTAGCTTGTCTGAATAATTCTCCAAATCAGTGTTAGCGTCGACGTTGTACTGTTTAGTAAACTCTCCTGGGAGTCTAAGGGTTGTCCCGTAAATCATCTCAGCAGCTGACCTGCCCAGTCTCTCTTTCACGGCTGAACGAACTCCTAACAGTACGGCAGGTAACGTGATAGTCCACGGATTCGGTGACTCGTGCGCCATAATGGCGGCTTTCAATTGACGGTGGAAACGCTCGACCATGCCATTCGACTGAGGGTGATAACTCGTGGTACGATTCCGAATGATCCCGAATTGGTTACATAAACTATCCCACAATTTGGACTCGAATTGAGCGCCCCTATCAGTGGTGATAGTGGCTGGGGTACCATAATGTGCTATTCACCCGCTGAAGAAGGCATCGGCGATGCTTCGAAAACAGGAGTGTTATGACGTGAAACTTTAGCGGTCTGGCAACCCTTACAGGTACGACACCATCTAGCAATATCTATATTCATGCCGTGCCATACAAATTGGGTATTAATCAAAGGTCTGGTGGCTCTATGCGATGGATGGCCTAAACCGTGTAAGTTTGAAAAAACTTTTCGACGAAATTTCGCGGTAAGGTACGGCCGGTTGTGTCCCGTGGACACATCACACCAGATCAATTGATTATCAAACGATTTCAATAGTTTGAAATTCATAGTTGATGTAGTCGAATGTCTCAAACGTGTGAATTCCGCGTCATTAGCTTGATCGAGACTTAACGCTTTATAGTCTATCACTGGGCCATCGTGTATCGCTGACACTGATGGTCGTGACAGCGTTCAGTGACGAAATTTGTCTCTCCTTTTACATATCTAATATCGGTGGTGAATTCAGCGATGAACGCTAAATGACGTGTTTGTCGTAGGGATGCGCGCTCAGTCACGGATGACATTACGAATGTTAACGGTTTGTGATCAGTAGTAACGAAAAAATGTCGTCCTTCTAAATTGTGTCTGAAATGTTTAATTGTAGCGTATACTGCCAAAAGTTCACGATCGAACGCGCTATAGCGTGTCTCTGCTGGGTTCAGCTTCTTGCTGAAAAACGAAAGCGGCTGCCACATACCGTTTAAAAATTGCTGCAAAACGCCACTGACGGCGACATCACTAGCGTCACACGTGATGTTAAGCTGGGCCGCAGAATCTGGGTGCACCAGACGCGTAGCGTTTGCCAGTATCTGTTTGGACTCGGAAAATGCTGACTCTGCTTCTTTATTCCACTTCTAATCGAAATTTGATTTCGGTGACAATCTGGTATGGCCTACGTTGGCAGAAGTCAGTAGATTATTGAGTGGCGTCAGCTTCGCGGCGCAATGCGGTATGAAACGGTGGTAATAATTTACCATTCCCAGATACCTACGCAATGCTCGTTGCTTTTCGGGTTTATTGAAATTAACGATCGCGTCAACAACGCTAGGTAACGGCGAAATGCCTTAGGCGCAAACGTGATGACCTAAGATACTTAATTCAGATGTTCCGAACTGACACTTTTCAGGACCAATGATGATTCCGTACTCCGATAGTCGAGCAAAAAGAATTTGTAGATGTTTCTTATGCGTTTTATGATCTGGGCTGGTTACCAGTAGGTCATCCAAATAAACAAAAACGAAATCAAGTCCGCGTGTCACGTGGTCTATAAATCGCTGAAACGTTTGACCGGAATTTCTCAGACCAAATGGGGTTTTAGTGAAATTAAACAAGCCAAAAGGTGTGGTAACAGCAGTCTTGTGTACGTCGGACGGTTCCACCGGAATTTGGTAATAAGCCCTGACTAAGTCTATCTTTGAAAAAAATTTCGATCCGGCTAATCGCTGCGTAAAATCTTGAATATGCGGAATCGGATAACGGTCCGGTACGGTCTGTGCATTCAAACTACGGTAGTCCCCGCATGGTCTCCAATCGCCGTTTTTCTTTGGCACCATGTGAAGCGCTGAGGACCACTCGCTGTCGCTGGGTTCAATGACCCCTAATTTAATCATATCGTCAAACTCACGTTTGGCGGTGACCAGCTTATCGGGAGCCAAACGTCGTAGTCGAGCAAAAACCGGGTGACCTTTAGTCACAATCTTGTGAGTTATGCCGTGTTTGACGGGCTCACCCTTTGTCGTAGGGCGTGTCAGTGACGGGAACTGGCCGAGGAGTTTAGAATATTCATTTTGAACGGTATCAACTCTGTTCAATGACAGAGGCTTAATCGAAGATAATGAAGCGGCAATGGCTAAGCCTGTACGCATGTCTCGAAGACATCTGCTTCTCAAGTCTACGAGCAAATTGTAGTGGATTAAAAAATCAGCCCCGATTATGGGTTGCTGTACATCTGCCACTATGAACGTCCACGGATATTCGCGCTTTAAACCGACATCGACGACGCGTTTACAATTGCCGTAAGTCTTTATAGTGCTGTTATTAGCTGCCACCAGGGGGAGACTGTCAGCGCCCGAAATCTCGTTAGCGCAAGATTTCGGCAGAACACTGACAGCTGCGCCCGTGTCGATTAAATATCTGCATTTTTGTCCTTTATCTGCGACATATAATAACTTAGAGTGAGATAACGCGATATTCGCTACTTCGCGCTGACCTAATGAAACATAGTATGAACAGGGTTCACTGCACAAGCGCGCCTTTTCAATGTAAGTGTGGTGGTAATAGCAAACCTGTGCAGTGGCTGTGTCGGTCGGTTGTGCGACATTATTTTGCGGCGTTTGCGGCGGCGGTGCGAAGGGTCGGACATTATGTTGTGCATTAGTACAATTATTTGATTGATCAACAAACTCAGTGGCCTGTGTATTCGGCGGCGGAACGAAAGGTCGAGCATTATCTTTAACGTCTCTATATTGACTATGTTGGTTACTAATGAAACCTGAGGCCTGTACATTAGGGGCAAAAGCAGGCACGTGAGCGTAGTTATTTGCTCGTCCACGTCCTTTGTTTCGTTTCCTCTCAGATGTTGTTACTGTTTCTAATTTCTTGATGCGTTTGGATAGATCTTCTAACAAACCAACTAATTTGCTGGTCTCGTCGACTTTGATCTCTGCGACCCCCGGCTTACTCTCTTCAACGTCTTGTTCTGCAGCCAGTGCCCTGTCAGCCAAAACGGCCAAACTTTCGAGGGAGGCACTGTCGGGTTGAGTCGCCAAATGGGCTCTGATGGAAGCGGGCATCTGTCATATGAACGCTTGCCGAATTACAGCCTTTCCGACAACAGCTTTGGTGCCGAAACCTGCAGTCTTCTGCAGACGCCTCAGGAACCGCGAGGGAATATCGCTTCCAATCTTCTCGCCAGAGATAACTTTATTAACCCTTTCAGGTGTTGTCAATCCTCGCCTCTCAATTAGTATTGCTTTCAGGCTGTCATATTTGTTTGACCTGAAAGGCTGCAGCAGCACGTCTCTCACGTCTGATGCAATCTCGCCAGAAAGTGCAGCGCATGTTAGGCTATACCTCTCGTCGTCATCATCGATCTGGTGGAGGGCGAATTGCGTCTCGATTTGATTAAACCAGAGCTCCACATCAGAGGCGTAGAAAGTTGCGATTCTAAACTTTGGCAAGTTCGTAGCTCGTTTCTGCGGCTGTCTACCAAGCGGTGAAGAACTTCTTGATGAGTCACTCCTCGAGTGGAAATTCAAATGTCTATCCCGAGCAATCCGAGCAAAATCGGCTTTGAGGCGTTGATATTCCTCGTCAGCTGCTCGGAATCGAACCTCATTGTCTTCACTGTCGGGATGATAGCTATCTTTTGGTCTAGCACCCGCACCTTCTAGAGGCGTTGACATGAATCCTTCGCTGTCGTACTGCTTTGACATGATGAAGTAGTGTTTGTAAAATTATTTAATTAATGAAGCATCTGGGATAGCTGGCCTATTGGCTCTGTGCCTATCCAAAATGTGTTTAAAATGGCATGTCTTATTAACACATGCCAACTATTTTTGACGCGCCGTGCGCGGACAGGTTGTGCAATGCCGTAAAAATCAGATAAAAAATGTCTGTAATATGTTGAAGCTAGAAGTGTAGACTGTAGCAAATGTTCATGCTATGTCGCATGGTGCGAGAAACGGGGGTTGCAGATTAGTTGCAGAAATATGCGTCGTTGAAGTTTCACCTAAGTGCTGTTCACAAATTCACAAAAGGTAGGTATTGATTAAAGTGAAAACTGGAGGTCTATATGAGACATAAAACGTTTTCACTGAGTCACACACATGCAAAATGGTACCGTGAAAACCGTAGGTCGCAGTGGTACATAAAAACAATATGCCAAATATAACTGTGATAAGCTATGCTAAGCTATGATAATAGTATTTTGTAAATCGACCTGGGTGAAAAAAAAAATTCACACAAGTCGAAAAACACATTCAAATATTTGCAATGTTTCGCAATAGCGCAACTGTCAAATCGAATATTTCTGTATTTATAAAAAATTTAAACTTCAGAAATAACTATCGTGAGAAAATTTCGTTCTCAAACTGATAGACTAAATGTGACTGTGAAGAAAAACAGTGACATTTAGTGATTTAAGAATAATATCTAAAACGTGACTGACAGTAGTCTATGCTGATAAATGATAAAGTATATAATTTCGCTGAAAAATGATATCTGTGATGAACATTCCACGTTTTTTTTTTATAATGGTACGTTCATCACCGAATCACTTCATAAACGTCCGAATCAATCGCTCGCATCGATTCATTGGTTGACGTATAAGCGGACTGTGTTCGGTGGCGGTTGGTTTATGTCGCCTGTGGTGGGTGTGTGTGTGGTGTATTGTCGGCGCTCACAGCCTGTGCAGCAGGCAGCATGTGGCTTATAGTCTGTGACGGTAAGCTTTGAGCGGTGCGTACATAGTATACAGTCAGCATCCCTGTCTCGCCTCACATTAGCATATTCATCAGCTACTGCGTGCCCAAACAAGGCGCTGAATAGCCTAGCACGATTACAAACACCAAAAAGCGTTTCAAAGTGAACAAAAAAATCTCGCCAAATAGTGACAGAATTCCGTTTTCGAAACGACTTATTTACACATTTTCTCCCTCAATCGTGTTGAAAAAGAAAATTTACAAACAATTTAAAAAAAATTTCTTACAATCTGTCCGTGTAAAATTTGGAACACGTGACTAATAATATCCACCAAATCAAAATGGCGGCTTACATTATGCTAATGTGATGCGGCGACACAGGTTCACTGTCCCGATGCATGCCGGTGTCAACGAATATTAAGCATCCCCATATATTAGGCATCCCTGACAAGTCAAAAAGTCACGTGACTGTGTGGGCATGCGCAGAGAGTGTCTACGCAGCGGACGTCACACAAAGGTGTCTTGAGCAATCCACCACACTTACATATTATTCTCTTTTAAAATGACTTAGTTTTAATACTTAGTTTTATTAGTAACAAACATAGTTTCACACACACTTAAAGTGAATTAGGGTAACCAATGTGTTAGAAAGTATAATCCATATCTTAGCTTGTGGTCGCTATAATGCTATCCATTTCGAGACAAATGAGGGGATGCTTAATATTGCAATAAGAAGAACAAGACAGATGGTGGAAAATTAGATTCTCCCGCCATGTTTTCTAGCCTATTAGGATAAAAACGATAATTTTCACATTGACATATTGATATATTAGATTATATGTTAACGATCTTTATACAGGGAATGCTTTACAAGGTTAATAAGTATAAGGCATAGTTATATTAGGCATCACCTTCGCCACAGTGTAGCGTGGGCTATTCAGTAAGAACGCATGCAGAGGGGTGCCTAATTTTGCTGACAAGTACAAGCACGCCAACACTCTGGTAAGAGCTTGGCAAGTCGTTGCCAAATGAGACATCCCCCTCGTCCCGTGCAAGCTGGCTTGTATGAACATGGCAAACAATTTATATTTACTATTCGGCCCCCACTTCATTATCGATTTTCTATATAAAAAGTACTACTAAGGTTGCGATAGAAAAAAAGTCATATACATTTTTTTTTGTCTTTTTCTGATTGGAAAATTATATTCCACCGTAATCATTACGCAATGATATGATATTCCAGGGACTGTCTGTGCATATATATAACTTTTGTATAGAAATACAAAAACAAACTGAAGGAAGTGTAATCAAAACATGACATAAGCTACGTTTCAATGCGCATTTTCAGATAGGTTTGTCATAACTTAAAGAAATTTCTTCAGATTTGTACACACATGGATTGGTTCACAGCAAACACGACCCATAGACCCAATGTTGGCCCAACGTCTACGACATCAGCCCAGCATTGGGTCTATGTATCCTGTTTGCTGGCATAATCCTCCTAATAATAAAGTTCCTATTTAGGATACATATAGCGTTAACTGATCATACATATCATACCGCCGATGACCACATTGTGTCACCCTTTGGTTGTCAAAGACCAATTAATTAATTTGTTGCAATTATAAAATTCTATGTCAACATCATGTGGAAAATAATTGTAGATTTCAGATAATTAAATGTATTACCGTATTTAATTACTGTTATCCGCTGTACCCATGGTACTTGTGGATATATTGTTGACAATACGCGTTAATATACAGTCATGGGCTCACAAGTGTTAATTGCGGCGGGGTTTCAAGGAGGGGTGTTATCACACCTCGTCCTTTGTTTGATCAACATGAGAGGGTGCAGTAGCTGTGGAAGCCAAAGGTGCGAACATTGCGTCTCAGGAGTGTTATGTTTGCAGTAAATTTAGTGCTAGACAAAAGATCATAAGCGTTCACCACCAAATTTATTACGGAGTGGATAATATTTTTATTTTATTATAATTTTTACTAAACTTTAAAGCTTTACAAATGTATCACATACATAGATTGAAGTCATATAAAAAAAATTCAAAGTAAAATATATTCATTAGGGCTGCTGGCATAGATTGGAAGTATAATTTGAAATATTTTATTTAAATATAAATAATTATAATGTATATAATTATATACAATTTAAAATATAAATCATGGTGAAGCCATGTCATGCTATTAAGTGTTATTTCTGCATAGCTGGAAACAGCTTTACTTATATCTTTGTATCATATAGAATATATATGTTGTATGGACATTGGATACCTATAGAAAATATTGTCAAGATATATATATATATATAAATATATATGTTTGTTTTGTATATTTGTATACAATATTTTTCATCCGCAAGATCACATACCGTTTATTGTTATAATTAGTACTGCATAACACCTTACTATATAAACAGTTTTAGTGTCTCTCGTGATGACTCCCTACTTTACCGTAAATACAACACTCCCACCATGTGTGGCGTTTAAGTGTATCACCATTATCACACCATAATCACACCCAAAGTGTTATTATCAACTGAAAATGTATATAAGTGGAATAGTTCTGGTAGCTGATTGATATATTAGTTGATACCCATACCGTATATGTCACTGATACGAGTAGTACTTACGAAAAGTTATGGAAGAAAGTGTATCTATCAACACTACAACCACTGAATCCGACAGTGTTGAAAATCCTAACACCACTTTTAATATTGTGATGGTCAGTTTTATATGCTATTATGAATTTGAGTTCATTATTAAACTGAATTGAATGTACATTATATTGTAATAGATTACCATTTATATTGTGATATTTGTATTTTATATGTGAATGTATATAATATATTTAATCTTGTTGTGATGGCAGTATAAAATGCTACTATAAATGTGAATATATTAGCTGTTTAATCATATTTAAAATGTAATTTACTCTTTAATATGTACTTCAATATAATAATAATTGTATAATACCTGTAAATACAACTGTAAATAAATATTTGCATGTCATCATTGATTCCGATGAATTATTTATGCGGTGATGTAATATATTCATGATATTAGCACTTGATTTTGTGGCCATACATTTTTATCCGCTTGGTCGTCTAGGGTTAATCGTTTAGATAAGGACATTATAACGCCTTGTTGCATATACGCCGCTCGCTGTCACCTCTTTGTTCTTTGGCAATGCCATCACAAGTTACAGTAAAAACAACACATTTGAGCTGGGAAGGGGGGGGGGTGACTAACAATAGCAAACCCTTGTGATGTCGGGGACTAAACATGTCATTAAATACTAATATTCATTTAAAAAAAACAACAAATATAGTCAGAATTAAAACTGGCTTAACATACATGTATAACTATGCGAACAACGCTGGTTATGATGCTTAATAGCACACAAATACGCGTTAATTATCTTCTTTTATTTATCTATTTAGTGTCAAGCCATGATAACATTATTAACATGTGATATGTTTGGATCACACTAGTGAAATAGATTGCTGTAACAATGCGATATTTCTATTTGGAATGTCAAATATGGGTGGATAGATATTTATTGATGAAGGGAAGTTAAAATCAAATAAAAATCGACATGATATATTGCTGAAATATTTGTATAATTACGCTATCTGAATTTTAATAATTTTGCGTTTTCATATTTTCTAATAGTTTCGGTAACAATTTATTATTCTATGCGATTTTTAATTTATAAACGACTTGCCAAGCCAGCGATATTAAGCTCCCCCAACCAGGACTGTCACCACACTGTGACTAAGGGGATGTCTAATTTGACAATGGCTTGCCAAGGTCTTGCCAGGGTATTGGCGTGCTTGTACCTGTCAGCAAAATTAGGCACCCCTCTCTATGCACTCTCACTGAACATGCCACGCTACACTATATGGCGAAGGGATGCCTAATCTAACTATATCTTATATGTATTATAGTATATTTTAATTATATACTTTTATTAAATGTTTTGTTGCCAAGGCCTTATAATATAAATAACACATAATCATGATAATATGGTTTGAATTACAGTAGTGTAATATAATAATGTGGTATTTTTTACTAAAGACTAATCTATCAATATTAATTTTCTAATAAATATTGATAATATTCACAATTGAAGATGTATTAAACAATGATGATGATGAATGACATTTTCATTCCAATTTACTAAATAGTATGTATTAGGAATTAAAATGAATAAGTGTACAATTTAATTTAACATTGTTGTTATATTAGTATGATTATGCCTGCTGAATGTCAATAAGTGTGTGTATTACATATTTGATAATAGATTTGTGTCCAATTGATCATTGATTGCAATATTGCAATTGCAGAAATCAGGTAGGCTTTTTCTTCAACTAGCAATTAAATATACAATATATACATCTGCTGATCATTTACCATGAGACACACAGCTGTCTCACTATGACCACATTAGGTGCCTTCTTGCGCAGAACCGGAAGGGAAGCCTAATATCGAGGGGATGCCTAATATGGCGTGACACCGGTTAGGGGGGAACACGTGGGTGCCCACGGCGAGCTTTGAGCTAAGTTAGGGAAACCAGCGACCAGGATGGCGCACACCTACCAAATACAAATACAATATTCAGCATTCTCTGAAATAACATATGATAATAGTACAAAATATTGGCCTACGGTCCTGGGAATATTTTTAAACAGACCAAATAAGACCGTTTATTGACATTCATTTGGGGAAACAATTTATTTTGGCCCTAAACCTATTAAAGGTTACCCGAGTCGAAGCGGTAGTAAAAATTTCTGTCGATTTGTAGAAAAATCGTGAAAAAATGGCGAGATTTCGTCTGTGGACTTTAAGATCGAGTTACCCAATTATGGTAATCAACGATAAAAATGAGTTACAGAAAATACCCACTTCCTACTCGCCTACAGTGGCATTAGTAGGATGAAGGCATTAAACAAACTCTTACGATAAAAAATGATAGACTATGTCTATAAGAATAATTTCTGGATTCTTCTAGAGAACCGGCAAGGCCGCCATCTTGAAAAGGCGCCAAACACGTGGGATTTCGACCAAAAGTTTAGAAATTTACGCCGTTTTCGACGCAAAGAAACGTGCTTCTCGTCTGGTAACTCTTTCTGACTAGTTTAAACTGGCATATGGGTAAAACCAAAAATTGGGGTAACTTTGTAGCATCAAAAATGGCAGTGAGGTGACCATCAAAGAGGAGGAAAACTACTTTATAGGTTTGGTGCACTGATCCCAATAGAGCATGAAAAAGCCACTGGCTGCGCTAGAAATTTTTTTTTTGCTTCAAAACGTCATTTTAAAAAAGTTGCAGCATTCCACTTACTACTCCGTTACCAAATCCGAACCATTTCAAAATTTCTGTTACTTTGTTTAGCTTGACATCACACTTTTAAACGTGATATCCTTATTGAAGCATAATACTAAACAATCGTACATCAAAACTGCTAAAAAATGAAAAAAAAATGATGGGATGAACAAAAATCTTTATTTCAACTCCGTTACCAAGCCAAAAAATACTCAACTCCGTTACCAAATGTTTGGCTCGACATAAATATAAACTGTATATTTTTTTATCATAACATCGATCACAAATGGGTGCTCTATTAATATGGGGACAACGAGCCATGTTTTAAAAGACTATATCATCAATCATTATGACTGTAAAACCCAGAAAATTTGACAATTCACCACTCCGTTCCCTTTTCTTGGTAACGGAGTAGAGTGGAACGGAGTAGTAAAATTAAAAGTATTCTAGGGATTAATGAAAAGATCTGGGCAATAATTCAAAAATATATCATACGGGTGGAAATAGTCCCCATAGCAACTGTTGTAGGCATACAATCATAAAACCCAACTCGTTTTTATACCAACAAGGCTAGGAACGGAGTAGTAAAAACAAAAGTATATTTTCTAACTTTTTGATAATACCTGTTTCGAATAACTTGTCACTCAACAATATTAATTCTTTCAAGGTGAAAAACTCGTATAAGGCCCTTTAGTGTGTCAAACTACACTTGATATAATTTTACTTCATGATTATTCACTTGATGGGGCATGCTACAATAATGGTAACGGAGTAGAGTGCAAATGTGGGGACATGAATATTCATCAAAATTATTTATATCGATATCAATTTTAATTCGAATTTTGATCATTGATTAGTTAAAGTGAACAATGTCTAGCCATGAAATGTAATTGTTAGAATTATATTGTGATTTTGTATCCTACAGTGAAGTTTTAAATAGTGGAATTTTCTCTGGGGACATGCCATTTTCCACGTTTCCATGACATAGAGCTCTTATAAAACCATATATAAATATTTTTTTTTTACAAATAATCTAAACATTATTAAGTAGTAATGCCTAAACGTGAAGTTGCACCATTTATTTTTAATATTATTATATTTAAATCAAAATGCGGACCTTTTAAGTCCTGGGGACACTAATTTTATGTAAAATTACCCCAATTTTTGGTTTTACCCATATATATATTTTGACCTACAGCTTTCACGTACCTTGTGAAAAAAATGCTATTGATTTTTTTCAAAAAATCCCCTAAAATTAATGAAACTATCCTTGAAAACAGCGGTTTTCAACTGGCGTCTAGGTGAAAACACTGTTGCGTGAACGATCAGTCGTCAGGGGTCACCAATATGGCGAGTTGAAGGTCGGATTAACCAATATGTCGTGGTAAACCTACACCGGGAGTTCCGTTATGGGGTCACAACGGCCGACGAAGGACTCTGCCCAATCTTGCCATCAAAACTCAAATATCCTCCTCATCCGTCTGATCGACGGTATTAAACAAACCAGGAAACTGTCTTCTCTCTTGTCATGTTTATTTGATTAACATGCGATAACAGCAAAGCACAACCATCCGCGCACGGCACGTCTCTATGGACTTAGCGAGAGCGAGCTGCGGCACGTCCGCAGTCGCTGAGTATTACGCTTGAAGTGAGGGAAAAATACCAAGGCCGCACCACACTGCTCTGTGTGCGCACGTCACCACGGTATGAAAACGAGGCGGTCATCCCCGTCAGCCCGCATCCAGGAATCTGGGGATAAGCGCCACATTGACTAAGCGATGTCAGGATCCTACAATATCTCTTAATCGGTCTGTGGAACTGGCTTCACACGTAAACATATTATATATCCACATATTATTATTTTAAAGAGCTTGTAATCTACTCCTCTTTTCAACATTCTCCCTTTACATTGTGGATAATGAATGAGCGCATAGTACTGGTGGCAACTCTTGCGGTCTAAAAATCTAGAAGGGTAGAGCTCTATGCTACGACCTACATGAGGTGCCCTGCTGCTAAATATTATAAGGGCCAACTACGTGGCGATGAGAGACAAAGCCTACTTTATCAGATTGTAAAATTATACATAGCTATGATATGCTGCCATTGATTTGTCTGACAGGGACACCATCAAACAGGACAAGACATGCGAGGGAGGATCGCGTTACGGTTTGGGGTGTTACAATGAGTTACAATGGATTACTCATATGTAATCCAGGCTGTAATCCGGGTTGTAATACATGCGGTCCCGGCAGATTTTCCAGAGGTCAGCGGGGCCATCAAGATAGGCTGTCCACTCAGAGTGACTGGCGTCCGCGGGCCTGGTTCTCAAGGCCTTGGGTGGTCTGTCGCTTGAACCCGACAAAGGAAGGCCTAAGCATGTGTAAATGTATGTTAAATCAATGTTCCGATTATGATGATGTCTAATTCTATAGTATGTTAAATCAATGTTGTGATTATGATAATGTAAAGTGTGTTATAAGAGACAAACGTCGGTGAAAACACGGGTGCGCTCTTAGGCCCTAACTTGTGAATCAAGCTCTAAATCCACGCGTTGTGTTTCTCTGCCATGTTTAGGCAGAGTGAACTGACTATTTAACTGTATTATCTATTATATGTGTTCTACACAGTGTCTATTTTCGCAAAAGCCACATTACCTTTATTAATTTTCCTCTGTGACTGTTGTACAATGTTCAATTTCAAATCCAAGAAATGGATCAAAGATGATAGATCGTCATTGAATTTGTTCCAATTCAACGCTATCGTACAGACTAAATAGGCCGACCTCGGTGGCTAATTTGTATCGACTGAGGCTTGTAACCTCGAGGTACCAGGTTCGAATCCCGGTCGGGCCGGATATTTGTCATAGTGGTTATGCATGTATACAGTGCTCCAACTTTTCAAAGGAATGGAATAGGCCTACAGAATAGGCCTTACCCAGGGTCTGGCCGGACTAATGGTTGCCAACTGGTGGCTTCTGGTGACGTAGTAGGGCAAAGCCTACGAAGCGCCAGCATGTATTCGTACGGAGGCTCACTAGAGTAAGTGCTGCCTATGGTAGGCCCCTACCTTAAAGTCATTCGAAATAAGAGTAGGGCATATACATAGTCTACTCCCGGCTTCGGGCTTCCTTCTGTCGTGATATTGCCTTGCTTGTGCAGAAAGCTACGTAAAACAAGTCAATATTCCACTCACAGACTAAATAACTCTACTAAATTTTTTTGTTTGTAAATTTGATTTGTTTTCATATTCGCGACCAACAGATAACCATGTTGTCCTCCCCGAAACATGTGGGGCTCGCGATTAGTCATCCAGAAATCCGTTGAAGCCCCATCTGGTGAATGAATTCACTCACCAGGTGGGGCTGCTAAAGCACCCACATCTGGCGCTATGAATCATGGGGGAGTCGGCAGCCATCAACATTGTCAACGTGCATTTGTGTACTGACAGATCAGTTGAGTTTTTAGCGGGTCTTTGCACTCTCAGTGACTCACTGAGGGGTACACGCTCATTGTGACAGCACTTGTTGTATCAATACACGTGGAGCGGATGTAAACATCCTGCACCACAGAGCAGACACACAGTGACTTCGTAAGTACGCGCGGGATTCGCTTTGTTTTGGTTTCTAATTTTGTCAGTTTGTCCATTTTTTCTGAGCAAGCACCACTGGCTGCCTCTGTGACTCACCACACGTCCAGTGTTGCTTGCACAGAAAAGCTGACCATGCAGGCATGCTCGATGCTGACAAGTGCACGGTGGCGACAATAGCCTAGTTGATAGCTCTGAAGCCTAGACACGAGACCAAGAGCTATACACCACAGGGAATCAAGGGAACCAACTTGTCTTGGGTCACCGGAAAATGCATGTAAACATCACTTTTCGTGGCCTTCCAGACACTCAATAAACTTTTTTTAATCCTACAAATTAAACCTAACGTTAGAACTTAGACTAGATCTACCTTATCCATAGTCATTACTGTTTTAATTTTTATACTAGCTCTGCTGTCACGAGTAGGCCCCTAGGCCTATATCCATAATTCTAGTACAAATTTAGGTTTTATTTAAGCAACACCATTTTCATCTTGCAATCATCTCCCGAACTAGCGCTGATCCGTAAGCGGAGCAAGTCGCCTGGTCCACGGCTACTCCCGAACTAGCCTTGTACACTCACGTGACAGAAAACATTCATGTGACAAGAAAATTGTTAGGGAGGCCAAGCCAATTAATCAGATTTGCTTATTGTTGCTATGTCTGTCAGATTGATATGTCGGACTATTTCGTGGATATTTAGGCCTATCTCCCTCAGATTTCAACGTAGCCTATAATAACTGCATCAGTAGGCCTATATGAAATTACTCCATGCAATTGCTTTTTATTTCCACTGTGGTGCATATGACAATTAGATCAAGATTAAATTAATTATTTCTTAGCAAATATGGTAAACATGTAAACCCTTGACATGGAGAAAAATGATCAATGATGACATACAATAAAACCATGGGTCGCCGCGGCCATAGTCATGGTTACCATGCAGGGAATAAAACACTGGCAGGCTACCAAATTTACATTTAAATTTACATGCGGATGTAACTGGATTTGGATGCTCTGTTAAAGCAAGGAATCTCAATCTCTATTGAATTTCCTTGGGTAAAGTGAAGGGAGGTGATTGGAGTATGCAATGCTGGATTAGGCCTAATGCTGGACCGACGTTGCTGACAGCAGGCCAACATTAATCTAGCATCGGGTCAACGTCTCCTGTTTGTGCATGGATAGTCTGGAACATTTGTATACAATACTAAAGCTGTGGACTTTATTCATATGTAGGCTTGGGTCCAGCATTGGGCCAGCAACGGCTCAACATCTGTGTTTTCTGGGCGAGAGAGGTGCGGGTTCATTGTGTCGCACAGGGTTGTCCATATATACAAGACAATTGTGTCTTGGTAACTTAGCAGGGGGCTACTGACGAGTCAAATTGATTTGTATTTACATTTTTGTGTAAAATACATGAAGTTTCAGTACATTTCTTTCCCTTCGAACCAAAATTAGTGTAATTTATAATGATATTTAACTCGGACGAAAAGAAACATGCACGAAGTAGACCAACATCTCAATCTGACAGAAGTAGTGACAATAAGCAAATGTGGTTAAATGGCTTGGCCTACAAGACAATTTTTTTGTCACATGATTGTGAGTGTACACAACTAGTTTGGGAAGACATTAAGGATGATCGCGTGATAAAAATGGTGTTGCTTAAAACCTGAATTTGTACTAGAATTACGGATATACTCGGGGCAGCAGATTTAGTTTGAAAAGAGTAATAACTATGGATTAGGTAGGTGTATTTTTTCGAATGAATAAAATTATTTATTATGTATTTTACCGTGACCAAGTTGATTCCCTTGTAATTAATTAGTAGATATTTATAAAGAGGCGGTGAATCCCTTTGAGCTACACACAATCAGATCCCTGGCCTGAGGCTGGACTGAGTAACAACCACACTGCGAGTAGGCTACCCGACCCGGCCCCCAGCTCTCCTTCAGTATTCTCTAACGACTAGGCCTACTCGAGGTAGCAGTCGAGGCACTGTTACTAGTGTTAGTGAATAGAGGGAAGAGACCGCTGTTCAAGATAGGAAAGCTCTCCTGAACTCACGGAAATAATCCTACTGCCCACTTATTGGGAGTACAAGTTTATTTTCTGACAATGCTGTGTCAAAATTTAGGCTACAGGCCCAATCACTGGTTGTAGGGTTTCTAAATATCCTGAGCACGAGATCAAGAGATATTTGTCTTCGGATCCCTGAGTGGCAAACTTATTTCTAGCTAAGTGTCACACAACAAGTTTTCCAGCCTCAAGTTCCAGCCCCGCCTTCAGTATTCCCCAACGACTACACAAGGTAGCAATCGGGGCACTGCTAGAGAACATGACCATCATACAAGATAGGAAAGCTATAGTATACTGTAAACTGCAGATCATCTGAACTTTCTCTTGTTTGCATTAAAAAAGTTAAGATGATGTTAACTTTTCTAATGCAAATAAGAGAAAGCTAAGATAATCCTAATTTTAAGATTTTCAGTGGGATGGGCCAAATAGATTAAGTACTGCGACTGTCAGGGGCTGATCCAGGATTTGAAAAAGGAGGGGGCGAGGCTCGCCCCCAGGATTTTTATGACATATTTAGGCCAATTTAGGGGGCTTTTTAAAGAATTCGAGTCGAAAAAGGTTGGGCGTGCGCCTCCCCTCTGGATCCGCACCTGACTGTGTGTTACTGTTAGTGGTAGGCCTAGTCTAGGCTAGTGTTAGGCTTGTAGCCTACTTGTCTTGTACCACAGCTGTTTTATTAAAACGTTTACATGTTTCAAGCCCACCTGCCCCTGATGCTATTGCTAGTCTTGGCGATGCTGAAGTTGGCTTAAATGCCGTAATCATGTGGTAATGTTCATCAGATCTCTCTGTAGCCTGTATAACCCTTTACAAAACCATTCAGGTTGGCTTAAAATTTTAGGCCCACTTAAATGGACAATTAAGACCTTAAGAGAAAGGTCATGAGACACCATAAAAATTGTGGGCTTTAAACAGGATATTGCCTGTTAGCCCAAAATTGGAGAAGAAAAGCTTTAAAAAATGAAACTTAGCTTTTTAGTGATTACTCCGTCAATAATTCTCAATCGATTTTCATATTAGAACTTACGACTTACATATACTTATACTAGGTCTATGCAATTGATAGTCTGACCAACGGTGGAGGATTGTGCAAAATGCCAGAACTTTAGCTTATTAAGCCTAGCCCTTTTCAGTTCTCAAGCTATTTTTAGTCATTTGGCATAGTTATATCCTGACAATTTAGTAAAAAATATATTGTATACTAATCTAGTTCAAAAGGCAAGTGAATTCTAAAATTAATAACTTCATTCCGGTTTATTATCAGAATTGTGTTAATTATAAAATGGTCTAACTTTAGAAATATTCACCGCCTTGATTGTAGGTCTGATGTGGTTGACTATTTTGCCGGACCTACCTCTGTTTTACTGAATATGTTCAGTCGGTCCGACGTTATTGGGATAGACTGCTTGTAGGCCTTATCAGGCCATCCTGGGAATTTCCAAAGTATGAAAAATGCCAGCAATTGAAGCTTTAATCCTTCTAGTGTGCGGGTCCTAGACTCCTAGATGGCACAACCTGATGTCTATAGACATCTGAAACGCGCAATTTGTAGTGGATGAAGATGACAATGGTAAATTCAGGCTTGAAAAGGTTTTAACTTGCCAGTTCTGTGGATTGATATGTCCTCAATACAAACTTTAATTCGACTACTCCTATATTATATTATACCAATAGTTCTGTGTATTAAAAACTTTGTCGGCGGCCAATACTCGTCACAAGTATTGCAAGAATGCAACTTAATGTAAATTCATATTGTTGCACAGTGTAAGTTTGAACATGAATTTGATCTCAGACAGTCACCTGCACATTTATAAACTTACCGGTTGACAACCAGTTGTAATTTCAACATGATTGAGTCATTATGTACAGGATTTCCGCCATATTTTTCAGACGTCCTCAGGCTTCTCGTGAAATTCATACGTACGTATACTCTTAATACAATGTGAAGGAAATTTATTTTAGCACTAAGAATGTTATTTTAATGTCAGAACAGGCTTATGTATTTAAATTTTTATGCTCACTCTCTTGTGATCCATGAATGGACCCCCCGTCATTCAGTTTAACCAAGCAACCCTAAAAGATTGCTGAACTTAAACAGAAACGTTAACTCCCGCCAGTCCCTGATTGTTGAGTTATATCAGTCCTGATGGTCTTAGCTTGTCTAGGCAATAATTATAAGGCCATCAGTTATAGACTAGATACTGGATGAAAACTCCTAGTATTACCCTGTGTCATGTGGGCCCCAAGGTATAGAGTTATCCTAATCCTATATTACCTTTTTTCAATGTAATTTATCAGATCGAATATAATATCTATGATAACAAGAATTTTTTGAGCTTTCATTTGAGACATAGCTGAGCCATTACATTTTAGTCTACTGATATCAGCATGTTTTTGTAGAACTTGAGCTGGGAATTGGTACATTAAAATCAGTGCAATGTTTTTATAATGAAAAGTCATCTATGATCAGACGATGTATTGAGGGTTGGGGTGAAGGTTATGTATACAGGAAGTGTTCTTTGCAAGAGTAGGGGATTTACCTCCAGATATGCCCACACTGCTTCAGACTTAGGTGTTGCTGTTCTGTTCAATTAAATGCAGAAGCGCTGTAGCCTTTGCTGAGTAAAGTCGGTCCCCGCGCTGTAAGGGTTAACTGAAGTCATCTCCGTGTCAACCTCTATTCACTATTAATAATCTAATTTAAGGCTTTACCGCGGCCACTGGGCCAATCGATGATGTGAGTTCCACATTAGCACCATTGTTGAATGGATAAATCAGGGTACCATTGTGTTGTGGCCAGACTGATGAGGCTGCATGTATATGCATATTCTCTTTGGTCATTGTTTTTGTTGTGGACCAGTGACTCGGTATCAGGGTTTCCTTCAGACTCAAGTGGATTAGGGGAGGGTGGACGGATGAGGACATAAAAATGTGTGCACGTGGGGGGGGGGGGTGCTAACAAAATTTTGTCCCCCCCTCCCGAAAAGGGCCTCCGGAAAAGCCTGCGTACCATGCTTATAAGTACGATACACTGTGCTGTTTCAATGTCGGACCATCCTCTGCGACGCAACACGCGATGCGACCCAGCATTGTACCAATAGTTGATCAGTGTATGGTATTTGTTTAGAAAAAGCAACTGCCCTAGAACTGCCTAACTAGCGGCCATTGCGTATGAAAAAAATCCTACCACTTAAAAGTCCATCGCTCCATAGTATCCCCATTGAAATCAAAATGTTAGGAGTGTTAGCTGCTTATGTCCACTCAAAACACTGTTAAATGCTAATTGTATTTATCCGCAACAACTTTTTTGAGCCAACTAAATAATATAGTGTACTAGTAGGAGAAGCATCCTTAAATGACACATGAATTAGTCAAATACTGGTAATCATTAAAATAATGTACATAATATTAAATAATATATAAATAAAAAATCAGACGAGGGCGCTTGCATTGCCCAAGTAGAACTCGGATCACAGCTTTTGAAATGACATTAGCCTACAGGAATTTCGACCTGACAGTTTATAATACATGTAATCAATCAGGCCATTATAGATTATTGGATTTAGGCCTACTTATCTCTGGTGGTGGGGGGGGGGGGGGGGGGAGGAGGTGTAACTCCCCATTTTTATCCCCCGCCCGTAGGGGAAGGGGGATTTTAGTCGCGCCAGGATTCTGGATTCTGTCCGGCGTCACGTTTTCTTGTGGGCGCAAAAACTCAGAAACTACTGGTCATATCTTTTGGAAATTTTAACATGACATTCCTAGCAACATAGGGATGTGCAAGTGATTTTTTAGAGATGCTACCAAAATTCAAAATGGCCGCCAGAGGTCAACTCTAAATTTTTTTGTGGGAGCAAAAACTCTCAAAACTTGAAGTCAGAAATTATTCAAATTTTACTATCAAATTCCCATGATATGGAGATGTGCAGCTGACTTTTTCAAGGTTTTACTGAAATTCAAAATGGCCGCCACAGATAAACTTTAATTTTTGGGGGGGCGTAAAAACTCAAAAAAATTGTTTGGTCAATTTTTTTTAAATTTTAACATCACATTCCTAGCAACATGGGGATGTGCAAGTGATTTTTTAAAGATGCTACCAAAATTAAAAATGGCCGCCAGAGGTCAACTCCAAATTTTTTTGTGGGCGCAAAAGCTCGAAAACTTAAAGTCAGAAATTATTCAAATTTTACTATCACATTTCTCACGATATGGAGATGTGCAAGTGATTTTTTAGGTTTTACCGAAATTCAAAATGGCCACCATGGATAAACTTCATATTTTCTTGTTGGCGCAAAAACTAAAAAATTGAAATCAGTAATAATTCCCATTGTACAATCACATTACCCACCATCTGGAAATGTGCATGTGATTTTACTGAAATTTAAAATGGCCACCACAAATCAACTTTTTAAATATTTGTGACCGCAAAAAGTCTAACCTAATTTATGGCGGGGGATGATATAGGACTTCAGTCCTCTTGCTAATTATCTCTTCGTCAGGTGGTCAAGTTACCGTGTTTATAACTTACAAACGATACATAAAATGTGCCATCAGAAATGTTTAATATTATGTATCGTATCGTAGTTGTAATAGTCATTATTTACTTATAGATTTGTTACATATATATGTATGACACTGATAGTGTATAATAGTAACCGGATCTTGTATCATGTATATGTCTAGTCCGTAATAACAGACTCTGTGTGCGATACAGAGTCCGTAATAATTCCCTTTTGTAAAGTTGTGCCCCAAAAATACGGTGCGCATCCGATCGATTGCGCAATGAATTACTCCGTCATTGTTTGATCAATTATTTGTATATCATTCTGTAATGACAGATGTACATCTCATTAGAATAATGTCTTAACGTGGGGATTTAAAGCCCTGTCTTTATGGGTGAATTTATCATCTAAACAGGGCTACCCTCACATTTTTCATGAAATTTTAAGGCTCAGCGAACACTGACCACCAGCTTAGAAAACCACAGCTTTTGCTATGCTGTCAATCTCTGACGTTGAGCCATGCTGTTCACGTCAAGCTCGGACTAGTATGTCCATGGTCTACTTACGCATATTCATGAATTTAAACATGAACCGATGTGGTACACTAGTAGTTAAAATCAATTATCTATTAAATAGGGGTGCGATGATGTACAATATTTTTGTAACCTCATTTTGGAGACGTGGAAACTGGAGACGTGTATCATCTGGTTTAATGCTGTACCATTTTCTGCGACGCTGCTACAACATTTACCATTAAGCTAAATTAAATAATTTAAATTTTCACCCACCTGAGGTTGTGTCTCGCTACCGCGACACACAACTTCAAGTGGGTGAAAACTACTCACATTTGTTTGATTTGAGACCTAACATTTGCAAATCTTCTTGTTTAAACGCTCATTTAGATCCCAATAACAATGATATTAAATACGGACTCATTAAAAATAAATTAAGAACGACTTTAGTCGTGATCAGCGGTGTAAGAATTAATACAACACAAACACGGGACGCTGGACCAATGTTGTTTTGATGTTGTAGGCCTACTTTTACAACGCTGGCAGCCCACTTTAAAACAACATCGGGTCAACGTCTCGTGTTTAACTGTTTGTATATCATTGGACGATTGCGGTCAGTTTGCTCAATGTAAACACGACACGGTGGACCAATGTTGTTTTGATGTTGGGCCATCGTCGTAGCAGTATTGTAGCAACGTTGGGTTAATAATTATCTCGTGTTGTGAAGTGGACATGCCGTCATCAGGCTCATTAACCTGATTCTTTCTGCACTGCCCGGCAAAGACAAGCAGCAGTAACTGCTTACTTTTCAAGTAAGGGGTTACTGCTGTTAGCCCACACAGGTTGGCGGCCCCTGGATGACCAAAAAGACCATGTGTGTGCACATAAAACATAACTGAGTGACTATGGGGAGACACCCAGGTGCCAGACTTTGAAGATGGACGAGACGTTCATTATTATTAATGACCAACACATGGCATTCTCTCCTCAAATCTGTGCACAATTATTTCCGTGTCTAGCTCAGATGACAGATGTTTTGTTTTGTAAGGCCGACGTCATCATGGCCATAGTCAAGGATTGTGCGCTTTTCTCGTCCTCACGTCGTATGTTTCCGTCACCTGCACATCCTAGCTCTGAGTAACCAGGAGTCAATCAAGTAGCCAACTATTAATAATTTAAAAGTCTGTAGTCAGTATTATTGTGGTGTGATACTTCCCGAATTGTCCATGTAGCCTGATAGTTGCAAACTGGATTCCTAGTGCTCAGTTTTTGTGTTTACAGCCTTTGGGAGAGTGGACTGTGGCCATATTAATACTAAATAGCCAAAGCTAAATTTTAATTGCTAAATTTAGCTGGCTGTTGCCAATGGCTACTTGGCCACTGACTTGACTAACACTGCCCATGATCATGATGATAATTAGGGTGGTAGCGTGCTCGACCTCAGACTGCCAGTGCTCGAATCTTGATTTCTGTGCCTGGATGGCATTCATTAAATATATAAATATTGTCGCTATAAAAGATGTTTCCCTGAAACCTTTGTAACCTCAAAGGTGTGGTATTCTGTGAAGCTCAATAGCCTTGACCTCCCAATGTTTTCACCGAGCTAGCTATTACAATGATGTATGGGTGGGGGGATATATATAACATTATTTTCACCGAGTAGCCATTTAAAAGGGTTTCCGGTGACGTCACAGCGTTTCACAGAATAGGGCGTAAGATAAGTTGGTGCACAGTTATCTTTAATAGAAGTGATGCCCGCTCGACCCGTATACGGTTTCAAGCCAGTTCCAACCCAAATTAAATGCTACAAAATTGGAAAATCAGATAATTTAATCCAGCTGTCTATTTTTCATAAATAGTAATATTTTTTATCTCAAGATGAAAGTGATAGTAAATAGAACAAACACCTAAACCTTTAGCGTGAGGACTGTCTGTTAATATTTGTAATGGCGTAGTCCCATAACATCTATATAGCTATAACTATAAGGTATTCAAATGAAGCTGAAAGAACTAACTAAGACATTTATGGTGATTTCTGATAGAAATTATGACACGTTGGTCTCCATAGTTAATACAAAAATATGTCAGCGTTGTAAGAGTCAAACATGGCAAGGTCCAATGGTTATATTACCATACTAGACTGCAACGGTTTTAAACTAGTTTCAACCCAACTGAAATGCCGATATAATTGAAAAAATAAGAATTACGTAAATAGTGTATCATGCGAGTGGTATAGGCTACTATCAGGGATCAAATTAAATTTTCGAATGCATGCCAATCCACAGGACTGGCAAGTTAAGGAAATGGACATCCCTGAGTAAAAACTGTCATTCCTAGAAATGGTTCAGGTACGCATTTTTCGGTAGTACCGGACTGGAGGAATTGTATTATTACGAGGGCCGACGTTTCAAAATACGTATTAAAGCCAATGAAAACGTGTCGTTAACTCTTGGTGAAATCCTGGAAATTATCAAATTTGAACAACCAACATGCTGGACCAACGTCTGTGACTGTGTCACACCGTTGATACAACGATGGTTAATCGCGTCGTGATTGTAGAATAAAGACTATATTTTGATTGATACATGAGGCCCAGTGACGCTGATTACGGTGTTTATTCATCCTTTAAGTCCTCACGATGCATTAAAGCATAATTTTACATCTCTAAAAACAGACCTAATTTTCCTACAACCAAGGGTTTTAGAGCGAAAATTTCCATGCAATTGGTTTACCAATACATGGCAATTTTCTGTAATTTTTAAACCACTTTAAGTCATCTTCATCCACTACATCGCGGCTTGTAGTGGATGAAGATGACAACGATAAATTCAGGCCTGAAAGGGTTAAGCCGCAAACACGATACACTGAGCCAATGTTGAACCAAGATTGGCTCGGTGTTTCGTGATATCGTGGTGACTGGATTGTCCTGAAAACAACACCAGACTTTTAACCCAAAGCTGACTTAATTTTGGCCCATCGTCTACGACGCTGGCCCAACCTTAAGCCAACATTGGTTCGTTTTAGCTGGTGAAGGTGACAGCTGGCCCCGTGTCACAGGTGGCTGTCCCTGGAAAACACGAAGCATTAACCCACTATTGTTTTAATGTTGGCCAGCGTCGTAGACGGTGGGCCAGCATTGAATCAACGTTGGCTGAATGTCTCGTATTGGTTGGTGTCGCAGATCCCAGGGGCCCCAGTCTCCATCTTGACCTAATATAAGAGACGCTATCTGGCGGGGGGGGGGGGGCTGGAGTTTTTATTCGTTGCAAACTTTTTTTTACCTCCGAAGAAAAAAAAAAAATTATCGATGAACGTCCGACAAACTTTTTTTTTATGTTACTTTATGCCTTCCCTATTATGTACGTTACCAATAATTTATTGTTCTTCTGTTCAACATATGGAATGAATGGGGGTTTTACACCACCTTTCAACTTGTGCGCATATAGGCTAAACTAGGCCAGTACTTGTCAACAAATATCGGTCAACATATTTTTTATCAATTTCGACAACAAACTAGTGTGACTATCCGACAAACTTTTTTTTATGTTACTTTGAACAAAAATATCATATTTTGTCGTATGCCTTCTCTATTATGTACGTTACCATTTGCTGGTTCTCCTGGTCAACATATGAAATGAAATGAATCGGGGTTTTAGACCGCCTTTGTGCTCATATAGGCGAAACTAGGCCAGGAGTGGTCAACAAATATTGGTCAACTTATTTTTTATCAATTTCGACAACTAACTAGTGTGACTATTTTTCCGTTATTGTTAAAGCGACACAATCAGGCTAAAATCATAAAAAAAAATTATTTATTTTTGGTTCTTAATATGACCATATGATGTAAGCATGTCCATAGAACTGCGTAAGTTTTTTTTCATTTTTTGTGTTGCACAATTACCAGTTCAGCGAGATATAAAAATGAAATTCCTCATATTAAGAAATACGGGACAGGGAATAATTTGTCTGGTGTGGCGGTGCAGTTTGCTACACAATTATATATATTACATTACACATGTTACAACAAGGAATATAGCGGGATTCTATGTTCCTTGGTTACAACCAGAAAGTTCCACCTTTACTATACGATTCCGGTTGAAAATCTTGAAAATGGTAGGGGACCCTTGTCATAATGATTGTTATAATTAGTTTGGTCTCAGCATTTGTGTAAGATTTTCAATTTGAGAATAGCTCGGACCAAGTATAGTAATAGCCCATTCTACCCTGTGGCCAATAGCAGATCTAACATTCGGCAGAGTCCATGATCGACTTCACTTGTGCAACCAGTGTCTGTACTTGATGTGGCACTCGCTGATAAGTCAGTGAAATGATTGACATGTCGTATAATCAGTTATTGGGGATTCATCGCCCTCGTTAATCGCTTTCAGGGGTAGGTAAATACCATACTAGGGCCTACTGCTTCTATCAATTGTTGTTTACTGATTCCGAGAGCTTCTCTGTTGATGACCAGCGTGTCAATCTTGCGAGTCTGACTATATCAAAGAGTCACTGTGATTTCCAAGGACTATTTGTTCTCAGTGAAACATTCACATATCGCAAATCATGCGAGTACTAATGTCTGAATGAGCAACACTGGGTCGGCGTCTCCTGTTGACTGGTTAGTCTGTGTAGTAAATACCTCATAATTATATAATATAGATAAGGATTAGGTTTCAGGAGTAGACCTATAATATTAGATTAGCCCTTCAAACCCTCACGATGCATTAACGCATCATTTTACATTCCTGAAAACAGACTTAATTTTCCTATAACAAAGGGTTTTAGAACGAAAACTTCCATTAAACTGGTTAATCAATACATTGCAATTTTCTCAATTTTTAATTCACATCAAATCATCTTCATCCACTACAAGTCGAGAATTGCGACAGCAATTCGCGGCTTGTAGTGGATGAAGATGACAATGGTAAATGCAGGCTTGAAAGGGTTAAGTAACTAGTATTTCATGGATTTTAATACATCATTTCAAGTAAATAGTAATGAGGTAATATTCGATTCATTTATTTCGCCAGCAAAGGATATTTCATGTTTAAAAGACTTGGCAATGCGCATGGCTCGTGTGTCTGAAAGACAGAAAGCGTTTGACACCGATACATTAGCAAACAATGTTATGCGCGGCTTATTTGGGCCGGACTGGTTTGTGTTTGTTCACAAATACGTCCTAAATCCTGAATAATTCATATGTATATCACATACGCAACCAGGTAAAATAATTTTGGTCCAGTCCGGAGAAAGATTCTATTTATTTCTGTCTAACATATCATAATATTCAGTGAGATGCATAGTAACTTAAACTGCCCCCCCCGCCCCCTAAATATGCTCACAACATTACAAAAAGCAATTGCTTAATGAGACATTAACACAGCAAGCAGCGCTTACACGCACATAGTAAACTCCTACAATACAATCATACGTGTACTGAACACGCACGCTAAATATGCTAAATGACCTCATTGGAGTAGCTTCTATCTCAATTCAAAACCATTGTCTGGAAAGAAAACGATGCACTGAGATATAGTTCGTAGGTCATCCCATGAGAGTTTACCCTCACAGCGCTAAAACATGTTGATAAATACTACGAATAGCAAAGATTCGTGGAATGATCTTGACAAATAGATATTAACATATCCCAGGATGATCGCGGAGGGCGAAGAAACTTTTTAGAACTTCTTTTTTAATCGTGCGACAAAGGTCTATCGTAAATCAATGTTAATTCAATCCCATTCGATTTTAATGAATCTTTTTACACGATCATAATGAAAAATTGTTTAATATTTAATTACGATAGTCCACGATTTCTTAAGATCTCTAATACTATGACTGACAAAGGAGTTACAATCTATTGCGATGTAGTACGATCATCTATTGCGATTTTCTGCAACGACATTGCAATTTAGCTACGATGTTAATAAAGAATTGCGAATGAGTGAGATGAAATGCAAGCAGCAGATAGCTGTCTATTTTATGTTCTCATAAATTAAACTGTAGAAAATTGGACCAATTAGGGAAAAAGTCAACTAAAAGGGCAAGACGAAGAGAATAAGACATATATTTAAGTGGAGCGCACAGGCGACCGCCACCCGGTGCGAAATTAACGTCGAAACACTGGTTTCAACCTTAACTCGTCGAGGCCGCCATTAACATGATCACGTATAGTCACGTTGGGAAGGGATAAACAACCTAAAAAACCCACGCAAGATCAACGGGGTTCGACCCCGGAACGCATGCATGACTTGCGAGGCAGTCAGGCACTCTGTCAATGCGCCACGTCCCCTTCTCGAAGCCGGACGTCCTTGACTACACCGCATTTATAATGTTTTCTGTAAACCGAGAAATATTAGCGTCCGTTTCATAACGCCAATGTTTCTCTCCACCAAAAAATGTGTTCTTATTCAGGGTTATTGCCAGCGGAGAGAAATCCTATAATTAATAAAATCCCGCCATTTTTTTCATTTCCCGAACCGCGAAAGTTCAAATCCGTCAATATTTTCGGTTTACATTACTCAAACTAGACACACACGAACACACAGATATATATCACATTCACCCCCCCCCCCCCTCTCGATTATCTAAGCACGATAAAAGTGTCAATTGATGTGAGTAAATAAGAGAGAGACTAGTTATAAATAGCCTGGAAAATTTGATCTTAAGTGAATGGCAGATATAATCTTTTTCAAAATCATTTTATATTATGATGTTTGACATATCCTTCGCATTCCTTGCACGCATCATGATTGATCTACGCCCTATATAGTATACACACACAAGACATTGAACCCAATGTTTTTTTAATGTTGTTCCAGCGTCGTGGACGGTGGGCCGACATTAAACCAGCATTGTTCTACCGTCTTGTGTTTGTTTGGCAGTGAGTGATAAGACAGATTGTAAACATGAGGTTTGTCAATATTTTTATTATTCAGAGTTTATTGACTTTGATCAGCCGTTTATTTAAAAAAGCAAAATTACTTCTCATCCATCTGATTGGACCGATAATACAACTTTATTAACGAAATAATTTGTCTTCTGATATACGACATCTGTCATCAGTTACCGTCGTTACGTGGATACAAATAGATTGTGTGAAACATCGTTGAAACACAGGCGCCTGAATCGTTTTTTATTCATATTTTTACAAATCATATGTTTAAACACTCCCTTCATCCCAGATTAGATTTACCTTGCTAATAATACGAAGTCGTGATGAGCGGTGTGAGGGTAAATTGTGTTATTTAACCATAACGATCACGCTTATAGTGACTGGTCGGGCGGGGGCCCTAGAGTAGTGGTTAGCACCGCTGCCTTTCACGCCAGAGTTCGGGGTTCGGTTCCCGGTCTCGGCGGTTTGAAAGAAACAAAAATGTTTCTTCCCCATCCACGTGTAAAAGTCAGTATTGTGGGGAGCCTCAGTGACCGAGAGGGCTCGAATTTCGAATCCTGTGTCTGGAGGACAGTGTCATCTCAATCATTTCACCATCCTCAGGAGGTTCTCCTGACCCAGTTTAGCCTATATGTGCACAAAGTTGACCTAAAGCCCGATTCGTTTCATTTTTTATAATGACTGGTCAGTCACCGTGGGTGATCAGTGAATGTGATTTGGCTGTGCTACAAAGATTACTACGACTACTACGTCCATCTCATTTGCTAATTTACTTGACTGATCTGCAGCCTACATGTTTGGCATTGGTTGTTGCTGTGTTTTTTTTGGTACGTTTCACTGCTTCTTAATAGTATTCAGTACTGTGACGTTTTTGGAGGAAATAGGATGGCACCTCTTTTTTTCTCAAAACATAATTTGAACTTGACAAATGAGTATAATAACAGCTGTCAGGCTGTTATTTGTAATCATCCATCATCTTGATCATGTATATACATGTAAGTTTAATTAAGACTTCTTGGCACAGATACATGTCCAGTTTTACTATTGGTTACAATAACCGGTCACCTCACAGTTTAACAGCCTAAAAAAAAATTGTATCAATAAATCAAATAGCAGAGCAGACCAAATTTCGGAAAGTGAAGAGAAAGTGGTTTAACACTTGTTGAAGCTAAAATTAGAATGAATACCCTATTTTCGCGAACTAACAAAATGTAGCGAATTTAGGAAATGAGAATTCACAGTGTGGCTAATAATTTGATCAACGTAGGTGAAGCATGTTGATATATACATCACAACGAACTACACGTTGTTTTCTGTTTGTTATAGATATTTTCTGTGAAGAAAGAAACACCATTTTATCTGGCCCAAGAGAAGGATAATTTCAAGGAGGAATTGTTCGCATTTTACTGCGGAGGTAAGAACAGTGAAGAACACACAAAGCGAGCCCATTTAAAAACAAACCTTTGATGCATCATTGCATGGCTAATGATTTCATGATCACATTAGCTGATTATAATTATTCACCAGTTGTCGTTTCTGGACTGTGGGTCAGGGAATAATTTGCTTCAGACCGTTTAGCATACGGCCATGTGCCAAGCTACAATTCTCCATACGAAAAACTGCTTTTTAACCCTTTCAAGCCTGAATTTACCATTGTCGTCTTCATCCACTACAAGCCGCGAATTGCTGTCGCAATTCTCGACTTGTAGTGGATGAAGATGATTTGATGTGGTTTAAAAAATAAAAAAAGTGCTATGTATTGGTAAACCAGTTTCATGGACATTTTCGTAGGTTAATCTGTTTTATTAGCCGATCTATTCACTGTTATTGGGAATTAAAGGAACGGTAATCATCAACACTTGCAATTGCTTGGTCTCAAATTCAACAAATATGAGTATTTTTTACTCACATGAAGTTGTTGGTCGCGGTAGCGAGACACAACTTCAGGTGTGGGAAAACAATAATAAGATACTTAGCGTTAACGTTAATGACTCATGGTGATGATAAATTATGTACACGTGCCCTTTCCATAGGCATAGCCACTATTCCCTTCATTAATGCTCTCACAACTGTCCAGAACTATCTGCAGGGTGTCTGGGGGGTAGATTCCATTGACATGGAATAGAATAGAATTAGTGATTGTAAACACTTCCCTTTCAGCGCGTGGATCGTCTTTATACGTCATAATCTGACGTCTATAGACGTCAGATTATGACGTATAAAGTCGATCTCCGCACAGAAAGAGCAAAATCTTTATGACCCACAACATAGGTATTCAAATGAAGCGGAAAGAGCTAACTAAGAATTGATGATGCTTTCAAGTTAAAAAAGACATTAAGTCTACATGGTTTATACAGAAATATTTCAGCGTTGTAAGGGGGCCACCATTAGATTCCCAGGGGAGGGGGGGGGGCAGGAGTATTTTTGAAATAAATAATTTACTTCAAGAACTGTTCCATATAAACATGTAACAAAATGTGAAATTTTCAGCGCGCCGCCGAGCCCGGTTGAAATAAATAATTTGCCCGCGACAAATACTCCTGCCCCCCCCCCTGGGAATCTAATGGTGGCCCCCTAAGGGTTAACAGGTTAATTGTTGAATAACCTCCAGTCCCTGCACGGCTCAAGCCTCACGTTGTCATCTGTACATCTTTCATTTACATATTGCACTGGTTTTAACGTGTTATAAAGCTTAGCCACCCGAACCTTCCTGGTCGAAAAGTGACGTTAACCAACATTTCTCACCCTGATTTCTGCCCGGCATCTATTGATAATGTAACCATTCAAACTTCTCTGTCATGTAGGAACACCAGTGTTGACGACTTGATGTACCTTTTGAATAACTACTATTGGTATTATGAGAAATAAGTGTTAAGCTGCTTGGAAATTTGTGTTTGTTGGATATTTAAATTTGTGAATCTCATCGACTTTTAAATTAGAGGACAATATTTCAATATAGTTATAGTACCAATAAAGTAGGCTACTTGACATTGACTGTTAACAGAAATATATATTATCCTGAAATTATAGAAATATATAATATCCTGAAATTATAGTAACATGATTAAACATGGTTGACTCTTACAGTGCGGGGATCGACTTGAGACGTCAGAATCTGACGTCTGTAGACGTCAGATTGTGACGTCTAAAGTCGATCCCCGTACTGTAAGAATTAAAATAGTCATAATCATGATAATGGACGTAGACCCATGACTACATCATTTCAAATTGTAAAACAAGTGGATAAAGATGACTTGAAGTGGGTGCAAAATGCAAGAATATTGCCATGTACTGATAAAACTGTTTTATGGACTTTTACCTTCTGAAACACTTAATTAATAGTTATATAGATTTAAGAAAATAAGTCTGTATTCAGGGATGTAAAATGATGCTTTGATGCATCCTGAGGACCTCAAGGTTTATGGCATTGGGTTAAGATTTGTCTGTAAACATCCTGTCATTTGTTACATAAAATGAACGACGTGGATTTCGCTGTGTACATGTAGGTCTATGCCTTCGGTACTGTGTGATATGGCAAAAGTCGGCCAATATAAATTTATATCCGATATAATTATATTCTCCGTCGTATGATGTATGTGACTTTACGGCTTCTTTTGTCGCTGTTAAAACATCGCATGAATATATATATCAGGTCATAAACAGATAAATGAAGGCCCTCGAGCGTAACTTGACATTTTGTGAGTACTCTATTTGCACATACATTGACTAAGCAAAGTACAAAGCAATATTTGCTATACTTTCACCCTGCCTTCCCCCATACTAGAACACGCTCAAATATCATGAATATGATTGTGTCTTTGCGAAATATACGCAGCCATTGTGACCATTCTGACACGTGTGATTGAGAATTTGTCCCTTTAAAGCTGAAGTGTCGTATCTGGCACTCAAATGAGTGCCGGATACGACACATCAGCTAGTCGAAGAAAACTCCTTTAACCCTTTCAAGCCTGACCTTTTCATTGTCATCTTCCTCCACTAAAAGCCGCGAATTGCTGTCGCAATTCTTGACTTGTAGTGAATGAAAATGATTTGCGGTGGGTGAAAAATTAAAGAAAATTGCCATGTATTGGTAAACCAGTTTCATGGAAATTTTCCTTCTAAAGCCCTTGGTTGTAGGAAAATGAAGTCTGTTTTCAGGGATGTAAAATGATGCTTTAATGCATCGTGAGGGTTTAAAGGATTAAGCATGTTGAAAGATACTCATTCTCAGTGTTCTGGCTCTGACCACCACTGCGGGGGGCAGTGTAGTTGAAAGAGGGATGGCCTTCAAGTATATACTGCTTCATTTTAGCTTTAAATTACATATGCTTTTATTATATTTGTCACATTGTTGCTACATTTACCATATGTACGTGTGGATTAAATTGTAGGCCCTACTTTGCAGTGAGTACAGATTCTACCGTCTGTAGATATGCTGACAGGAATTGTTTTGTAGATTGTCGTGTGCACATGTAAAACATTAGTCATAATGAAACCCAAACATAGAAATATTTTTTTTTGTATATGTAGTGACACACGCTTCCTAGAAAAGTTCTAGGGGATTGTGCTCCTGGCAACGTGATAGTTGACAAGGTATTTATCTGGCCGCTTGTTTGCTTTTCTAAAATATGAAGTGACGAAAATTAGCAGGCAAGGTGACCAGCACTTCTTGCTTCTAAAGATGGTAATCTGTCTGACAAACACTTTCAAGACTTTGTAAGAATCGACCAGCATTTCAAATGACCAGCAGAAAGGCTCGTCATTTCCTCTATAACCCTTGCATCGCTAAGCACGAATATAGTCATTTTTAATCCGTTTTATTAGCCGATCAAAGTGTTGTTATTAGGAATGAAATGTATGTTTAACCATCAAGATTTTCCAATGTTTGGTCTCAAGTGAAACAAATATTACACATTGTCATACACTTGAAGTCGCGATAGCCAGACAAGACTTCCAAGTCGGTGAAAATTTAAATTTTGTAACAAAGCGCTTTAACATTATCAAGGTTTAACAGACTATGCTCTGGCTGGCGATCTGGCCATCAGGGTAATCAACTTGATATCGTCAGTGGATTTGATTATATATAATATTTTAATGAATATCAAAATTATCATAATTATGTTATTATGATCGATATTATATTTATCAATATTATACTTATAATTCAGAAGCTGTATCTGATCATTAGGGCATAGCAGCCGATACAATAACTTAAACACTGTTAACCCTTTGAGTGCGGGCGACGCTTTTAAGCGCATTCATACTGTTTTTCCACAACTAAAATTTGCCAGAAATTGAACAAATATGCATGTATAAATCTTGAGTAAAGCCCCCATTGTGAAATTTAGCAGGTTTAATTTTTAAGTGAGGAGGTATTTTCCTTTCATTTGAAGTTGGCAATTGCGTGAGCAATGCCAACTTCAAATGAAAGGAAAATGTTAAGTAGTAATGAAACACTTGAAGAGTTAAAGGTGGTTTTAAGTATATCATATGCAGGGCCGTATCCAGTTTTTTTTTGGATGTCTGTAATCTCCTACATATCCCTAAAATGCCTTGTTTTTTAACATTTCCTGATGGGCATGCCCCGGGCCCCCCCCCCCCCCTATTACCTGTTGCTCCACCTGTAACCCCCCTCCCATATGTGTTATTCTGGATACGGCCCTGATATGACATGATTTAGTTGTGTTTTATCACATGTAAAACAAAACTTTTATTAGCATTGCAAACTAGCGTTCAATTCATAAGTGTCTTTATTAAGTGCCGATCTACGCAGCGCACATACGCACATATACAAAGTCCTATGTACGGTACATCCAGTGCATAGAACGGACCCCATAGAACATATCGCTGTGACTGGAATGGGTGCCATCTGACTATTATAGTCAGTGTTTGTATTGTGAAAGTGTATTTTTTAGAAGTTCAGCAACCACTGATTACTGGAGTAAATTTTGAAAAAAAACTGTTATTTTTTCACAATATTACATAACGCATTAATGTGCTTGAAATGCACATGTAGCATTATTTGGTATGGAGTTTGAAGTAGTCACTATAATATAGAGAAGTCATCCAAGGACAGTTGGGGATAGTCTGAAATATTAGGACTTCGTTCTGTGGTGATAATGCCTCATGTGCAGAACGTGACGTAAAACAATATTCACTCACTCACTCACTCACTCACTCACTCACTCACTCACTCACTCACTCACTCACTCACTCACTCACTCACTCACTCACTCACTCACTCACTCACTCACTCACTCACTCACTCACTCACTCACTCACTCACTCATGCACGATACTGCTGCTCTGCGATGCACATAGTTGATGATTTACAGGCTATCATTGCTTTTGTGGCCTGTATGTAATGGTCTGTAAGTAATTTTTTAATGTAGATGATGTAGCACTTTGTAATAAATTTTAAATGCTCACCTGCCAGGGGTGAACTGTCAGGATACATTTTTCACAGCTGTGTTAGACAAAGCGCTCACAGACATTTACACACGTTTCTACATACATGTATATAATTTTCAAGGCTGTAGGTGTCTGCCGCTAACCGCTCTCAAGCAGCAAGCACTATATATATTGAGCCACGGTTGGTTTAATGTCGAAACAATGTGTGATTGTCTCTTCTTTGCTTGGCAACAATCACAGCTCGCTGACTATCACAACCTTAAATCAGAAAAAAATCATGCCGTAGACTTGAGTCACTAAATATTATTTTGTGAAATGTCTTAAATTATGTATTTCTATGTATTTATTCACATTTCGAACAGCGCTGTAAAACGCGAAACGTACAATGCTGCATTTAAAAAAAAAAACTTGAAATACATGTCACAGAAGTCATATTGACCTTGGGTATCCGTTGCTGTAGGAGACGCAATTTTACAAAATTGTTATGTTTCTTAGAACACTGTAGAATCTAAATTGTTATTACCAGAAACGGTCATCTTGGGGTAAATGGCTTAACCCTTTCATTGCGGGGACCGACTTTAGACGTCAAAATCTGACATATGGATACGATAAAAATGTTTATAGAGTAAAATATTTATAATGGCCGTAGACCCACAGGCAGCATAGGTATTTAAATGAAGCGGAAAGAGCTAACTAAGACATTTATGATGATTTCAAATTGAAAAAATCCTTTGGTCTCTTGGTTTGGATAAAATATTTCAGCGCTTTAAGGGTTAATAATCTAAGGATCACCTTAGTGTCCAAAATTCTTAGAATTTGTTAAATAGCGCATTGCTCCATGCGTGACTACATGGTCTTAATACGATATGCCAACCCTTGTACAGCTGAGCCCGATTCGAACATATAGGATTTCAAGTTCCTAACCTTATAAAATTCCACTGAAATTGTAAAAATAGTTTGTGGTAGATGCTCGGGGAATCAAATAATATTTTGTAAAATGTGTATTTCTGATAAATAAGGATATTTTTCGTTATTTAAAACTGGAAATTGCGTTAGCAATTCCTGCTTTAAATGAAAAATAGTAGATGAAATCTGAGGAGGTGAAGGGTTGAGCATACTCCTACCTGTTCTGTCTAATTGGGCCCAGCCATGATTCATGATCTCTCCTTTATCCTGACCAATGCTTCTGTGTACAGTACATGATTGTAGATGCAAGGGTGTAGTTTGTTCCAGAAAAATTGTATAGCAGTTGTGTAGCTAGCCGTGCTTTTGCCGATTTACTATTATGCGCACAAAAACCCGTTACACTAGCATTTTATTATGTAGCATAGCCCACCAGGTTACACCAGACAAATTATTTTATTCCCTGGACGTAATTTACAGCTATAATTTCCAAACCGTCGAGAAGGTATGTGGTATGTACTGCAATATTAAATTATTTGTCACAACGACCTGACAGGTTTTACAGCAGGCATAGAGGAAGGTCACTGATGCAGATAACTTGTCAAATGAACCCTCTGCTACCGGGGTCATGACCTTTGTCCAGGGTATGTTCAATATGCTCCGGCCAGTACTCAGCACGCCTAATACCCAGCAAACACAAGACGTTAGCCCAATGTTGATATAACGCTGCGACGCTGGCCCAACATCATACAAACTTTGGTTCAGCTTTTGTGTGTTTGATGGGTGTATTTAGCATGATGTAAACGTCACTTATCTGTATGTACTTATATATTCAAATCTGGGTCACAAATGATGACGCCAACACGTTACATCATCGCATTGTGTCTATAATATACATTAGTTTATGGGAAACGCACGCGCGCTCATTTGTTATTGAGGTCTCCGCTCATCGGCTAACTACCTCGAGTCGTGATGCGAGACACTCAAATTTGGTGATAATCTGGCAGTGTACTTTTGAGGTGTAACCACCAAAGCATAAATATTGTATGTCATGGCTCGTGCGTTCTCCTGATTTGTAACGGACACATGTGCGCGCACTCGTAAATCTAGCCTTTCCTGCTATGTGTAAGTATGTAAGTACACTTTCTCTTCACGTTCTTTCATTTTCTTATGGTCATGGGTGAGTTTTGTATTGTAGAGTTATTAAGTATCGTTTAGTTTATGTCGCTATGTGTACTGTAGTTCGTGTCAATTCGCTGGACTAATGTGTGAGCATTTCGAGCAAGCATTGGCTTATCAAACACAATATTTAGTCCAGGAATTTTAGGTTTTGAAATGGAAAAAAATAATATAAAGCTGAAAATTTCAGGAAGTGTTTATTATGTCCTCCTTTATTACCTGTAAAAAGTCCCAAAGTTTCCCCTGAGCGGAACATCCTTTTTTTTTGACAAAATTCAAAATGGCCGCCAAGCGCCATGTTGAAGTTGTAATTCATGAACTATTTGACATATATTTTATTGTAATACCTCATCTCAACACGATTTTTAATGCTGAATTCATTACTGAAGCTAGTAGTATTTTTTAAGGGTTTCGTTAAATAATAAATCCAAGATGGCTGCCCTTTGATGTTTAATTGGGAGTAAGTCTATTGTCATTAGTATTTGAGATACATATAAGCTTTTAAATCTATAGACTACCAGTATGTCCTCCTTTATTACCTGTAAAAAGAACCAAGGTTTTTCCCGGAGTGAAACATTTTTTTTTTGACAAAATTCAAAATGGCCGCCAAGCGCTATGTTGAAGTTGTAATTCCTGAACTATTAAACATATATTTTATTGTAATACCTCATTTCCACATGATTTTTAGTGCTTAATTTATTTCTGAAGTTATTAGTAACTTTCAAGGTTTCGCTGAAGAATAAATCCAAGATGGCCGCCATTTAAGGTTTCATTGGGAGCAATTGTCATTCGTATTCGAGATACATATAAGCTTTTAAAGCTAGATATTACCAGTAATTAATGACCAGTAACAAATAACGCTATATCCAAAAGAAATATGCAGTACACATTTTAATGTATTTATTTCATAATACATGATAGCCAAAACATCATATTCAATCAATAAAACAACGTTATTCTGAGAGAGTAATGTGCCGTTTTGTTTCCTAATCATAAATCTGAATTTCATTAATTCGAGATGGCTTACTGTACCCAGTTCCCATTCAGCTTGTGTACCTCGCAGACCTGCTGAATCATAACATGCAACCAACTTTGGCAACCACACCTAATCATTTTCATTAATTGGGAGGTGCTGCATCAAGCTCCGTGAAAACTGGTTACAGGTTTTTATTTTATAAATTGACATCCCCAGCCTGTTGGTGGTAATCTGTTGCCATGGAATTCTTGTATATTTAGACATGTCAGTGATAAATGTTATTTACTACTGCTTCAGCTGGGGTCCTAAGCAGATATCCCAAGCAAGGGCTCACACTCGAGTCCACATGGTCATAGGCAAGGTCTCACACACAAGGCTGCATTGTTCAAGGCAAAGACTCACACCCGAGCCTACATGTCATAGACAAGGTCTCACAACCGAGCCCCCAGTGACTAGGCAAGGACTCACACACGCACATGTATGGTCCATGGGCAAGGAATCACACCCGAGCCCGTAGTGTTCTAAGCAAAAACTCACACTCGAGTCCACAAGGTCCTGGGCTAGGTATAACACCTGACCCTACAGGTCCTAGGCAAGGATTCACATCCGAGTCTAGAGGTCATAGGCAAGGATTAACCCCAGGCGCGTATGGTATTGGGCAATGACTCACACCCGAGCCCGCAGCGTCCTAGGCATGGTCTCAAACCCGAGCCTTCAAGTCCTAGACAAGGATTTAGCGTGAGCCCGCATGATCTTAGGCAGGGACTTACACTCGAGCCGCCAAGGTCATAGGCAAGGACTCACTCCCGAGCCCGCAGCGTCCTAGGAAAGGTCTCAAACTCGAGCCTACAAGTCATAGGAAAGGTTTCACCATGAGCCCACATGGTCTTAGGCTAGGACTCACACCCGAGCCGGTGGGTCCTAGGCAAGGTTATACACTAGAGGTCGGGTCGTATGTTAGTCGTTGAGGTTGTGCCTATACAGTGCTCCAAACTGTTCAAAGGCATGGGGTGTGCAGTGATGTCTATGGCACTGTGCACTATAAAGAACCCTTGAAGTTATTCAATGAGAGTAGGGCATATTCCTTTCCTTCTTTCACGATATTGCCATGATTGTGCAGAAAGCAACGTAAAGCAATATTCACTTGAAATAACGACACGTGTATAGGTAACAGATATTTTGTAGTGTGGTTCAGCTGGGAAGGTCTATATCCTAAAACCTCAATGGGCATATAAACGTGTAATATCAGTTTATGAATGGTGATAATGTCACCAAAATTGGCCTGTGTACGCACCTGAGGGTACTGTAAGAACAGCATGTTAGCCAAACCTTAAATCAAAATGATCGTGATTTTTCAATATGAACACCATAATTTGTAATAATAGGCCTACCTGAATTATTTTATCGACGTTACTCATACGATTGTTTAATTTTTATTCGATATTGTTTTGTTTTAACATGTTTTACCATGTTTACAATTTCTAAATTGCTACATTTTTCTTTCAATATTTTGACAAAAAAATCAACAAACCTGTCAAACTAAAAAATAACCACCACACAAAATAATATTGATTATTATATTATGAAGGTTCTTCTAGTGTATCTAAATGCATAATTATGGCAGTTCTTCATTAGATAAGCCTGACTGTGTTTATGCATTATAACATAGTATTTTTATCCATACAAAAAATGACAATTTTAAGAAGCCTGCTATTAAGATGCCTGCTAATAAACTGACCCGTTCAACAGATACTTGTCAGTCACCACACTGAACACATGTCCGCATTCCAATTTCTTGCCTCAATCTGTTGTTTTTTAAACCTTTTTATATCTGATTGATGTCTGCTTTGGATGTAATTGATTTGTCTCGTTAGATAAATTGATTTTTTTTGTGAATTATGTTTATTGTGTCCCTGCTTCCCGTGTTTCTGCTATGAATGACGAAATCATATTATATTGAGTAATAACAGATACAATTTTACATACATTATTTAATTTATTAAATCATCTTTCCTTTGAAAATATACTGAATTGTTAAAGGAAGTTTAGTGCTGAAAAATAAAATTAGTAGTACCAGGGACAGGTTGAGCCGTCTTGGTGTGGTAAGTTGTTGTGACATGGCACAACGCACGTTGTTGCACGTTGTCACCGTAATAATTTCATGCATCTTAATTTATAATTATTATTATCACATAAAAGGCTGGAGCCGAGGAACCGAGGACAATTTACTGGACCACATAGCATAACCGCCATTGATTCCAGATATACTTTTTACTGTCACTATGTTTCCCAATAAAAAAATTATGTAGACATAAAATAACTTAATTTCTGAAATTGTTCTTTTACCTCGATGGCGGCCATTTTGAACTGGGTAATGACATAAGCTTCACAGTGTTAAAATAGGACCAAGATTAAGTTTCTCGTGAAAAATTATGCAGAAAAAAGATATTACAAAGGAATATTTTAGATTTTCTTATTAATTACAATTTCACTATTGTATCAGGCGGCCATTTTGGATTTTTGCAAATAAAACACGATTGAGGCTTTAAAACTTAAAAAGAAGACATGAAATGAGTTCCCCGTGAAAAAATAAGTGAAAAAGAGGTATTACAAAGGAATATATGTTAACTTCTTCGTATGTTACAATTTTTGAATGGCCTTTGGCGGCCATTTTGGATTTTCGCGAAAACAACTATGTTCCGCTCCTGGGAAACTTTGGGACTTTTTATAGGTCATTGAGGATGACCATCTGAACAACTTCTGAAAATTTCAGCTTTATATTATTTTTTTCCATCTTTACCCCTGAAAATGCCTAAAATTCCTGGACTAATTACTTTTATTCGCCAGATTATGTAATTTGAATTTTCACCGGCCCACTTGAAGTTGTGTCCGATTTGACAAAATGGAGGTCAACAATTTTGAAATCATGCTGATTGGTGTCACGTTTTATCGGTATTAATATAGAAAAAGGCTGACATTAAATTGGCTAGTAAAAATGAAAAAAAAACAAATATAATAGAGATCGGCGGTTAAACTGTTGAGTCTTGTTCTGCTAAATTGTCTGCTAGTGTTTTTCATCCAAATTACGAAACATTATTTTAATTTATCTTTACAACAAATAGAAATAAAAACAAAATTTTACCCTTACAACGCTGAAATATTTTCATATAAACCATGGAGACCAAAGGGTTTTTGTCCATTTAAAATCAAAATAAATGACTTAGTTAGCTCTTCCCGTTTCATTTTAATACCTGTTATGGGTCTGTGGGCATTATACATTTTAAATTATTTCAGTGGGGGGATTGACTTTAGAAGACGTCTAAAGTCGGTCTCCGCACTGAAAGGATTAATTGAGCATTCACAACAAGCTTTTTAAATTTTGTTTTCAAATTTAAAAACGTATATTATTATTTTAATATAATTAAGCATTCCTAATTAAAATGCGGATGCTCACGAAAAACACAATACATCAGCACTTCATCGTCTCATTTTGGACAATTTTTTGCAAGAATGTCGGGCGAGCGAAGGAAAACGCTCTCAATAACCCACCATGCCCTATCACCCCCACCCTCACATCATCATCTGTACATCATTCATCTCATCAATTGACTACAACGTTTTTAGCTCCCGCCGTCACCGTAGGTGAGCGAAGGGAGCTATGGATTCTACCTCCGTTTTTTTTTGGCCTCTTCTTTTGCCTATAACTTTGTGAGAAAATAAGCTAGGATAACAATTTTTGGTATGTGGGTTACTTCCAGGTGGCTAATGGACGGGTTAAAATATTTTTAATCTGAATTCAATACGCAAGGTTGCAGAGGAGAAAATGATGATGTGACGGCGTTGGGCCGTTGGGCCGTTGGGCCGTCCGTAAACAATTCGTTTCCGGAGCATATCTCTGAAAGTACTTGTCCGATTGTCTTCAAATTTTACACACAACACCCCTAGGGGGTCTAGTTGTGCCTTTTGGGGTATTTGAACTTTGACCTACTTCTGGTTCAGAACTATGACCTATTTAGACGTTTTGACGCGCACTTCGTTTCCGGAGCAGATCTCGAAAAGTACTGGGCCGATGACAGTCATATTGCACATACATGTTCTCTAAGGTCCCTAGTTGTGCCTTTTCAGGTTTTTGGACCTTGACCTTGAAGTTGACCCAGCACTTTGACCTAATTTATAACATCGGTAAATCCGACTGAAAGATTTTGCGGAATATGATGAAAACCGCTCAAGATAGCTACACCATTATTATAAAACAAATTGTGAGGTTTCAGGAGAGGATGCATCTTGAAAAATTTCAAGTCGATAAAATTCAAAATGGCCGCCTATCGGCCATTATTCACCTCGACAGGCCTGATATTGCGGAATATCATGAAAACCGCTCAAGATAGCTACACCATTAATATCAAATAAATTGTAAGGTTTCAGGAGAGGATGCATCCTGAAAAATTTGAAGTTGATAAAATTCAAAATGGCCGCCTATCAGCCATCATTCACCTTGACAGGCCTGATATTGTGGAATATCATGAAAACCGCTCAAGATATCTACACCATTACTATAAAACAAATTGTAAGGCTTCAGGAGAGGATGTATTTTGAAAAAATTCATTTTGTCAAAGTTCAAAATGGCCGCCAATCGGCCATTATTCACTTTCACATGGCCGTTATTTGGTAAACCGTGCTAGATGGCTAGACCATTACTATAAAACAAAATGTGTGATTTCAGGAGAGGATGCATCTTGAAAAAATTCGACTCGATAAAATTCAAAATGGCCGCTTATCGGCCATTATTCACTTTCACATGGCCGTTATTTGGTAAACCGTGCTAGATGGCTAAACCATTACTATAAAACAAAATGTGTGATTTCAGGAGAGGATGCATCTTAAAAAAATTTGACTCGATAAAATTCAAAATGGCCGCTTATCGGCCATTATTCACTTTCACATGGCCGTTATTTGGTAAACCATGCTAGATGGCTAGACCATTACTATAAAACAAAATGTGTGATTTCAGGAGAGGATGCATCTTGAAAAAATTAGACTCGATAAAATTCAAAATGGCCGCTTATCGGCCATTATTCACTTTCACATGGCCGTTATTTGGTCAACCGTGCTAGATGGCTAGACCATTACTGTAAAACGAAATGTGAGATTTCAGATGAGGATGCATCTTGAAAAAAATTGACTTGATCAAATTTAAAATGGCCGCCTTTTCGGCCATTATTCATTTTCACATGGCTGATATTTGGTAAACCGTGCTAGATGGCTAGACCATTACCTGATTACTATAAAACAAAGTGTGAGTTTTCGGGGGAGGATGCACCCTAAAAATTTTTAACTTACGAATTCAAAATGGCCGACAATCAGCATTATTTACCTCGATAGGCCTGATATCAGGTAAACCGTGCTAGATAGCTAGACCATTACTATAAAACAAAATGTGACGTTTAGAGAGAGGATGCCTTTAAAAAGCTTTCGACTCAATCGAATTCAAAATGGCCGCCTATCGGCCACTATTTACTTTCACATTGCTGATATTTGGTAAACCGTGTTAGATAGCTGGACCATTACTATAAAACAAAATGTGAGATTACAAGAGAGGATGCATTCTGAAAAAAATTGACTCGATCAAATTCAAAATGGCCGCCTATCGGCCATTATTTACTTTCACATAGCCGGTTTTTAGTAACCGTACTAGATGGCTAGACCATTACTATAAAACAAAATGTGAGATTTCAGGAGAGGATGCATCATCAAATTTTGACTTGATCAAATTCAAAATGGCCTCCTATCGGCCATTATTCACTTTCACATGGGCGATATTTGGTAAACCGTGCTAGATGGCTAGACGAATGAAATGTGAGATTTCAGCTGAGGATGCATCTTGGAAAATTTTGACTTGATCAAATTCAAAATGGCCCTCTATCGGCCATTATTTACTTTCACATGCCCAATATTTTGCAAACTGTGTTAGATGTTAGTCCATTACTATAAAACAAAATTTGAGGTTTCGGGGGAGGATGCACCCTAAGTTTTTAGCTAATTTATATCGAATTCAAAATGACTGTAAATCAGCTATTAGTTAACTCGATTGGCCTGATATCGGGTAAACCATGCCAGATAGGTAGACCATTACTGGGATACTGATTAGGATCATTAATTTCAATGGAGGTTTGCAATCTCTGACAGACTGTCTAGTTCTTATCTTACTCTTAGACTGGGCTTCTTAGACCTAGTTGTCTTGCGTCTTGATTTTTGACCTAGACTAGGAATACATTAATAACCCTATACAAAATTGCTTAAATCAAATTCTAATTCGGAGCGGGAGCTCCTGGACTTATGTAGTCTTGTTATCGTATTACAATGTCATTTAAAAGACCTTTTGTGCCGAAAAGTGACGTAAAGCAAAGATTTACTACTACTTTTGCAAGAATATACTGTATTGTGTATTTCGTATCGCCAAGGTATTATGTTATTACGGCAGCTTTTGAGTCACCAGTGACTGATCTCTAAATCATTATGATATTATACATCATGGCTCGTTGATTCCGTATTAATTATAACAGCACCTGCCAAATATTGTCAATGTGGCTTCTAAGTCTTGTCTCTCAGATTTACCTCAATTATTTTCGCATTTTAAGTTGTGTTTAGCCGTTTATTTGGGCAGAGTGACAGCATGCGCTTATTATTTTCTAATTAACCATCCCTGGTTATATGGGATGCTTAGATACTGTATATCTAATAATATTAGCGAGCTTTAAATTTTCGCGAGGAAGACAAATTCACGAATTCAAAGATCTCGCGAAAATTATTTTTATATTAGCGCTACTTCAGAAAATTGAAAATTCGTGAATTCTAAACTTCGTGAAAAGTCCCTAATCAGAAATTCACGAAAATTTAAACACGCGAAAATTAACAGATCTACATTACTTATAAATAACATTTGAGCCTGTTGTAGTAATATATCTCCTTATTTACGTTTATAGTTTAACCATGTTAACCCATCGAGCCCTACATTGAACTAGAAAGAGTTGCTCGGAAACGAACACGAAAGCAGCCCTCCGTTATCGCTCGACCACTATTATAAAATTGTGGTATATGATGGCTATGTGAAGTATGAGGAAGCAGAAATTCATAGATCAGCTAGCATGCAAGATTTCCGATATAGTGAAAAAAAAAAATGGCCGTCTGGCAGCCATTTTGGATTTTTTAGTGTGAAATTTGTCATGGGTTATCCTTGTGTGAGACATTAAATTTTGTTTTATATTCACGGTCCAGTCATTTTGCATTTCTTGAGTTTAGTAAATATTACAAAATATTTACTTTTGATCCCAAAAGTTATTCAGGTCATTGGCTGACATAGCTGAACATATTTGCCAAATTAAAAGAACATCTGATGGCAACTTTTTCCTGAAATGCGCTAACGTGCATTTCTTCGTTACTGGCCATAGTAATTGAAGGGTTGGTGATATGGGGATTAAAATGTCAGCAAAATAATTCCCCATTGGTATGTGATGGCTATGTAAAGTATGAGGAAGCAGAAGTTGATAGAGTAGTAGCTATCTTGAAAACAAATAACTGCGTCGGCGGACCGTGTGGAATACAGTAAGCAACCCGCCTCGACGAGGGCTGCTTAAATAATACATTTTCATCAACTTGAAGTTGTATCTCACAATACCGTGACCCACAACTTCAACTGGGTGGAAATTACTCATATTTGTAATAATTTGAGACCAAACAAATTTGAAAATCTTGATATTTAAACCCTTATTTCATCCCCATTAACAGTGATCTATTCGGCTGATAAAAAATTAGAATCGACTATAATAGAAGTGCTTAGCGGTGTAAAGGTGAAAGTCTGTTTAAAGACAAAGTGAATGATTCGCGCGAATCATTCACTTTGTCTTTAAACCTTTAAAGCACTAACATACTTACGTATAAACCATGGAAACCAAAGGGTTTTTTCAATTTTTAATCGTAAATGTTTTAGTTAGCTCTTTGTGATTCATTTGAATACCTATGTTATGGGTCTACGGTCATTAGAAATATTTTTACTTCTACAGTGCGGGGATCGACTTTAGTCGTCAAAATCTGACGTCTACAGACGTCAGATTCTGACGACTAAAGTCGATCCCCGCACTGTATGGGTTAAGTCCTTACATTCATGATGACCATCATGGCATGTCAGACTCACGCGAATGACTCTCTTATCTTTTTAAGTCCATGCATTCATGATGACCCGTTCACAACATTTGAGCAAATTATACGCGCGAGCAAATATGAGTAATTTACACCCATTTGCAGTTGTAGATCGCGGTGGTGAAAATTTAAATTATTGAACCCTTTCAGCGCGGGGACCGTCTTTATACGCCAGAATCTCACGTCTGTAGACGTCATCCGATAAAGACTAAAGAATTATCATATTTAAAGTGGCCGTAGACCCATAATATAGATATTCAAATTAACCAGAAAGAGCTAACCAAGACATAGCTAAGATATAAAGTCTATGGTTATTTCAAATGGAATAAAACCCTTTGTTCTACATGGTTTATACGAAAGTATTTCACCACTTTAAGGGTCAATGGTTAAATGTTGTGTTAACACCCCTTCAGCTCTCAATGAGTACTCCTGCCTCTGGGCTATCTCGATATACAGGCCATGTTTGACACGATTGACATGACATGACTGGGCTAATAAATAATGATCATTCTTCTTCCTTCTTTGAGCTATCATCTTAGTACATAGTATACATGGTATAGGTCTAACCGCTTGACCCATGAAGATCTGACCTTATCGTACAAGGCTGGCCCGGATGTAGTCACCAAATCAGGAACTGTCATGTCGTTGCGATTTCATCAGACCATAGAGGTGAAGTTCTAGTGCGTTCTGAAAGGTTAAATTATAGTGACAATAAGTTAAACCTTAACTTGACAATAGCATTATATAGGACCTCTTTATAGTGAATCCTTATAAATCACCCTTTTACTCGTGCCAGCATGGAAGAGCTGCTAAAGTACAACAGGAAGTTAACACTTATCATAGAAGCTTGACTTTTGTTCTACTGAATTGTTTGTTTTTATTTTTCGTTAACATAAAGTTGGCATTCCAACTTCAAATGACGAAAAGTATTTCTATTAATCAATAATAGACATCTTCAGAATTGAACGAGCATATTATTTTCCCGTGACTCTGATCAGGCGCTGACCACTTCTGGATTTTCTGTTATCGGATATGACGAGTGTTATCCCTGTGCTATGCGGTTTACCACCCGCGTTCACGATGTCATCACTCCGGTATTAATGTATATAAATTAACCCTTTAAGCGCTGAGCGCGATCATAATCGTGTTCAACCATGTTGATTGTGAAATGGTAATCTAGATGCTAAGTTAATCTATTGAAATTTTCACCCACTTGAATTTGTGTTTCGCTACCGCGACCCATAACTTCAAGTAGGTGAAAATTACTCATATTTGTAGAATTTGGGACACATTTGCAAATCTTGATGTTTAAGTGCAAAATAAAACGGATTAAAAACTACTATTGTCGTGATTAGCAGGCAAAGGGTTAATAAAGCTCTGTAAAATGTGCTAACGGGGGGCACAGCTTCAAGTAGGTGAACGATTTGAACCGAAAATTGATTACAGGTTTAAATGCCACTTTGTGCAGTGTAAATACCTCATACCTTAGTTGCGATGTCGTTAATATCCCCCTCCCAACTTGTTGGAGGCGGGGTTATCATATGGTGTCGCCTAGGCTGTCCGGCTGTCCGTCCGTCCGCATTTTCGTTTCCGGAGTAGATCTCGGAAATCCATGTTGGAATTTCTTTCATATTGCAGACACACATCCTTTAGGTGGTGTAGATCCTTTTGGAGGTTATGACCTTTGACCTACTTTTTATGCTATATCTCACGGCTAAAATAGATTTATTGATTTTAATATTGCTGATATCTGGAAAACCGTGCCAACAAAATAATTTATGAATGAACAAGAACAAGGATGATAAATAGAACAAGCGAAATCCTCCGCGGAAAATTCTGCTTGTTCTATTTCTCATCCTTGTTCATTTACATGGACGTAAATCACTGACATTAATAAGTTATCGGTCCGATAATAGAGTGCACTACGTTATAATGTACACAACCGCCATTTCTTTTATACTTGCTACAAACTGCGGGTGGCGTATCCCTACAATTTGTGGATTGTCATGAGGATGTGGCGGAGCGTATATACAGGAAACACAATAAATGGATCCAATTGATGCTGTTATAATATTGGTCCAGCGTCTTTGAAGCTGGCCCAATATTATAACAGCATTGGTTCAACGTCTCGTGTTCGGTGCATACTCCGATAGGCCTACTGGAAACAGCAGTCATACGTAAAACCATGCAAGGAAATTCCAAGAAATTTTAATATCTCGAGATAGAAAAACCCAAACCCACCCATCACGTTTGATATATAAACATAATGTGACAAATACATCTTGGACTGGTCAGATATAAGAACAATTTCAGGTGCATTAAAATAGTGAGTACTGGAGCTGTACAAGTCACGAAAAAACATTATATAGTTTACTTCAAAAAGAGATCAAGGACGTGAAAATCGATCTAAATATTTCAAGTGACTGTGCTGCACATACATACATATTATGTAGGTGTATCTGTTTAACTGTTGACAGACATTATGGAAAAAAGTAAGTGTTTGGGGATACAAATCACAGCAATTTATACTTAGCTTCCTGTAAGATCATACTTGTAGATGGGGCAATATTTGTCCTGCTGTAGCGTATCTTAGCTGTACTGGATTACCTGCCACTCACTTATGTTTGCTCAAAATGTGGCCTGTCACGTCACCCATCCTGTATCGTATTTGCCGGGCCCGTTGTAGATGCTCACAGTTGAGAAGATTTGTGTGCCCTGATTAGGGAAAATAATTAGGTTAAATTATAATTAAAAAATAAATGCCCATTAGACAACCTCTGGGCCAAGACCTAGGCGTGTGCACAATATGAAGTGGTGACCTGCACAATCACATGCTCCGTTCCTATAGTATAATGGGTTTAAAGTATGCCGTTGCACGGTGACAAAGTTATGTTCAAATACTGGTGGCTTCATGATCGGTTATTGCTGGCCCGTCGTCTGAGACATCGGCCGGCCCATTAGTGCAGAAACATTGGGTCAATGCTTTTGATACCAGGACGTGCAGCTCATAATGATCTCACGTAATGCCCAACAAACAACAGTTACACACTGTTGGTTGAATTTTGGGCCAGCTTCGTAGTACTCCAGGGTACTCTTTCTTAGTCAGTCATGCACAGTCGTCCTCTTGTAGTTGGAAGGTGCTAAACTGCCTCTTTACAAAGTGGTTGTTTAGCACCTTCTAACTCCAAGGGGGGGGGGGGGAGTAAGGTTATATAATACCGAACATAAAAGCCACAGGGGAGACATCATCGCCTGTGTTTAAAGTAATCATTGACATCAGTGTTTATCTAGCCATTATTTCTAACATGGCTCCGCGCCATGCAGCCCTTCGTCAGAGCTATGCTTCCCTACGTGGGCGCCATGATGCCCTACAAATATTTAGACGACGCCATGCCCCTTTGAACTGTTGCCACGTCGCATGAATTCACCCCAGCCAGACCGTTGTGACCAAGAAAACCGTAGTAAAAACACGCTTTTATAAATACCCTTGTGTCGTGCGCTCACACCTATGACCACCATAGCTGCAGTCAACTTCCACCATTCTGAATCAATTTCCATGAAATTTTGCAAGCTCTCTTTTTAAGTATTCCGGCTCCTACCCTTACAATTTCGTGGAATTTAAATGAGTATTTCAAAAGTTAGACCATTTGACATGTAGTGGAATTCCGTGATTGAAGCTGATAGCATTCAGTGGGTTTATAGAGGAGCGTAATAATTCGCAAAAACTACATGTCAAATGATCTAACTTTTGAACTACATAATATTTTTTCTTGAAATTTTCAGGGCAGGTGCCGTAAAACTAGAAACTAACGCTTGGAAGATTTCATGACAATCGGATGAAAATTACATGAGTGATGAGCGAAAAACATGCAACGCGAAAGTGACTTATTTAAAGTGGCTTTTACTTTAACGACCTAGACTTTTTTATGTCAATACAATTGCTACTACTACTACCTATGCCGCCTGATGCTGGCATGACGTGATGGGCACTTTAAGGGCTTGATTGTGTGTACACTTTCACAAGATTGATCACAATTTAACCCTTAAAGCTCTAAATTAAATATTTTAAGTTTTCACCCACTAGAAGTTGTGTCTCGCTACCGCGACCCACAACTTCAAGTGCGTGAAAGTTACTCATATTTGTCTAATTTGAGAAAAAACATTTGCAAATGTTGATGTTTAAACGCTCATTTTGTTCACAATCACAGTGATATGATCGGGTAATTGAATGGATTAAAAACGACTATAGTCGTGCCTAGCGTTTAAAGAGTTAATATCTAAGCCTAACCCTTACAGTGCGGGGATCGACTTTAGACGTCAGAATCTGACGTATCAACTTTAGACGTCAGAATCTGACGTGTAGACGTCAGATTCTGACGTCTAAAATCGATCACCGCACTGTAATAATAAAAATATTTCTAATGGCCGTAAACGCATAACATAAGTATTGATTTATGTCTATTTTACGATACGTGCTTAGAATATGTTCGGCTCAGACGATTGTGATATATAAAGAAGAATGCAATGAGACCAAGTCAGTAATACTCAAACTACAGTTTATTCATTATATTACAATTGGCTTTTTGTGAGTTCTCCAGCATCATAAGGGGGATGTAATTATCTGGGTCATGGAAGCATTAGTGCTGTGTCACATGAGTGAGGCTACCCTGCCGCGTACCACGATGCTGCTGAGGCTGCTTGAGCACGATTGGGGGCCAAGATGGCAATCGAATGCCCAAAGCGAAAGTCCTGGATGGAGAACCCTAACTGAGACATTTATGATAATTTCAAATTAAAAAAAACCCTTGGTCTCCATGGTTTATACGAAATTATTTCAGCGCTTTAAGGGTTGACATGGTCGTCGATCATAGTTGGTTTTTAATCAGTGAAACGCTAAATTTGAAGATTACTATTTTCGCCCACTCGAAAGTTATCACCCGTTATCGCGGTTCACAGATTAAAGTGAATGAAATTATCGCTCGTTATCACGGCCCACAGATTAAAGTGGGTGAAGACTGGTAATTTGCTAAATCTGACACTGAAATTGTGGCAGTTCCTGCTTGTGCTAAGACGTTTCACTTTTAGAAGCCTATAACTAATAGTACCAGAAAATGTCATCGCCAATTTAATGATAATTTAAAGCGCGAAGTTACAAAAAAACATTCTGCTTTGAGAGACAAATAAAATAGCTAGACGTGATTAGCACGTGATTGCTGTATTTGTGTCACCTGGGAAAATCACAGTTTTTCAACAAGGCGGTGACTTAGAGCGATCTCGACCGAAATGTCCGAAAAATAGCCATAATTTTTTAATGACGATGCGACAAATGGGTTGAGCATGCAATGATGTAGGTGGAATGCTACTGATTCTAATCAACCTAATATCGACCTGATTAATCGAGGTCAAGTCTTAGTATGGCCGTATAAAGAAATGTCCCACGATTTTGACTGGGCGCAATGTTTGGCTGAAACAGGTCTTCAGTTTCAAGTTCTGTTTCGGTCACGTTGAGGTAATGCAACTGTAAGTTGTAATCTATGTTTAAGGTTAGTGAATAAGAGCACGGGATGGAGTGTTTTTGTGGTCTAGATTTAATCAGTGATTTGACTTGCTTTCCATCAAACAGATTTCAACCAGTTATTATCTTCTCTGATTACAGTCACTGATGTGGAATATTCTTTATCTAATTTGTATAGCGGGTGGTCTACATGTTTCTTGGAAGTTTTCTATCTGCATACTATACATAAGATGTGATCAGATCATCAGATGTTATGTTATAATTAATAAAATTGTATAAAAAAATAATTTATAGCTAAAAATAACTATCTGGCTGTCTCGTATATAAAGTAAGTTCCCGTTTTCAGACAGAACATGATTTTATGTTATACATGTACTGGCATCAATCCAGGACTGGGAATATAATAGCTTAGAATTGCAAGACCGCGGTTCATCGTGAAATAGTCACCTGATGGGGCTATAGGTTTTAACACAGAAAGGTTGACTATTATCCCCATAAGACACTGTATATGTGCATATCATTCCGTCGGGTATGAAAGGGTGTATGAAAGGTTGTATCTGCCACTTTGGAAACTTATAAACCAGTTATGGCGACGTTATGGGGACGAATTATGGTATTTTTGTGAAGCAGCAGATTACTCAGACTGAGAAAACAGGTACAGGAATCAAGTGACTGGGATGATTGCTAGTAGTAATACTTTTTGCCCCCATCCGGGGAGGGTCATTAGGAATCAGTTGCATGCTGTATGGCTTGCTGTGGAAGCACTAGTCTACAGCAATCATCCAAGGGAAGCTGCAGCCTCCTCGTATCTGGCTATAATCTTCGGGCGGATTGCCAGTGGCGTACCCTGGTTCCTCCGCTCAACTGCGGTGCTAATGCAGCTCTCACATCAGTGCTGGCGCTGGTGTAGACTGTGGTAGCCTTAAATAACCGACAATAGCGTGTTTGACATTAGGTCTCTCACGTGGGATGAATGGAGTTACCCAGAGGGAGTTATCCTTCCTATTGTTACTCTGGGGGACTATCCGACCCGAGGTTTCAGCATTAAATTGCACAGCGAAACCCAAGTCTCCGGCCGTCTGGGCATGTCTGGGGGTATATCCTCTAGACATGCCCAGAACCCCTTATCGGGCGAGTGAAGGAAAACTCTCTCAATAACCCACCATGCCCTATCACCCCCACCCTCACATCATCATCTGTACATCATTTCATCTCATCAATTGACTACAACGTTTTTATCGTATTACAATGTCACTTAAAAAACATTATGTGCCGAAAAGTGACGTAAATCAATGATTTACTACTACTACTACAGGGATCAAAATAGTGTCATCCCTCCAGTCCGGTACTGCCAAAAAATGTGCTTGAATGGCAACATATTTTGTAATTAGCCATTCCGATGAACTTGCAAATTTAAGGGCCGTCCTAGTTCAAAGGACTTAGGTCCTCTTTGGAATGGCATTTTTCACTCAGGAATGACAGTTTTCTGGACTGCATATACATGTACATATCATCCCCTTGGGTATTAAAGGGTGTATCTGCTACTTTGAAAAGTTATGAACCAGTTATGGGGACGAATTATGGTATTTTTTGAGAAAACAGGTACAGGGGTCAAAATAGTGTCATCCCTCCAGTCCGGTACTGCCAAACAATGTGCTGAAATGGCAACATATTTTGTAATTAGCCATTCCGATGAACTTGCTAATTTAAGGACCGTCCTAGTTCAAAGGTCCTCTTTGGAATGTCAGTTTTTACTGAGGAATGGCAGTTTTCTGGAATCGCCAGTTCTGTGGATTGTCAAGCCGTCAACGTTGAATTCCACCCCTGAGGTATATTTATAATAGTAGGTCAGTCGTGTTGCGATCGGCCGTGGAGTGTGACAGACTGTGACCTCCCCCTGGGCCCTGACTGTGAAAGTGTGACTGTCCCCCCCCCCCCCTCAACTATGAACGTGGCAAAGCACCATATAACTTATCCGTTTTTTTAGACTAACATTCCAGCAAAAACGACACATCGACCCAATGCTGGGCCGACGTCGTAGTACTTGTCCGATTGTCTTCAAATTTTACACACAACACCCCTAGGGGGTCTAGTTGTGCCTTTTGGGGTATTTGAACTTTGACCTACTTCTGGTTCAGAACTATGACCTATTTAGACGTTTTGACGCGCACTTCGTTTCCGGAGCAGATCTCGAAAAGGACTGGGCCGATGACAGTCATATTGCGCATACATGTTCTCTAAGGTCCCTAGTTGTGCCTTTTCAGGTTTTTGGACCTTGACCTTGAAGTTGACCCAGCACTTTGACCTAATTGATAACATCGGTAAATCCGACTGAAAAATTTTGCGGAATATCATGAAAACCGCCCAAGATAGCTACACCATTAATATCAAATAAATTGTAAGGTTTCAGGAAATTGCAAGTTGATAAAATTCAAAATGGCCGCCTATCGGCCATTATTCACATCGACAGGCCTGATATTGCGGAATATCATAAAAACCACTCAAGATATCTACACCATTACCATAAAACAAATTCTAAGGTTTCAAAATGGCCGCCAATCGGCCATTATTCACTTTCACATGGCCGTTATTTGGTAAACAGTGCTAGATGGCTAGACCATTACTATAAAACAAAATGTGTGATTTCAGAAGAGGATGCATCTTGAAAAAATTCGACTTGATAAAATTCAAAATGGTCGCCTCTCGGCGATTATTCACTTTCACATGGCCGATATTTGGTCAACCGTGCTAGATGGCTAGACCATTACTATAAAACGAAATGTGAGATTTCAGATGAGGATGCATCTTGAAAAAATTTGACTTCATCAAATTTAAAATGGCCGCCTTTTCGGCCATTATTCATTTTCACATGGCTGATATTTGGTAAACCGTGCTAGATGGCTAGACCATTACCTGATTACTATAAAACAAAGTGTGAGTTTTTGGGGGAGGATGCACCCTGAAAATTTTCAACTTACGAATTCAAAATGGCCGACAATCAGCATTATTTACCTCGATAGGCCTGATATAAGGTAAACCGTGCTAGATAGCTAGACCATTACTATAAAACAAAATGTGACGTTTCGAGAGAGGATGCCTTTTAAAAACTTTCGACTCAATCGAATTCAAAATGGCCGCCTATCGGCCACTATTTACTTTCACATTGCTGATATTTGGTAAACCGTGTTAGATAGCTGGACCATTACTATAAAACAAAATGTGAGATTACAAGAGAGGATGCATCTAGAAAAAAATTGAATCGATCAAATTCAAAATGGCCGCCTATCGGCCATTATTCACTTTCACATAGCCGGTTTTTGGTAACCGTACTAGATGGCTAGACCATTACTATAAAACAAAATGTGAGATTTCAGGAGAGGATGCATCTTGAAAAATTTTGACTTGATCAAATTCAAAATGGCCTCCTATCGGCCATTATTCACTTTCACATGGGCGATATTTGGTAAGCCGTGCTAGATGGCTAGACCATTACTATAGAATGAAATGTGAGATTTCAGCTGAGGATGCGTCTTGGAAAATTTAGACTTGATCAAATTCAAAATGGCCCCCTTTAGTCCATTATTCACTTTCACATGGCCGATATTTGGTAAACCGTGCTAGATAGCTAGACGATTACTATAGAATGAAATGTGAGATTTCAGCTGAGGATGCATCTTGAAAAATTCTGACTCGATCAAATTCAAAATGGCCCCCTATCGGCCATTATTTACTTTCACATGCCCAATATTTTGCAAACTGTGTTAGATATTAGTCCATTACTATAAAACAAAATTTGAGGTTTCGGGGGAGGATGCACCCTAAGTTTTTACCTAATTTATATCGAATTCAAAATGACCGTAAATCAGCTATTAGTTACCTCGATTGGCCTGATATCGGGTAAACCGTGCCAGATAGGTAGACCAATACTGGGATACTGATTAGGATCATTAATTTCAATGGAAGTTTGCAATCTCTGACAGACTTTCTAGTTCTTATCTTACTCTTAGACTGGGCTTCTTAGACCTAGTTGTATTGCGTCTTGATTTTTGACCTAGCCTAGGACTACATTAATAACCCTACACAAAATTGCTTAAATCAAATTCTAATTCGGAGCGGGAGCGGGGGGGATGGGTGTCACCTCCGCGTGGTCCCCCCTGGGCAACTTCATAGAAGGCCAAGCACACCCAAACGTTTTATTAATATTGTGTTTTTCTCACGTTATTACATATGGGTCTAGAGTATTTTGCATTACTTTTCAATCTATATTAAATCGGTTTGGCGGTAAATACAGAGCATAGTCACTGGTTTGTGATGTTCAATATGATCTGAATCGGTATGTGGATGTGTGTCTAACGTTCTATTAGTATACGGGACTGTCTTAAGTATTTCTATTGTATGTATTCGTTTTTGTAAATGGTTTCTCTTTGGCATCCTGGTGTTGGACGGGATGTCCGAAAGAAACCATTGCCATATAATTAGTTTTTCATTTCATTGTTTTAATGGTTTCTCTGTGGCATCCTGACGGATAATGCAGCATGTCATAGAGAAGCCATTGCCGTACAATTAGCCTGTGGTGACTTACGGTGTCCTCACGGTTCGTAATCGCTCTGTGATGTCCTCCAATATCACAGACCTTATTGCCAACTGTGGGGGCACTGTAAGTCCTTAATTTTTGATTTTTTTTGTGATTTAATGATTTCTCTGGCCATACTGGCCGAAACGTGAAGTAAAGAAGACATTTACTTACTTACTTAATGGTTTCTCTGTTCATTGATTATGTCATTCATATTTATGTCCAAATGGGTTTACTTTTTTTGATTATAGTATATAGTATTATAGTATATATTATATATTTGTTTTGACAATGACACTGTTTTGACTTAGACTTGTAGTTTTTACACAATCACTCCAATTTCATGGAGATATAGTGACTTGAAAAGTCGTTCATTTTATAATCACTTCATATTTTACATTATTTATACTGATATTTTTATACCCATTAAACTGTGTTGTAGTGCAGGCGCTTCAACATGTTATCAGACTCGATACATATAGGTGCCAGGAGCATCGTCATCTTATCATATCAAACACTTTAAACTGAATATTTTAGTACGAACATGCTTTTATTAGCTTTGTCTTTCCTTTACTACTTTAACTATACAATATGGGATATTGTAATACCTGGAATTTTCACTTAAATGGCCATACTGGCCGAAAAGTGAAGTAAAGCATTTTACTTACTTACGGAGCGGGAGCTCCTGGACTTATGTAGTCTTGTTATATCATGATAATGCTGTGAGCTGTTTTTTTACTTTTAACTGTTTTTTACCTTTTTTTTATAAGTCACTATGCATATTTTAAATTTACCCTGTGCGTGTTAAATTATAGGCAAAACTGATTTTAAGTGTACATAACATTTCGATTTACATGTGTTTTTACAGCTAACTAACCCTGTTGCACATGTTGTAAATACATAATTTTTTGTGACAAATAAGCCAGTGATTACTTTTAATTGTGTCAATAAAACATCTATCTATCAATCTGTTTACATGTGCAGGGAAAAAATTGTTCAGTATCGGCTAGCAAAATGCTACGCAATTCTGTGAATTTGCTAATCAAATTTGTAATTGATTAGCAAAATATTTATACATCGATGATAAGGATGTCTATCAAGTTGCAACTTAGATAAGAAAAATGCAAATCAATAATTTTCAAACAAATTTTTCCCTGATGTGTATGAGTCTTCACTCAAATTGGCCTATCATCATATTGATATTAAGAGGATACAACCTGTCAATACGAAGATGGTGATATATTTGTGACTGGTTATGTAAGGTGGCAATATTTCAGATAGTTAGCAGAGGCCCAGGCTCTCTACTAACCATGCTAACTACATGTAGTATAGAAGACTACCCATTCATGTCATATAATGCCGCATTGAATTGAGATCGCGACGGATGTAAACGCGTAAATTGGGTGCCGCTTGCCGTTAACTTTAGCTTGTTAGGTTTCAGGATGTTAGAATCGCTGATTTTATATACAGTACCGTAAACCCGGGCCAGCGTCGTCTCAAGTTTGAGCCAACGTCTCCGACGCCAGCCCATACTTGAGCCAACTTTGTCAGTTGTTTCCAGCGTTAAGGAATGCTAAATTTTTCATTAATGCAAATAATTGAAGGTCACTATTAACCGTTATCCGGCTAAATTAAATAATTTAAATTTTCAGCCACTTGAAGTTGTATCTCGCTACCGCGACCCACAACTTCAAGTGGCTGAAAATTACTGATATTTGTTTAGTTTGAAACCAAACATTTGCAAATATTGGTGTTTAAACACTCATTTCATTTCCAATAACAGTGATTTAATCGACTAGTAGAACTGATTAAAAACGACTATAGTCGTGATCAGCAGGCAAAGGGTTACTACCAACATAATCTCCACGTTGAGCATACTATTCAGCCAACGTGTAGAATACTAGTATTCCCACAGCGCTTAGCCAAGGTCGAACGCATGACCCCATTTATGAATCCGTGCAATGGACTTTAACATCCCCGTTTCATTCTGAGCATAATGTTATGGATATATTATCCACACATGATGTATAATTTGCGTCAAAGTTGAATACATCGCAAGTGTATAGATCCATTATACATGTGTGTCTCTTTATCATGTGTATAGAAATTCACCGGTGCGTAATTAATATAGGATGAAAGAAAACATACTGCACTCGCTGCTATGAAAATGTAAAATTATATATGCGTCTTCTTTTGGAGGGAGATTCCTCAGTATCAGGTGCAGTATGCAGTATTACGTTTTATGCTCCTATATTAATGTGTTTAACTTTTTCACTACCATACATGACGGAAATTTCCGTCGTCATTCGTCAATGAACGTAACCATAAAATGACACAAATTTTCGTCAAATATATACTACATTTATGTATTTTTCGTCATTTGAAGCTGGAAATTGCGTTAGCAATTCCAGCTTCAAATGACGAAAAATAGAACTCCTACACCAGTATATCTGGATCCTGGCATGCACCCCGGCCTGGAAGTCAAAGGGTTAAGTTATGATACATGTATGCTAAAACATATTCTGGAACCTAGATAGACGTATATACGGTAAATCTGGTAAATTTCGCGTGTTAAAATTGTTCGCGAATTTCTGAATTTTGGGATTTTTCCCGTAGTTTATAATAAGAGATTTTTCTTTAGTAGAGCTATTAGGATAGGAATTTTCGCGAGATTCTTGAATTCGCGAATTTGTCCTTCTCGCGAAATTCGTATGCCACTTTATACGTGACAGATACGCCATTTAGTTCCTAATGAGATCGACCTGTCAGCTGAAAACAGATGTACCGTAGACAAAAATACGAAGTTTTTCGCGTAGAATACATGTATATGACTATCACTAAATAACAAACTGTTCTGTGAAATGTTCCTATTCAATTTATATTCGATGTTTGTATATACATGTAGGTTGGCTGATGAGATCATTGTATGTAGATCTTGCAGAATTCAAGGATATATCTAGTAGTAATTCATCCCGTCATCTTGGTATCAGAGGGTCGTATTTGCCACTAAACAAAGTGGCAAATACGACTCTCTAATACCAAGATGAAGATATAGTCATAACACAGTGGTGAACTCTGAACATGCCTATGAATAGGCGATCAGCTCCAAAAATAAACCCCAGCGCATGAGCATGATTATCGATAGAATCTGTTTATCAGATGACGTTACAGTTCAACTAGCACTGTGGAAACGTGAAAGTTTACTCCCGATAGCCATCTAGCCTGGCACTGGTGAACGTTATATTATATAAAGAGGGGGATGGTATGTAGCTAATTGCTGTTTACGCTGGATACTTGTTGTGAAGTTTGGCCGTGTCCCTCCAGACACCATATGAGTCTCTAATAGGTCGTAATCACGCACACCGTGTCAAGGCGATCTCTCAGCTGTATAGTCGGCTCGGATACACAATGCTCACTCTGCTAACGGCTGTCAATGGTGAGAATTTTATTGGTATCATTTATGGTGATTTATTGACAGTGAATCTGTAGCGATTTGAATCGTCGCATGATTTCATCCAGTTAAATTCAGCGCGAAGTGTTAGGCTGGCAAGTTTTTCCCCGATAATTCAAGTTGCCTTCTTGCGCTCGCTTGTCTGAAAAGCAAGTAATCAAACTGTTATGAAAGACGTTTCTACAATATTGAATGATCACTTGACTATAATGATACTACATACAGTCGGATGTTTTGCTGCACACGTTAAAAATATTGGGATTTCCCGTATTCATTCTTGAATCGCAGCACTCTTAATAAAGAGCCAACTTTGTAAAGTATGCTGCCGTGCCAAATCTAGCGGCAACAACAACTTCTCACGGTAAAGTCACTCCCAGCAAACATCAAACGTTGACCCAATGTTCATTTAACGTTGGTACAGCTTCGTAGACGGTGGGCCAACGTTGAAAGAACATTGGGTTAATATATCGTGTTTGATGGGTTTGCTCAAGGTTGGGCTAACTACGTATCCCTCAACAACAAATAAAACTGCTATAGCGCCTAAATCCTAAAAGGACCGAGCTCAGAGGCGCACACACCCTTCTCATAATTATGTGTCATAATCCAGGCCAACGGAAATTTTCATCAGGGAGCCGGACCGCCGAGGGTTTGGGGTGGTAATGCCAGAGCAGACCAGCGCTGCCGGTCCTCCATTGAACTAGCTTTTTGCATTTCTTTTCACATTATTTTATACATCGAATATTTGTGTGTTTTTTAGGTGACAACCCTGTGAGTGAGCGATAATGACTGTATGTACTCGTGGAGGTCTCCTGCCTAAAGCCTGCCCTCCTACCACATAACCTCGTAACCACCAACACTAAGCTTCCCAAGATGGACAAGGACCAGAAATACACCAGTGGAGAGGTGGGTGATTTCTTATCTAACCCAGCCAAGCAAACACGGGGCATTCACCCAATGCTGTTTCAATGTTGGCCCATCGTATTCGACGCTGGCCCAACATGGAAACAGCTTCGGGTGAATGCTCCGTGTTTGCTTGGAGGATGCACGTTAACCCTTATGGTCCTAGGTCAGAGAAAAATGGGTGGCAACTTAAAGTTGTGTCTCGCTTCACAAGTTCATGTGGATACACATTTAAATTATGTAACTCACAATTGACGTGGATAAAAATTAGTTGCATACATGTACAATTTGAATCTAACTATATGCCAATCAAGAAAATTCATGCGCATCACTCCTTTAACAGGGTTCCCACGCTCATGGCAAATCATGGAAAACCATGGACAATTAAAAAATAAAATCCAGGCCTGGAAAAGTCATGTAAAATGAAAGTGTGGCAAAAATCCATGGAATTTTGAATTTTCACAAATCTTTCGCATTTATTTTGAGCAATATATGTTCATTGTTGATTGAATACACTTTTGACACACGATGAAATAGTCCACCTATCTGTATAATATTTTACATGGTACGTGTGTGTGGGTGGGTGAGGTAAGGGGGGTTGGGTCGTCCGACCGCCTCGGCACCCGCTGAGTTCAGGAATGCTTTGTAAAGTGGGTATAGATCAGGTCGCTGGGGTGGTGAAGGCATGTACATTTTTATATTTGGTCATTTCGAAGTCATGGAATTCTGAAAAATAGTCATGGAAAGTCCTGGAAAAGTCATGAAATTTCATTTCCGAATCTCTGTGGGAACCCTGTTTAATTGTTCTTGTTTATCCTTCAACAATGTTCTTGTTTAAACAACATATGATATAGATACTGTATTCTCACTATTATGTCTGCCCTGACTATTATAGTTATTATAGTTTTAAAATGGAATATTGATCGAACGAATCAACTAAATATGTTATTCACCACTCCTACTTAATAAGCGATCCACCCTACATAACTAGAGCCAAAGATGATGAACTTGATAGTCATAGTACCAAGGAAAAAAATATCGTGTGTGTTGGGCTGCTGTTCTAAATAAAAGGCTCCCCGACGCTCAGCCCGAGTCAGCGACGCTCTATACATTTTTGAAATCGCGTACGTTTTAGCACTTTTAACATGTTTAATGACCAAATCTGCTGAAAATAGTCATGTTGTTTTTCTCAGCAGTGTGGTGTATGCCGGGTGTGTGTGGGGGTGGGGGGGGGGGGGGGATGGGGGGGGTTTGGGGGGGGGGGATCAAGGCACGCCCGTACCGTAGAGTATTTGAACCTGCTTTGAATGATTCTCGCTTATTCGGAACCATGCATGTGTATTCAGTTCGATGGCCTTGTATTCTTGTACAAGTTACGATATATCGTGGGCTTCGGATATGGTACGAGATATGGTTACAGACACCCCCCCCCCCCATTTACGGCCATTAGAAATATTTTTGTTATTTCAGTGCGAGGTTCGTCTTTATACGTCAGAATCTGACGTCTTCAGACGTCAGATTCTGACGTGTAAAGACGATCCCCGCAATAAAAGGGCTTACTGATATAAGCTGGTTTTGCTGTGACCATTTCATAGATAAATTTGTGAAACAACTTTTCTAAAAGATAATTTCTAGATTGATAACATTTTTACAGATTTCTTTCTAAGATATCTTATTGTTGTATACGACGAAGAGCTTATCAATACACAGTGGTTCGAGTACTGTTCCCATAAAGAGTATGACTAGTACAGATAGTCTGATAGTTTGAACTGTTTAACACTTGGAGTACTGATATTGATTGTAGTACTTAGTTATTTGTGTGTTTTATCAAGAATCTTGGTTTTATTTATCACTGGTTTTAAATTAGTGAACTGAAATGTGTTGCGATTAAAATTACTCAAAAAAAAGTAATTTGTTGTCACCTAAGAGTTGTGGATCGGTAGCGAGACAAAAAACCTGAAGTGACTGCAAACACACACGTTGAACCACTGGTGACTAATAAGCCAACCTTGGTTCAACGCCTTGTGTTTGCTTCACCTTGGTTTAAATTAGTACGCTATATATAATACACAGTTATCTAACAGTCTACAACTGATTTACAGCTTTACCTGTCCCCTTTACCTGCGTCTTAGACAGTTGTCAGGCACACCGCACGTCGGTCATATTAGCCCTTATAGTGCGAGGATCGACTTTAGACGTCAGAATCTGACGTCTGTAGACGTCAGATTCTGACGTATAAAGTCGATCCCCGCACAGTAAGAATTTAAATATTTCTAACCGCCATAGACCATAACATATAGATATTCAAATGAATCAAAAAGAGCTGACTAACACATTTATCATGTTTATGATGATTTTAAATTGACAAACCCTTTGGTCTCCATGGTTTATACAAACATATTTCAGCGCTTAAAGGGTTAAGCCATATACTTTGCAAATAGTGATAAAAATAAAGTATCCGGCCAACACGAGATGTCCACCTTGTGTTGTTTAACCCTTTAAGCGCTAAAACGACTAACATCGTTTTTAATCCGTTTTATCAACAGATTAAATCACAGGTCTTGGGAATCAACGTCCGCTATCCTCACATTACATTGATTTAGCCCTCGTTTTCAAATTTTATTTTACTCTTGCAGTGCGGGGATCGACTTTATAGCTTCAGAATCTGACGCTATTAGAGACAGAGATAGAGATGCTAGCTGTTGATGCATATTGATGTATATGTCATACATGTCATATGTAATTGTGATTAACTGTACCAGATAATGATATCATTCTGGTGATATGGGTGTTGATTGGGTAGTAATTGCAGAAACATTCCTATTTCCATTATTATACACTCGCCTCCGACATTCGGAATGTGGTGTCAGTATTCGTGAAAATAATTCCGATGTCAGGCAAATTGCTTGTCTCTAGATTTAAAAACTTGATTGCGGTGAAATCCTGACGATTTATTATCATCTGTTAGCATCTACATCTGAATAGCACAACCGGATGAGTTTACGATATAAATGAGGTGACAACAACAACCTTCTGAAAATAATTGGATGAGCACATTATATCTCAGCAAACAAGACGCATTGAAAAAATGTTGGTTTAATTTTGGGCCAGCGTCGCAGACGGTGGGCCAACATTAAACTAACATTTTTTCAATGCGTCTTGTTTGCTGGGATGTATCTAATAAACACTGCACATTGAACCAAAGTAGTTTCGTTGTTGGACTGCAGCGCCGACGGTGCGCCAGCATTAGAACAACATTGGCTTTATTTTTGGTGTCTGCTGTGCTGGTATAAGTAAGGATGGTATAAATTATCAGCGACGGCCAACCACAACTGAATACTGTAGATTTGGTAATATTCGCGAGGTTTTAATTTTCGCGAATTTCGCGAGCAGGACAAATTCGCGAATTCAAGAATCTCGCGAAAATTATTTCTATAATATCACTACTAAAGAAAAATGAAAATTCGCGAATTCTAAACTTCGAACACTCGTAAATTATCAGATCTACAGTATACTTGAAAATTAGGCTGTTACTCCTGCTTGCCTTTGCACCGCTGGGTCCGTATTCTCGTACAAGTCACCATATAATCGTGTGCTTTCGATTGGTCGAGATGGTCTAGACGTCAGATTATGAAGTCTAAAATCGATCAACTTTTCTGGGCCAAAGAAACCTGGTAAGATGAACCTGCCCTCCAGACACAAGATTCGAAATTTAAGCCTTGGTGGTCTGAGGCAGACCACGCTACCTCTCAGTCACGGAGGCTCTCTATATTACTGTGATGCCAGAGCGAGGGATGAACCCGCGATCCTTGACGTTCTACACATATGCAGGCAGCTTTAACCCTTTATACAGCGCTGGGATAGCCATCAGAATCTGACGTCTAAAGTCGATCGCCGTGATTAACGCGGTTCCCACTCACCTGGAAATCATGGAATTTGGTCTAAAAAATCCCATGCACGGGAAAATCATGGAATTTAAAAAAAGTACATTTTCATAGAGAAATCATGGGATTTTGTTTCCGGAATTTTTCCAATATCAGAACACATTTTGCAGAATTTATTCTTTGTCACTTGTGTTTCTTTCTTAGCCTGATATTTGACTACTGTTTGTTACATGTGCCCAAATCATTTGACGTGAAAACAATTTAGGCAAATCATACCATTTAGACAAATTAAACATGCAGCCAAAAAGTAATTCAGCAACCTGGAAAAATGAACTGGTATCATGGAAAAATCAGGGGAATTATATTTACAGTTTTGTGTATAAACCCTGGAATAATAACAGAGTGTTACATTACATCCCAATTATGTCTTCACACTGTCCAGTATTTAGGCGGGCAGCCACACAGGCTGCCACATTAATAACGGTACAGGGGCGAAACTAGTGACGACCTTCTGAGCCGTGATAATTAGATGTTTCCACTGATGAGGAAAGTGTCATCCTCACATCAATGATAATTCCCTAATAGCACGTAATTTGTCAACCAGTGACATAATAGGGTGGTTTGCTTTCGCTACATAATCATCAACAGACAACTCCCTCTGCTACCGATGTTTTATATATACTGTAGATATGGCAATATTCGCGAGGTTTTAATTTTCGCGATGGGGACAAGTTCACGAATTCAGAAAATTCGCGAAAAATTATTATTATAATACATGATAATAGCACTACTGAATAAAAAAGAAAAATTCGCGAATTCTAAACTTTGTGAAAAGTCTCAAAATCAGATATTCGCGAAAATTAAAACACGCGAAAATTACCAGATATACAGTTTATATATAAGAGCGAAATCACGAGCTATTTTAAAGCTATCCCTGTAAACACGAAACATTATGCTAATGTTGGGTCAAATGTTGGGTCAGCGTCGTAGACAGATGTTCCGTGTTTGCTGGGATATTTTCTAAATCCTGGATATTTCAAAAAGGCATTTCGTTCGTGATTTTGCTGTTATGGTATCATTGGATTTTGCTACAGAACAACAGGACGAGGTGTATGGTAACCACTGTCCAGTAATATTAACAGGATTAAAGGGAATATTATCTGGGAAGGTGGTCGCTCAATGGCATAACCGGAACAGGGGAAAGGGTTAACCCTTACGATACCAGGGTCTGTTATTTTTCTACCTACATGTATCTCTTCCGGACCAGACGTCACAGTATCCGTCTAGATGTTATATTTGTCTATGCTATGACATAAAGGCTGTGATAGATTTGAACAAAAATGTTCAGTTTTCTATATATCGCCACGTGTGAGTTGGCAAATGATTTTCTCCTAGATAAAGATGAAAAACATCGTTGATGATTAATCTCATCTGTAGATAAAATAATCAGTGTTTAGTGGGTACCAAGCAAACACGAATCACCCAATGCTGCTACAATGCTGGCCCACCGTCTGCGACGCGGGCCCAACAATGTACCAACATTAGGTGATACCTCGAGACTTCTCGGTTCTCGTGAAAACTTTGATTCTGGATATGTGAGATATCTGGATATGTGAGACTGATTAACTCTCTGGCATGTCGCGCCTCTGAGCTTAGGATTTAGGCGATAGAAATAAAGCATCCGATCGTGTCGTGAAAAAGATCTCTAGCAATAGTTTTATAGTTATTGTATTCGTAACATAGTCCCAACTGAAGGTTTCAACCACAGATCTACACCCCACAAGGACATGTGCAGCTTCCACTGGTCGCTTATAACCACAGATCTATACCCCACAAGGACATGTGCAGCTTCCACTGGTCGCCTATCAGATCTACACCCCACAAGGACATGTGCAGCTTCCACTGGTCGCCTATAACCACAGATCTACACCCCACAAGGACATGTGCAGCTTCCACCGGTCGCCTATCAGATCTACACCCCACAAGGACATGTGCAGCTTCCACTGGTCGCCTATAACCACAGATCTACACCCCACAAGGACATGTGCAGCTTCCACTGGTCGCCTATCAGATCTACACCCCACAAGGACATGTGCAGCTTCCACCGGTCGCCTATCAGATCTACACCCCACAAAGACATGTGCAGCTTCCACTGGTCGCATATAACCACAGATCTACACCCCACAAGGACATGTGCAGCTTCCACCGGTCGCCTATCAGATCTACACCCCACAAGGACATGTGCAGCTTCCACTGGTCGCCTATCAGATCTACACCCCACAAGGACATGTGCAGCTTCCACTGGTCGCCTATAACCACAGATCTACACCCCACAAGGACATGTGCAGCTTCCACTGGTCGCTTATAACCACAGATCTATACCCCACAAGGACATGTGCAGCTTCCACTGGTCGCCTATCAGATCTACACCCCACAAGGACATGTGCAGCTTCCACTGGTCGCCTATAACCACAGATCTACACCCCACAAGGACATGTGCAGCTTCCACCGGTCGCCTATCAGATCTACACCCCACAAGGACATGTGCAGCTTCCACTGGTCGCATATAACCACAGATCTACACCCCACAAGGACATGTGCAGCTTCCACCGGTCGCCTATCAGATCTACACCCCACAAGGACATGTGCAGCTTCCACTGGTCGCCTATAACCACAGATCTACACCCCACAAGGACATGTGCAGCTTCCACCGGTCGCCTATCAGATCTACACCCCACAAGGACATGTGCAGCTTCCACTGGTCGCCTATAACCACAGATCTACACCCCACAAGGACATGTGCAGCTTCCACTGGTCGCCTATAACCACAGATCTACACCCCACAAGGACATGTGCAGCTTCCACCGGTCGCCTATCAGATCTACACCCCACAAGGACATGTGCAGCTTCCACTGGTCGCCTATAACCACAGATCTACACCCCACAAGGACATGTGCAGCTTCCACTGGTCGCCTATCAGATCTACACCCCACAAGGACATGTGCAGCTTCCACCGGTTCCCTATCAGATCTACACCCCACAAGGACATGTGCAGCTTCCACTGGTCGCCTATAACCACAGATCTACACCCCACAAGGACATGTGCAGCTTCCACCGGTCGCCTATCAGATCTACACCCCACAAGGACATGTGCAGCTTCCACTGGTCGCCTATAACCACAGATCTACACCCCACAAGGACATGTGCAGCTTCCACTGGTCGCCTATCAGATCTACACCCCACAAGGACATGTGCAGCTTCCACTGGTCGCCTATCAGATCTACACCCCACAAAGACATGTGCAGCTTCCACTGGTCGCCTATAACCACAGACCTACACCCCACAAGGACATGTGCAGCTTCCACTGGTCGCCTATAACCACAGATCTACACCCCACAAGGACATGTGCAGCTTCCACTGGTCGCCTATAACCACAGATCTACACCCCACAAGGACATGTGCAGCTTACACCGGTCGCCTATCAGATTTACACCCCACAAGGACACGGGCAGCTTACACTGGTCACCTATATTTGTAAGGTTAACCCTTGAAGCGCTAAAAATAATAATTCAAATTTTCACCCACTTGACGTTGTGTCTCGCTACCGCGACCCACAACTTCAAGTGGGTGAAAATTGATCATCTTTGTTTAATTTGAGACCAAACATTTGCAAGTATTGATGTTTAAACACACGTTTCGTTCCCGATAACAGTGGTTAATAAAATGGATTTTAAACCACAATTGTCTACTCGTTATTAGCGGTTAAATGACTAGGATTCAATATACTAGTATACATGGCCCGCGGCGCGCGTAGGACGTACACATTTAGACAGTAAGCGGCATGTGTATGCTTCATCTACGACGGGCTATTTTGCAATAGGACGCAATGGAATCGCATGACGCGCGAATCGCTACATAGACCGATTCATATCACCACATTCACAGAGCTCCCTCCCATGCTAAATCACATTGCCGTAATATGCCATGTATACACTTATGTTGTTTTTAATTTGCTGTATAATTTGCGTGCAGCAATGCGGCATTCAGTGTATTAACCGAAGACCTAAGAGTAGGGCATAGTCCTGGCTCCGGGCTTCTTTCTGTCGCGATATTGCCAGAAAGCGACTTAAAGCAATATTCACACATTCCGTGTATTAACCCCTACAACGCTGAAATATTGTTGTATAAATCATGGAGACCAAAGATTTTTTTTAAATTTGAAATCATTATAAATGTTTTAGTTAGCTCTTTCTGATTCATTTGAATACCTATGTTATCTATGGCCATATTAATTGTTTAATTCTTTCAGTGCGGAGGTCGACTTTATTATAGACGTCAGAATCTGACGTATATTTACGTCAGATTCTGACGTCTAAAGTATGCCCCTGGGCCAGCTGAAGTCACTGCATTGATTGCCTATTAACATGATTAAATCACGTATTAAATTTGGGCTGCGCCATCTCGCATATAAAGCACTATCCTTGGGCAATCCTTCATATCTCAGTGATTTTTTTGCATTTCGAGAATCTTCAGCAAACACTGACATCAGAAACTATGAAAATAATACATCTTGGACCGCGGTAAACAGTGGTAAAAAAAATACTGCTGTTCATCGTTCGCGGTTGCTGCGATTTGCCTCTTGACATACGCGAAGCAAAAAATCGATCACTATCTTTCAGAAAAAAAACACGCCTTTTTACATTAGACCTACCACCTTAATCCTTTCAGGCCTGCAGTTTACCATTGTCATCTTCATCCCCTACAAGCCGCGAATTGCTGTCGCAATTCTCGACTTGTAGTGGGTAAAGATGACTTAATGTAGGTGAAAAAATAAAGAAAAATACCATGTATTGGTAAATCAGCTTCATTTAAATTTTCGTTCTAAAACCCTTTGTTGTAGGGAAATTAAGTATGATTTTGGGGATGTAAACTGATGCTTTAATGCATCGTGAGGACTTAAAGGGTTAATCTGAGCTTACACTGACCGTCATATGATGAACTCCTTTTCCGACTTATAATGAACCTCCCACGGAATATTGATTTTAGCCCAAAGCGCCATTGAGAGATACTGGCGCTACAGAAGTCATTATTATTATATTATTATTACACAGATTCTGACGTATAAGGCCGTTTCCCGCGCTGAGAGATGCAAACCGTTGATTCTATTATTATAATATTATTATTACACACATTCTGACGTATAAAGACGGTCCCCGCACTGAAAGGGGCAAAACGTTGATTCTATCATGTCGTATACTCGAGTCCTGGGGGAAAACATGTACTGATTCATTTTGCCGCATTCGCAGCACCATGCAAAATCGCATTGCATTACGGACATACATGTATATATGAATTCACACATACTTAGCTCATTGTAATTTTGCCGCATCCTGCATTCCGCATGTCGCATTTCCTCAGTCTAACAAGGTTATGTTGGTTGTGACGCGAATCGGTTGCCCAGAAATTCGCCCAATGTTGTTTTAATGTTGGGCCAGCGTCGCTGACGTTGTGACAACCTTATGACAACATTGGTTAAATACATTATTTTTACTGGGCACCGCTGGCGTATTTCCTCCCATCCAGCACTGGACTTCCTCTGTGACAACGTATATCTTGCTTTGGGCGGGTAAGACCGTAACTGCTGTATGCCTTTGTAGTCTGGTAGTTTGTCTTCATAAGTCACCAAATACCTGCATGGTGTTTACAACACATGACATATACGATATTATTATGTATATGAATTGCATAGCAAAGATCAGATGTAGCTATACCGCCGCCCGTACGAATAACTGCTGGCTTGTCACATAACAGGAATATTTTGAACTGAAATTAATTGATGTGGACATTCTTTAAATGGGGATATTCTTTAATTTAGCGCTTGTTCACCTCTCCGATCATTGCCCTCCCCAAAAACACAGAATATTAAGCCAAATTGGCTTAATATTCTGTGTTTTTCGGGAGGAAAAGTTGTCATTAATCTAGCACCAGACGTGCTCCCAATGTATAACTCAGCTACCACAGGATGTTGACCCGGTGCTGTTTTAATGCTGGGTGAGCGTCATACACGGTGGACCAGCATTAGAACATTTCGGGTGTAGCGTGTCAGTGCTGCCCCCCCCCCTCCCCCGTCTAGTTGTCCCCCCATACTACTAAGCAAAAAATGTATACTCCATTAAAAATTGTAAAAAGTCTTATTTATGAACTGGGAGGAAGTGCTTGTTTTGTTATATTGTCTATGATAATATCCTTCCAAGGGAACTGTATATGATTATGATTTTTTGGCTCAAGACCTGTTAAATATCATTATGATTTTTTTTGTTTTTCTAACAGTCGAATCCGGCTTTTGATGACGGTTCTGGCGGAAGTAGCGGCACCAGACTAAGCAATGCAGACATTGGTCGTTTCCTGGACTCTGCTCAGCGGAGCATGGACCGGATGGATCTACGACAGGGATTCTTCACAGATCCTTCAGATGACGTCGCACGCCATCATCTGGCTAATGATGATTTGACAGGTACAGTATGCTCTTAGGGTAATGAGTCACATACTGATTTGTTTTAGATATCACACCTTTATTTGCATTTTATCCCCCGGTCATTAAGGCTGTGGGGTATTGTGATCACCAGAGGCAGGTGGGCGGTCTGGCGGGCGGGTAGGCGGTGCAGATGCTTGTAAGCGCGATAACTTCATAAGGCTTGATTTAGGACCTTCATTTTTACCTCATGTGTATGACACTAATCTGAAAGTCAAGATCGACATTCAGTGACCTTAAACTAATTTCAAGGTCACAAGGTCACCGAAACCAAAATTGCTTGTGAGCGGAAACCAAAATGGCTTGTAAGCGCGATATCTTTATAACGCCTTCACTTAGGGCCTTCATTTTTTTTACCTCATGTGTATGACACTAATCTGAAGGTCAAGTTGGACATTCAGTGACCTTGACTTAATTTGAAGGTCACTAAGTCATGTAAACCAAAATGGCTTGTAAGCGCTATAACTTCATAACGCCTTGACTTAGAGCCTTAATTTTTTTCACGTCATGTACATGACACTAATCTGCAGATCAACTTGGACATTCAGTGACCTTGACCTAATTTCAAGGTCACAGGAACGAAAATGGCTTGTGATAACTTCATAACGCATTTCTTTCATTTTGTTACCTCATGTGCATGATACCAATCTAAAGGTCGATTTTGACATTTAGTGATCTTGACCGAACTAAGGTCAAGAGATCACGTAAGCCAAAATGGCTTGTTCCGTTTCCGGACAATTATGGACTTTAATTGATGGCGGATGATAGGTTCAGTTCCGGTCGATATCTTAAAAAGTGTTCACTGCATTGTTTTCATATTGAACAACACATCCCTTAGATTGTGTGGATGTGCCTTTTTTGGGTTATGACCTTTGACGTAATTTTAAACTTCGCCTTTGAGGCCGTTATTTACTTTACCTAATGGCGGGTGGATAGGTTCCATTTCCGAACAATTTCTTGGAAACCGTTAGCCAGATTGTTTTCATATTACATACACACATCCCTTAGGTGGTGTAGATGTCCTTTTGGGGTTAAGACCTTATTTTTGACCTTCGATTTTTTTGTCATTATTGACTTTAATTGATGGCGGATGATTACACATGTTTTTTAACTTGTTGCTACTTAACCCTTTGTCTGCTGATCAAGACTATTGTTGTTTTTAATCTGTTATATTAGCCGATTGAATCAATGTTATTGGGATAAAATAAGTGTTTAAACATCAATATTTACAAATATTTGGTGTCAAATTAAACAAATAGTTTTAGCCACTTGAAGTTGTGGGTCGCGGTAGCGAGACACAACTTCAAGTGGGTGAAAAATTAAATTATTTAATTTAGCAGGATAAGGGTTAAAAAAGTAATTGTAATATTTTCAAGAACATTTTTATTACTTCTCTTTTTCTATCGTTTACAGCACATCATCGCATGAGTGACTTTCCTCATGTTCGTCATCAGATGGGCCTGCAGAAACCAAAGTCGTCTCACAAGGATTCGAAGAAGAGAAAGCATCATCATCATCATCCTCATCATAAACGTTCTGCGTCACCAGAGCACGATGAAGAGGTAAATACTAAACACCAGAGACAGTGAAACAATGTTGGATTTATTAATATTGGGCTATTGTCAAGCCAACTTAGGGTCGATGTGTCATGCTTGCAGTGTATAGGCAGACCTTTGCACCTTTTCAGAGCTAGAGGATCAAACTTGGTGCTTCACCCTTTCACCACCGAAATCCACTTGTGTAAGCTGAATGTGTAGCACTCGGCTTGGAAGTGTGATTTTGCGTGAAACGGTTGAGCAATTCAAGCGGATTATGTAGTTGTGTTCATTCAATGGCGAAAATGTGCAAGCTCCTATATTAGCACGCTGAGAACTTGCACTTCCCAGTAAACAGAAAACATTTGTATAGCTTTTGTACAGCGTCGGCCCAACATCTATCAATGTTGGTCCAACATTGTACGAATGTTTTGTGTTTGCTGTGTTGGTATGTTTTTCATCATTCCCTGCTGCACCACCTGAATGCTTTCCCGGCTAAGCCAGGCTACTCACATTGCATTGAGCCCGACCGCAGTGACCGCCATTTTTCCACTGTCGGCTGTGGAAAAAAGGCACTTGACTCTGCCTACCGATAAGAATGAGAGTGGTGTAGGCCATATTCAGCTAGCGCGCTCTGGTGATCAGAATGCTGTGAACTATTTATTAACCCTTACAATGCTGAATTTTTTTTCTGTAAACCATGGAGGTTGAAAATATAATTCATTTAATCTACCTCTAACCCTTTCAAGCCTGCATTTATCATTGTCATCTTCATCCACTACAAGTCAAGAATTGCTGTCAAAATTTTCTGTACTGGATTAAGTGTTGAAGTGGATGGCAAATTAAGGAAAATTGCCGTATATTGGTAAAACATTCTAAAACCCTTAGTTGTAGGAAAACCAAGTCTATTTTCAGGGATGTAAAATGATGCTTTGATGCACTATGAGGGCTTAAAGGGTTGGGTTAAAATCTTGAATTGTGATTTCCCACTTCAAATGACAGGAAATCTGTGTATGTATCCCAAAATATTCTGTAACTTTCAATGACATATTATTTTGTTGCTGGAAAAGGTATAATAGAGGTCTAGCCTGACACTGTCTAATCCTATTTTTTCATCAGAATGACCAACATTGGGATAAAGAGGAACCTCACTCCTCTACAGAAGCTGAGGCTGCTCCAGCAGCTCCGGAACTACCCGGTAGTGAAGATGAAAGGAGAGAAGATAGAGAAGACAATGAACAGAACAGATCTTCTTTGAGCTTCCTGGACAATGTAACGGGTGATCATCCTTCTCCAGACCATGCGGCTCCAAGAGAAGATGATGCAGCGCCTGTTAAGATTCACCTGGAGCTTTTTGATAACACAGAGACGGCGGACGACCAAGTTTACACTCCCCGCTCTTACAATTCTGACTCCATGCCTAACCTTACATCAGACGCTAGTGATGATGTTGACGGGTCAGACGGACAGAATACCACCGGCTCCACTGTAGTATTGGCTGACAAAGAAAGTGATGCAGATAAAATAGTGCCTAATAAGTTGAGTTTCTTGGAGCAGATCGGTCTTGACAATTCTCGCTCGCCCATGTTCTCTATGAGTGCTGCTAGCATCACTCCTGAAATTCCAGAACCAACTACCAATTCTGTCTCTAACAACAGTAAAGTTACATTTTCACTTGGTAAGCAATTGTGTTTCATTTTTTTTGTGATATTATGTATAACATTGTCTCCTAGACTATATTAGCATCTCAGTGTGTTTATTACCACTTGTGTATCCAGTTGTTAAAAAGTATATAACTATATATTTTACTTTATGTCTAAAATCTTGAAATAGGTATATATGTTGCTACTCAAATTTCATAAATCAAGCTTATTTTCAGTCACTTGAAGTCTGTGTGTTGTGGTAGCCAAAGACAACTTCAAGTGACTGATAAATTTAAATTGATTAGATAAGAGCTAGACAGATTAAAACACACTTGTCACCAACATATTATATTCATTTATCATTTTTAAAATACTCAGATGATGATTCACTTTAGTATTGGCAGCATGTTTTTTTAAAAGTTTATAATTTTTAAACTGAGAATGATTTCCTCCTTTGTTTCACTATGAGTAAACAAGCTGTAGTATTATACTCCCTTTAACCCTTTCAGGCCTGGATTTATCATTGTCATCTCATCCACTACAAGCCGCGAATTGCTGTCGCAATTCTCGTCTTGTAGTGGATGAAAATGATTTGAAGTAGGTGAAAAATTAAGAAAATTGCCATGTATTGGTAAATAAGCTTCATGGAAATTTTCATTGTAAAACCCTTAGTTGTGGAAAAATTAAGTCTGTTTACAGTGATGTGAAATGATGCTTTAATGCGTCCTGAGGGCTTAAAGGGTTAAAGCGCTGATTTTAAGTGGTAATCTATGGCCATTTTCAGCCTTTTTATTTGTCTTTCAAACAACGGATTTGGAGGAGAAAGCATTAAAGCTATAGACCACTCTATATACGTTTTCAGTTTTAGTTGTACTCCAGTTGCCTCTATCTCTGCCTCTAATCAGCATGGTGTATTGATATTGTACATCAAGTAATTTTTAGCTCTTTTAAAATGAATGGCTCAGCGGTGAAGTGATCCAAGTACAAAATTCGATTTTTCTGTTCATGTCATTTTTAAAAAAGCTAAATATATAGAAAATAATTTACTAAAATATCTAAGCCATTCGTCAAAAATTCAGGACTTATTAATCAACATATATTTTTTCACTTTCGAAATTGATACTTTTCGTCAATGGTAAAGTGATCCAAGTCCATCAGTTTATATAGGGACATTTTGACTTCAGTTTACCTCAGAGATATACGAAAAATGGCTGCTGAAATGTTATTAAACACCCCTTATATGGATCAGTTTGTGCTATGCCAATCATTACCAATTTTTTAGTGGAGTAAGATGATGAGACACTAGACAGGTTTTATACTAGTTTGTGACAATTAAAACTAAATTTATATTCCTTATTTGAAAAAAAATATTTATAAAATAAAATGAAATAAAAATTGCCAGAAAAGGGTTTTTCGACACTGATAACTAAAAACCCGCCAGTAGGAATGGAAATTAAAAAACAATACAAAACCTCCCCTATGCTGCTAATTATGGACGTAACAAAGTTGAATTAAAAAAGAAACATAATGTTTTTTCAAATTGATTTTAACTTTGAAGCATTCTATAGGAAAATGAGAAAATACGGACTTACATCACTTTACCTCTAAGCCATTCAATTGTTGTTCACGACAGAAAGATAAAGCATCAAGTGGGTGAAATTTTAATTCTATAACTTAGTATTTTAGGAGATAACAACTACCCGTATTCAATTTCTAAAACATCTGTGATTAAAGTGGTAATATTTTGATATTTTAGGCTGTGAAGATGAGGAAGACGTAAGTGATGAGAGAGAAGATGATGTAAAACCTCTTCGAACTGACTCCAAGGATGGGTATATTTACATTACTGATGATAGTTGTCAATAAGTTGTCACAAAGTATTTTCATTCATTTTAAGCTGGAATTGCAAATGCAATTTCCAGTTCTAAGTGATATAGAATATATACACAGGTTAACTATAATGAGAAATGCTTTGAAATTTATACCACATGTATATTTCACTGATACCTCATTCTGAGGTTTGACTCTTGTGGTAATAATGTGAATTGTAATGTTAAAGTGTTCAAAATGGTCGCCAAGCACACCTTTTCTCGGAATGAATAGTTCTTGGATATTATGAAGTCAAGATTTTAGCAGTTTTTGTTCTTCCAGAATTTTTTAAAATATTTTTTTGATCTCTATGTGAGATTTTTTTCTCAAATAAACCAGATAAACCAGAATTACAATTTAAGGCATATTCCCATGGCTGACTGGCCTTGGTAAACTTGCTGAAAAATGTATATGAAAGCGTATCATGACAAGAAATCATTAATTTATTAGATGTACTTTAAAAAATATTCTACATTGCATTTTCCTATTTGTTTCTTAAAAAAAGAAGATTTTAGATTGCATTCCCACAAAATCTTTTTCATCTAATAAAGGTATTCAGTGGGATTAGAACTTCTTCATTTAAATATATCTTGTAATAAAAGTATTTTTACTTGGTAGTCATGTAGAACCTCTGATACTTGTGACATGAGAACATCTATATTACACAAATGGAAGGAGAACATGTACTTTGTGTCGGATATCTATAAATACCAAAAAATGTTAACCCTTAAAGCTCTGAAATAATTTGTAAAAAACATCGCAACCAAATGTTTTTTTTTTAATTTGAAATCATCATAAATGTCTTAGTCAGCTCTTTCTGACTCATTTGAATACCTATGTTATGGGTCTATGGCCATTAGAAATATTTTTACGCTTACAGTACGGGGATCGACTTTAGACACTCAGAATCTGACGTCTGTAGACGTCAGATTCTGACGAGTAAAGTCGATCCCCACGCTGTAAGGGTTAAAGACAGTATTTTCCCTGTTTCAGCATAAAATCATCCCCGGAACCCAAACGTCACCACAAGCACAAGCATCATCACATGCGCATCCCATCTGAGAAAGAGCTAGCAAAGAGGAGACACAGGGGTAGTGAAGTAACATTGGTAAATGAGCTTAAGGTCACAGAAATGAACAAAGAAGGTGTAGATGATACAATGAGCCTTGAAGAAGATGAAATGGCCCGTAAGTTGCTTGATTTTTTGAAAAACCATAGTCCATAGCAAAGACAACATAACTTTCACTACTGGGATTTTTTTTTTTATTCTCCAGGTGTTCAACATAATGGATATTAGTATTAATTCCGAGGCTGGATCAATTTTTCAAAAAGTTCAGTAAAATATCTGGCTCTTGAAGGCCATCTTTAATCTTTTTTTCAATAAATTAGGAGCATGTCACCCTGATTTATACAAAACCGCTTTTTCTATTCACTTGGTGTTCATAATACTGGATACTAAGGACTTTGTCACCTGGATCATTTTAAAGCTGTTTATCCGAATTACTCAATGTTGTACATACTGGACAATAGTATTATATCGTAGACTGCATCAATTTTTCAGAAAGCTCAACAAAATATCTGGGTCATGGCAGCCATCTTTAATGTTTCTTCGTCATTTTAGGACCCTGTCACTCTGTGTTGCTACTGTAATTTATCAACACATCTAAGCATGTTAAGACACAAACTTTCAATGCTTAAGCAATACATAAATATTAGTTGTGTCAGACTATGTGTGGCGTTGTCCCACTTTCTCGATAATTGGTCCGTATTAGTCTTTTGTTAGAATAGAAATGGACCCACTGTGAAAAATTACCAGAATCAACAGAGTAGAAATCTTTTTTTGATAGTGGCAAATTGAGCCAATTATGTTATGTTGAAAATTGCTGTACAGGAGTGGGCAGTAAAAAAGACATCAGTGGCCACAAAATGCTACTTGTTGGTGCCCTGAATGGTCAATTTTTAATATCTACATATTGCAGAGATTTTGCTTCTGTGGTCACATATGGTGATATGGCGACCACCCCTGCTATTTTACAATGAATTGTTGTTTTAATTCCTGCATACTATGTTTTGATATCTAGTTGGAGAATGAATGTGTATTGTATAGGGCATACATCTAGTGAACCACAGTGGTTTTAACAGCTTATGTTATACATGTATACCGGTAGTCACATTGTGTTACTGGGGTTGATTTGATAAATTAACCGATTGCAACATAATCAGGTGGGAGCTCATAATGCAAATGGTGTAAACCTTTGTGCTGCTAGGCCCGTATAGATGAGGTTTCAAGCATGTTTTTTTATCAATAAAAATATAACTAAATTTGATAAATGGTTTTTGGTAGATGCTTAGTTAATACAATAGTTCAGTATTGGAGATGTATTTTTTTCATCAATATAAAAAAATCGTCATTTGAAGCTGGAAATTGCGTCAGCAATTCCAGCTTCAAATGAATGAAAATCGAAGGGGAATTATTCGGCAGGACAATGGTAATTTGGTAGATGGTATCATTTTGATTTTGCTGTATTTTGTTCAGAATATTTGGACTGTGACATGAGCGCATATTAAAGTTAAACAATATTCCAGTTTCAGACATAGATAGATAGATATTTATTGACGACGGTAAGTCTATGCAGACTTATGCGTCATTAAAATGAACATATGTACATGACTATGTACAACAGAATTATTTATTTTTTATTTGTGAGTTGAAAAAGTTTATGACTGGCTTATTTATGTTTATTTAAACACAATTTAAAAATGTATTCTTGATTTTTAAATTGCTGCATTGTAATATTTCACAGGGGAAACAGAAGGTATGTGTTATGTAGTGTGTTAATTATTATGTTGTTGATGTGCTACATCTTTCTTTCCATTAACACTTTGTAATGTTGTGTGAAATCAAAACTGTATGTTTTCATATATGAAAATATTTCTTTTACTTATTGTGTAAATAAAATAAACAAATGTGACATATAAAAAGGCTATATTTCTGAAAAATTTAAATATACCTATGTCAACACTAATCCATAATTGCTCAATATTTGATCAGGCAGTAAGAAAATCCTGTCTAGAATAAATATTGAGATACTTTGCTATCACACAACATTGTTTTGTCTTTAACATATCAATTGAATATAAGTTTAGGCAAATATAAGTTTAGGCAAATATCCAACTATTTGTTGTGAAAGATTTTGACAAAATATTTTCATTTATGCTAGTATTTTGTTTGTTTTCTCCCCATTTTAAATTGTGATGTTTAGTGCCATCTTTTTTTCAATGTTTTACTTGTGAATAGGATACCCTTGTGTGCCTGTTAAGGGATCCTTGTTCTGTATGCTTGTGAAAGCCTGCCTAAAAAATAATTTGACCCTAAAAATGACAAAAATTAAAATGGCTGATTAATTAACATCCATTGCTGTGTTTTTATTTTGAGTTTAATACGATAGTGTGCTAAATTTGTCAAATCACGTAGGTAAGCTTTGTCAAGTCACTACTTATTACCATGCCTTTGTTTTTTACTAATTTTCAAAATGAATTCACTTTTAATTAGATTATTGCAACACTTTTTGAGGTATATAAGCATCCCTTTACTTAACAGTTTATATGCCATTTCCTAGTTGCAGCCACTGCTTCAACCACCTTTTGTTATTGATTGTACACTCTTGTTATTTTGACAATTTTATGTATATTTAAATGTGCACTGTATACCTCTAGGGATTCTCTGCAGGAGTTGATTTTTTCCCATCAAGGCAGATTACAGCAGTTTTTTCAAGAAGAACCAAAAAATTAATTGTGGACACTTTAACTTACTGCGACCAACCTATAGTGGGTGGGAGAGGCTGTTTCAACTTTGGGGCAAATTTAGTTCGAAATATGGGAAATACTCGTGGACATTTGTATATCCCTTACAGCACGGGGACCTTCTTTAGAAGTCAGAATCTGACGTTTAAAGTCGATTCCTGCTAAGTAAGAGTAAAGATATTTATAATGGCCATAGATAGGTATTCAAATGAATCAAAGAGCTAACTGAGACATTAATGATTATTTTAGGTTGAAAAATACCCTTTGGTCTCTATGGTTTATATGGAAATATTTCAGCATGGTAAGGGAGATATGCTACCAAAATAGGCACACCCATGGGATGACATGAAATCATTTTTGGGTGAATATCTTGTGTTTGCTCATTATGCCTCCGCCGCCAAAGGTTAAGGTCATAGGTCAAAGGCCAAGGTCAAAGATTCAAAAAAATGTTTTGTTCACGCGATAACTTGGAAAATAATTATTGCATCTCTCCAATTTTTTATGTGAAGTTACTCATGAGTATGGAGATGACCTGATTAGATTTTCAGCTTTCCACCGATAATCAAAATGGCCGCCAGCTGGCGACTAATTTTTTTTTTTCGACATTAATATTTTTTTTTTACAATTCACAGTAGTGCTTAGATAGTTATTCCTCCGCCCCCCCCCCCCGCCAAAAGTATTTTACCAAAGGTCAAGGTCATAGGTCAAAGGTCAAGGTCAAAAATTCAAAAAAATGTTTTTTTAACGCGATAACTTGGAAAATAATTATTGCATCTCTCCAATTTTTTATGTGAAGTTACTTAATGGAGATGACCTGATTAGATTTTCAGCTTCCCACTGATAATCAAAATGGCCGCCAGCTGGCGAATAATTTTTTTTTTTGACGCAAATATATTTTTTTATACATTCACAGTGGGCCTCATGTGATGGCAGAGGCATACAATTGACGCATATGCGTCAAATTTCCCTTCTAGTTTTATTTATAATTTAATGACAAATATTTTGTTCTCATTTTTCTCCTAGAGTTATTATTCACTAAAATGTGGCGATTTGTAATAGCTGCCTCATCCTATCAAACAGTAGACCTGACCACAGCAGAGTAAGACGCACTGTCAGTTTGATCATGAGATGAAATGTAACAAGTGACTGGATACTATGATCATTCAACCCTTACAACGCTGACATATTTTTTTGTAAACTATGGAAAACTAAGAGTTTTTTCAATATGAAATCATCATAAATAGCCTAGTTAGGTCTTCCCGCTTCATTTGAATACCGTACCTATGTTATGGGTCTACAGGCATTAGAAATATTTTAATTCTTTCAGTGCAGGAATCGTGTTTATACGTCAGATTTTGACGTATGAAGAAGGTCACCGCGCTGAAAGGGTTGACAAAACTAACAATTATTATGACATTTTTTATGAGATGATACAGACTTTAATAGTGCAGCATTGATTTAAATTCCTTTTTTACATGATATTTGCAATTGAGGGCCAATGTCCTTAACACTCCCCCACCCCCCCCCCCCCCCACACTTAGTTCTATATGCTATCCATGAAAAGAGAAGATCAGCCTGGAAATTGGCTCCATTCGTGTCATGTAAACCACCTATTTCTCGCATGTTATTGGCTGTAATGTAGTTTCAAATTATATAATATGCCCTTTAACATTCTATATGTATTCATGCAACCTTTATTTTGACAGCATTACTAATTCATTCATTTTGACTGCTGTGATTGGAGCTGCATCAAAACTAAGTAATTCTGGTGAAAAATGCACTCGTTATTTACATATCAACAGCTGTTTTGAACCAGTTTTCAATTACACTCGACTTAGTGCTCAATTGAATAGTAAATTTTATTTTTGAAGAGGGTTTCTTTTTTTTGTACCACCCCTGTATCCATCTATCAGTAACTGTGCTTGTTGTAGATTTAATTCTCTGTAGAGTTTTGACAATATGATTTATTTGTTATTTTAGGACATCGTTATGAAGGGGTACATGCTGTTAGCAGACGTAGGATTAGTACACAGCACAGTACAGTGCCCTCCGTCATTCACGTCGGCAAGAAAAAGAAAGTCAAGAAAAAGTTTTTTGAAAAGAAACCTACATTTGATCACAGTCCCCACGATGTAAGTATATAATTCTCGAGAGAACTGTATGTAAATCAACCAGAAAGACTACCAGACTGTCAGGCATCTGTGACCCATCTGCACGAAATTTTAAAATATGATTGTTAAACATAGGAGAGAGACCCTGAAATTACCATTTTAATTCCCCTGTTATAATTTGTCATTTAAAGGTACACACTTCGAAGAAATCAGACTATTCTATTATTGATATTTCTTTTGATAAATATCGCCGCCAAAACGACTTTAAAGTGCAGTATTGTCATTCAACAATTCTCCACTGTGACCCACAAGTTGCGGGGCATCATCAGCATATAGATCATGCATGTCATGTGCTGATCATGTCATGTGGCTGTGTCTATTTCTGACAGTTCAGCAAACAAACGAGCAATGGCTGAGCCATGATATGATTGTTCAAGTAGGCCCTACTGTTTTTAAAGTTGAGTAGTCTCCTGGAGTAGTCTAGAGACTTGAGTACACTAGACAGGGCTATTACTGTTAGATGATAATTATGTCTTACTTGAACGGAGATGTTAACATATCTATAGTTTCAGAAGCTTGATGTGGGGTCGGTAGGCTATACCGGTGGGGTTATCTGCAGCTGGGTACTGTCATGACTGTTGGCAAATTCCCGCTTTGCGGCACAGACTGGCGGTAGCGCACGCAGGGCGAGGATGACCCTCTGTTTGGCGCGTATTTTTTATACACATACCACCATACAGGCGGCAGTCCACATGATACACGCGGCACGGGGTCTGTGTGTTGTCAGGTTGTGTGTAGGCCTATCTGAGCCGACCTGAGCTGGCAAACTATCAAGCCTATGTTCTCACTGGGCACAGAGTCTCAGAATCTGAGATGACGATGAGTTTTTGTCTGGTGGCATTTTTAAGTAAACTGTTATAGTAGGCCTATATTCATTCTGTGAGAAGGACAATCTCTCTCTATCTCTCGCTACAGGCTCATGGGTGTAGCGCTGGTAACAGCATGATGTGGATGATGTGTTTACAACTGAACTGTGTCAGACTCGCTTGGTTTGCTACGCAAAGTTTACGTGATCAAAATTGGCATATGGCGTGTTTACACAAAATTCAAATGGCGACAGTTTGAATATCATTCAGCCATGCAATCAATAAAATATGTTATATGAGAGTCCTGAAAGATGTAGTATGGCCACATATACATGGCATTTTGTATCATAATTAAACTGAAAGTCATGTTTTGGAAACTCTATACGAGAATATACTTCAATGTGGGAACCTTCAAAATAATTTTCAATACATTAAAATAAACCACTCAAAAGTTGATTTGATTAAAAATATATATTTTTACACTATATATCAATTTATTCAATAAAACACAAATTTTGTTATCGTACAATATCTACCATTTGGAAAAATGTGGCATGTGACTAATTACATGCAGAAAATCTGTTATGTGCTTCATCCACTTTCTGGGTCTAAATCAGCTGCTTCGGAGAGCTGATCGTGTCTTTATTTGTTTTTTAAACAAGAAAATTCTAAATCAAAGTTAACCCTTAAAGCGCTGAATTAATTTGTAAAAAAACATCGCAGCCAAAGGGTTTTTTCACCTTAAAATCATCATACATGTCTCGGTTAGCTCTTTCTGATTCAGTTGAATACCTATGTTATGGGTATATGACCATTAGAATTATTTTTGCTTTTACAGTGCGGGGATCAACTTTAGTCCGCAGAATCTGACAGAGTCTTGACGACTAACCTCGATCCCCGCGCTGTAAGGGTTTATGGCACTCGTATAATATTACACTCTATGTATCTACAGCTGTTCGTGGAGCTGGCCGAGCTGAATGTTGGTGAAAATGAGGAGATGGTTTGGGAAGAAAAAGCCAGATGGATCAAATTTGAGGAAGATGTAGAAGAGGGCCTGGATCGATGGGGAAAACCCCATGTGGCTTCTCTTTCTTTCCACAGTTTGTTAGAACTACGCAGGTGTTTGGAAAAAGGTTAGATATTTGGTCTTATTTCCAGGCCTTAACATTAAGGATTTTTAACCACTTGTACGTCGGACAAGCAACAGTTAAAATTTACTTGTCGAATCATATCTACACTTGTCCCCCCCCCCCTGTTCAGGGTCTCAAAAACAAAAAAATGATCAGACTTCCGCCAAAATATGCTACAGAATGCATCATTTGAGGCCTTAGATTTTTAAATTTCCTGGGAGAACCCTCTATACTAGAGCATATACGAGGCTGGTTTTGTCAGCTGTGGCGAGTATAAATTCTTATTGGCACCCCCTCGTTTGTCAATTCCCGGATTTAATAAATTGTACAGTGGAGACCCGCTAATACACCATCCATGAGACTAACGCGACCCACATCTCCTAGTGGCTAAGAATTACTTACATACCGAGATTATAGGTAGGATACCGTAGGTGTTTATTAGAGTAGTTTTTTAATGATCATATAGTGTACATGATTACATGGGTTTTATTTTCAAATCAGGGGGGTAGGCGTTTATCAGAATATGGGCGTTTATTAGAATAAATGTAGTACAATTTGAATTTACAATATGATCCAAATCATATATCATTTCTACTTTAACCCTTACAGCGAGGGGATTGACTTTAGTCATCAGAATCTGACGTCTACAGAATCTGACGTCTGCAGAGATTCTGACGTCTAAAGTCGATCCCCGCTCAGTAAAGAGTAAAAATATTGCTAATGGTCATAGACCCATAACATAGGTATTCAAATTTATCAGAAAGAGCTAACTAAGACATTTATGATGATTTCAAATTTAAAATAACCCTTTGATCCCCATGATTTATATAAAAATATTTCAGAGTTTTAAGGGTTACATTTTCTGGTTTGAAGGACAAAGGCTGAAATGGCTATAGACGTGATTAGCAACTTAAGGGTTAACTTTCAAGTATCGGGTTATATATTTTTTCATTTTAAATTCTACGTCATTTTTGTTTGTAGGTGTGGTGTTGCTTGATTTGGACTCGTCTGACCTGCCTAGTATAGCTAATCATTTTTGTTTGTAGGTGTGGTGTTGCTTGATTTGGACTCGTCTGACCTGCCCAGTATAGCTAATCACATCGTGGACAAGCTTGTGATAGGTGATATCCTATCATCTGAGGATCGGGGACTCGTCCTAAAGGCGTTACTACTCAAACATAAGTAAACACATACAGTATACTTCAAGCAAACTTTAGAAATTATGCCAGTATTGGTTCAATGTTGGGCCAGCATTGCAGATGTATGTCCAGCATTGAACCTACACTGGATCAACATCTCCCGTTTGCTGGTCTATGCATGCTCATAATTAACTTGCTGAGTGAAAATACACACTAAGTACTCATCTAATTTATAATAACAGATTTATGTATCTAAATGTGAGTTTTAGGGAGATTCATTATGAAAAAAAATTCTTGAATAAAGTATGCCAAAGTCAATAAGCTATAAAAAAGTATTTGAAGGAACTTTCAAAGCAATTCACATCACTGGTTGCACAGCTTTGCAGATCTAATTTCACATTATAATTGCTCATTAGATTTTGCTATTTAGACACATAACTACTTGAAATACCAATTTAAAAACTAGTTGTGTAATGCAATTTGACTGTTACTACATGCATTATATACATGACAAGCAGCCTTCTCGAATTTATGCACAACGTGGCATAATGCACAACGTGGCATACTCTGAAATAAACATTTGTATATAATAAATCAAAATAAACCCATTCTGTGCTTTCATTTGATATTACCGGTATGTTTGGGTATTTTATAAAACAAACGGTACCTTCGGCTGTGATTGAATTGTATGTGTGTCATAATATATACATGTCTCAGTAATATACTACGCTGGATATTGCACAACACTATTCCAACTTCACGTGCTTTCAATTTGTTTAATTTTAATTCAGCACTTATGCATTGATATAACAATTTGCAGTTTTATTTGTAATTTTAAACATGCTTATATGTATGTACACTGACTCACAATCTCATTTCACAAGATATACCATAGGCATTACAACTCGTGTGATTAATCATAAAAAATGTTTGTTCAAATTTAAAGTCCAGATGAAAGCCACAGAAGTCTGTCTGATTTATTTGAACAATCCTTCTACAACCCTAGTCACATTAATGCACCACATCTCAGCAAACATGACATGTTGAAACGATGATGTATTAATGTTGGGCCAGCATCGCAGATGCTGGGCCAACATTAATACATATCGTTTTAACGTGTCGTGTTTCCCTTGGATGGCATATTTCAACTAAAATTCATTGTATAATAACTAAACAGTCACTTTTTCATTTGAGATACATCTATTATAATTGGTGATAATATTACAAGATTTCATTCACCGTGCTGTAGAAATTGCCACTCTAGCTCGCTCCTTAGTGCTGGGGCTAGGAGGATTTAATTATCTTTGAACACAAGTATTTCCTATGGTATAATATTACTAACAAGTGCATGCTTAAATTGTACTAATCAACCATGATACAAGATGCTAGTGGATGGTGCAGCAATACCAGGCATATTATGCCTAGCACGCTTATCCAGTCACTGGACATCAGTATTACGTACCTTTTAGATTAAGGCGAACTATCTGCCACTGTGGTAGATATCACGCTTTCATCACAAGAGGTCAAATTGTCATGATATGAAATATTACAGACATATTAAAGCTAGACGCGAGTCATTCGTAAGAAGAAATACACACTACGGAAATTTGCTGGGACTTGACGGATCTGGGTAAATGACTTAGTATTTTTGACCTGTGTAATGTATGCCTTGCATAATTCAGTTGTTTATTCGAGTGCACAATTAACTCTAAAAACTAATCTAGTGAATGTGATATACCTGAGATTAGCATGTAGAGTAATTGTATAACAGTTTATGTTACTGATATATTTTATCATGCATTTCCTTGGAGCTAACACCCAGCAAATGAAAAATGTTTACTGACGTTGGCCCAGTGTCCCAGATGATAGGCCAGCATTTAAAACCATTTGGTCAAGGTGTTGTGCTCACTTGGTTTCACTTTACAAAGTGTGAAACATGACAGTTTGATCCCTAGGGTTAAGACATATTTGTACCCGGTAAAAGTATGATTTAGAGATTTCCAAGCCTCTATAGTAATATTGTCATCCCTATTAGTTTGATGTAAGAATATTTAGTTAACTATTCTTAAAACTTATATTTTGATTAGAAATGAATAAAAATAATGTTTGAATTTGTGATTTCTGAAGGGTGCAATACCATCCTCTTCTGTAAGTATTTAGTGGAGTGGTTCACGTCTCTGCAAAACGAGCATTTTGCCCAATGCTGGTTTAATGTTGGTCTAGCGTCGCCAACAGTGGCTCAACATTAAGCCAGCATTGGGTCATTGTCTTGTGTTTTCTGGCTTCTCTGTTTGTCTTGCATTTATCTTTGAAATGTTTTGAAAATATGTGTTTTTCGTGCTTCACTGTATAGGACAAGTTTTTTGTCTTAGTGGAAAATCTGTATGATATTTTAATTTTCTGTCATATATAAACCCCGCATTTGCTGAATATTACCACCATTGTCGCTAACATTCAGCCACTTTGGGTCATGTCCGTTATATTTGTTTCTACTTCCTCTGTTGCACAATGCCATGGCCAGTGTTTGTTCAATGCTAGGCCAACTTTCTAGATGCTGGCCTAACATAGAACAAAGTTAAGGTTGCTATGTTGTTTTATCTCATTTTATAGTTATCCATTTTATTGTTTTTCCATTGTGCAAGAACATTTTTTAAAATGTACTGTGACGATCTTAGTCTTTGCTTTTTGTTTTATGTTAAGCTAAATTCAACATAAATGTAACCTTATTAAGACCCAATACATATGCTTTTTTACTCCAACAGAAATATAAGCATTATGTTCATTTTTTAAATTTCTATCCTATTAATTACACTTGAAAATGTAAGAATAATGAAAAGTGTAAGTGTCTGTAAGAGTGAAATATTTATAATGGCCGCGAGGAGGACAAATTCGCGAATTGAAGAATCTCACGTTATTATTATTATAATAGCGCTACTTATCATCTAAATTGATAATTGGCGAGTTCTAGACTTTATGTAATGTCCCAAAATCACAAATTCGAGAAAATTAAATACGCGAAAATTACCACATCAACAGTATTCTGATATTTGGACATTCACTGGTTAGAAATTTTTCACCATTTTTATCAATTCTCCTATATGCTATCTCTGCATACAACTGCTTGAGTATCTTGTTTTGTATATGGTGTTGTGAATCTTCTACTGCTGCTTATGGTGTAGTGTATATATTATAAGTTCCTAGATTGATAAGTTCCTCTATTCAGATTGAATGCCATCTTTTTGGACTCCGTTCTAAGCAGCTTAGTGGACGTTGCCAACGTTGTTTCTCTTGCATGGCCACCTTTGTCTTCCAGCTCAATTTAGTGCTTCCTATTTTTTGTTAAATGCAATTTAGTGCTTTTTATTTTTTTGTTAAATGCATCTCATATATTTAGAACAGCGGTAGTCTCCATATAAATTCTTGTGTCCAAATTTAATGCTCTATCAGTATGAGCTTGTCTATTGCGGCAAAATTGTAATTTAATTTTAATACACTGTAGTGTTACATTTGCTATGGTCCTCTAGGATTTTTATGATATATAAATATTTGTAAGAAACACTTGATGACTACCTACTTTCAACAGCAATTTACCTTGGCATATGTAATGCAAATACAAACAACTGAGTGGCTAACGTCTAAGATTTGGGTGTATCAGTTATGACGTATCGGTAAGGCCACTATGCTTTTTTCTCTGTTTTTGATGAGTAAAAATTTTTTAAAAAAATTAAAGAGGGAGAGCAGGAAAACATTCAAGAGAAAAAAACATTGAACCTATTTCTGGAAAAGTTAATGGTGACCAGGAAAAAAAACATCGGACAAATTTCTGGAAAAATTAATGAGGGCGATAAAAAAAAGAAGCAAAAACATAACTGGATAAATGTTTGGTATCTACTGAAATGAACTGTTTCTTTCTGAAAAATCCAATGTGGGCGCAGGGCAGAAAAAAACACCACATGTTATTCTTAGTAATGCGTTGCCTTAATCTAATGCACGCGCTCATCCAAAACAGAAAAAAAAACATAGTGGCCTAATGGTGTATGAGAAAAGCATATCTGATTCAGTGTGGAGTAATATGACCTACTATTGCTTCACTGATTACTGAAGCAGACTGATTATCCCTTTCAGCGTTTATAGATGCCAGATTATGACGTCTGAAGACGATCTTGTAGACCCTTAACATAGGCATTCAAATGAGGCCGTTTGGTCTCCATGTTTTATGGAAAAATATTTCAGCGTTGTAAAGAGTTGAAGGCCCATACCCAGGCTAAAATCATAAAAAAATCGGTGATTTTATTTTGGCTTCTTAATATGACCATATGATGTAAACATGTCCATAGACTAGAACTGCAAAAGTTTTTTAATTTTTGTGCTGCGCATTAACCAGTTAGGCTAGATATAGAGACGAAATTCCTGATTTCTTATTATTGACAAACATGTCAAAAATTAGAAATTAGGGAATTTCGTCTCTATATCTCTAGTCTAGATGGTGAATGCGCAGCAAAAAAATTTAAAAACTTTTGCAGTTTTAGTCTATGGACATGTTTACATCATTTGGTCATATTAAGAAGCCAAAATAAAATCACCGATTTTTTTATGATTTTAGCCTGGGCCAGTCCCTTTAAATTATGTCCAATATATATCGACCTAATCTCCATCAATACAATTAGTGTATATTGAGGTGCATCCGAAAATATTGGAAAATATATTCACCTGCAAGGAATAAATTATAATACCAACCGACACATTTTATATTTACAAATGTTTAATTTTCTGCTCAAGAATCCCCTGGAGACTAGTATCTCTGAAACAATATCATTATTCTTTTTTTCAGTTTCTGGTAACAGCACCATGTAAGTGATCAGTCCTGTTGCTGAGACAATATTAGTTATTTTTAACTGCTTGGTATTCTTTTAAAATGTATCTATTTTGACAGGTGCAGGATTTATGTATTACATCTACCCATCAAGCACGAGACTTTGTCCTACGGTCACTGTTTGCCAACGTCTTAGACACAAATTTGACCTGATAAACTCCCGGGCACCTTTTAAAAGCCAAATATGTTCAAAATATAGAATATTTTAGTTTGAAACTACTTCACCAGTACTTTTTTGATGGACACTTTTATCATTAGAATGTCTAAATCCTGTAATACAGTAAGCTTTTATCAAGGGTTATACTTATGTTTCACCATTCTCTGAATATTAATATAATTGCATTCATCGATTTAATTTTCTTAATCAATTTAGTGTGCAGGCAGAGACAAGGCTGAGTCTGTTGTGTATTGTGTATTCTATCATGATGATTATCGATGACAGTTGGCATCAACTGGGGAATAGGCTTCTTATAGGACACTACAAAAAATTTCACCCAGATGTACAGTAGGAAGGGGTGGTTTGTGGAGATTATTAAGTCAAATATGCTAAGATGTGGACTAACATTGAACCAGCGCAGCCCAGCAAACACAATGATTTTTCAATGTTGGGCCACTGTCTCTGATGCTGACCCAACATTAAGAGAACATCAAACCAATGTGTTGTTTGCTGGAAGGGCAGCAGTCTCAGCTCACTTTACAGAGTAAAATCACTCATCAGCATGTATACATTGCTTCTGGTATATACATTAATTATAATGCCAAAGATTTGTACAACTTTGAAGGTCCTGTTATACCTTATATATCAGATATTCAGACACATTAATTTTTTTCTTGATATAAAAGATTGAAATAGGTCGAAAAGACAGTGATTCATGATAACACAATTTCATCGCCAATTCAATTTGAATTTATGGCTGCTTATTCCATTTTTATTGTGTCGATAATTTTTTGAAAAGTTAAATTGTGATGGTGATTACAGGTGTAGCCCAGGTAGACATGTCAGTCTACTACTTCATGATTATTGCTTTACATATTGGTCTCCCCCACATATTTTTCTCTGCTGCGATGTCGACATTACTTTTCACATATTTTACAACCTTGGAAAAAATATCCCAACATGCTGGACACTTACAGGATTTTTTGCAAAAAAATTTTATCTTGATAATATCTTTCCTTTCCATTATTTGCCCCAAAGTCAGCTTTGAGATTTTTTGATCCCTCTCTGGTGTCCAGTAAATTTATCCCTGATGCTTTTTTTTGCGGATGATATCAGCTCCTGGCCTGCAAGTCCATGTCAATGTACTTGTATATTACTCTAACCTACGTCCATGATGTAAAGCGTTCCCAATATATTTGATTTGAAATATGATTGATCATTGCTTTTATTCCATATAATTCCATGCTGGAAGGCATTTCTAATATATTATATTTGAAAGATGATTGACATTGCTTTTATTTTAATTATTCCACAGCAGACCTATGTTGTTTTTTTCAGCAGTAGATTCAATGTACCAGAGCTCTGTAAAACATGCACCACTTTGTTTTTTTACTGTACTCAAAACTTCTTTCATCCATTTTTCTTTGTCATTGCTGTAAATTGCTATACAGTATATATATATTTATGGAGACTTGAGATTGTTTTTCACAATTTAGAAAAATATCTCTGATATAAAACATTGTACCCATTACAGACTCTTCAATATACTGTCATTCATTAAAGGGACTTTCTTATCTCTAACTTTAATACAATAGGTAGAGTATATTCATTTTGAGACAAATGAATAATAGGCCTAAGTGCATTTTTTAAATTGCACTTTAAATTCATTAATCTCTTTCAGAGAGTATTTTGTACTTACACATTTTAACCACATGGTTTGTTACTTATAATTTTCAACATATTTTTTTACTTTTAGAAAACCATAACTTGATAATAGTTTCTTTGGATTTAATGTTGAAATGTGTTTGTAAAATATGTTAATGTACATGTAATTATAATAATTACCTCATGCACTTAAATGCTTGATAATTGCACTTTTTCAGCACCATTTGGATTTTGTATATGTATTACCAAATAGTGAAAGTGATTATGTATAATTATGATCATTTGTTTAACTATCAAAACATCACTGACTATTGAACATGTTGTTTTATGCAGCCATCACATTAACTGCCTGCATTGTAGAAACAGAATGACTCTTGATACCATTTATTTTTATCATTCTTACGGCATGAATCATAGCTATTCTAATAACTTATCCTCATTATCATACTTTGTCTTGTTTATTTACTAAATGTTCTTGATTTTTATTTGCAACACCTGCATGAATTCTGTAGTTGTATATTTAACAAAAATGCTTCAGACGAAAGGGGGCAGCGATTCCAAACAACTCCTCGAGTACCAGCTTAAAGTCATTTTTTAACCGGCGAGCCTCAAGAGCGGATAAGCATGTGGAAGGCGAAAAAGAAAACCATGTTCATTTTGATGTTGAAAATCAGGTGAGTTTCAGGGAGATTGTTTGATCCTGGATCTATAAGGGAGTCTGCACCAGGATCCACACCACCGCACACTGACCGATACATTATATATAGTTAATTCCTGACCCAGTTTAGCCTATTTGTGCACAAAGGTGGCCTAAAGCCCGATTCATTTTATTTAATAACTGGAGGACCAGCCTTTTATGATGTAATATACTATTTTCCATTTATTCAATTTATTTTATTCAAAATACGCCATTTTGTGACGAGGGTGATTAGAATGTTTAAGGGTTATTTCCGTATGCCCAGGTCCAATAGACTATTGGCCCAGTTCTTTATCATTTTTATCCCCCGCCCGTAGGGGAATGGGGATTGTAGTCGCTCCAGGATTTTGTCCAGAGTCTGGCGTCCAGCGTCACGTTTTCTTATGGGCGCAAAAACTACTAGTCAATTTTTTTTGAAATTTTAACATGACATTACTAGCAACATGAAGATGGGCAAGTGAATGTTTAAAGATGCTACCAAAATTAAAAATGGCCGCCAGAGGTCGACTCCAAAAAAATTGGTGGGCACAAAAACTTTAAATCAGAAACTATTCAAATTGTACTATCACATTCACCACCATATGGAGATGTGCAGGTGACTTTTTCAAGGTTTTACTGAAATTTTAAATGGCTGCCACGGATCAACTTCATTTTTTGGTGGGCGCAAAAACTAAAAAAATTAGTTTGGTCAATTTTTTTAAAATTTTAACATCACATTCCTAGCAACTTGTGGATGTGCAATTGATTTTTGAAAGATGCTACAAAAATTCTAAATGACCGCCAGAAGTCAACTTAAAAATTTTTTGCGGGCGAAAAAACTTAAAACTTAACGTCAGAAATTATTCAGATTTTACAATCACATTCCCCACAATATGGATATGTGCAGGTGATTTTTTAAGGTTTCGCTGAAATTAAAAATGGCCACCACGGATCAATTTTAATTTTTTTGAGGTTGCAAAAACTTAATCGTAAATTATTCAAATTTTACAATCGCATTCACCACGATATGGAGATGTGCATGTGATTTTTTCAAGATTTTCGGAAATTTAAAATGGTCGCCATGCTTGAACTTCATAATTTTTTGTTCGCGCAGAAACGCAAAAAAATTGGAGTCAGAAATAATGTGCAGGCGATTTTACTGAAATTTAAAATGGCCACCACTAGTCGACTTTCTAAATATTTGTGACCGCAATAACTCGCAATAACCTAATTTATGGGGGGGGGATGATATAGGACTTCGGTTCTCTTGTTTAGGCTCAGCATTGACCATTGTATCATGCTTGAGTGGGTAACATTCAAGGCTAAATGAAGCACTCAAATTATTATTATATTCTAGTCTGCAATTTCTCTTTTAACATCGCCTTCGAGAGAGGTTTTTTTTTATTGAGTCCTAATTCCACAAATGGTATAGATTTCCAATTGTAGATTGTCTGAATTATTTTTTAAATAGTTCATTAAACATTTCTCCCATTCTGTTTGATGTAGCAGCACGTTCAATTTTTTCATAGCAGCTAAATTCACCCTGCTTGGTTATACTAGTCTGTTCATAGTATCATTTATATATCTAGACTTCATGCATGTACAAATATGATATTCACTTTACTAAATTATAATATGCTTATCTGCAAGTGATATGAATTATTAAAGTGTCACTTTACAAAAGTGGCAGATACATGTATATCTGTTTGCCATTATATATTGCAAACCATATTCATAATATCCATTATAATAATTATAATGTGATAATAATAGCTCATTTGTCTTCAAACCCTCAACATATATAAATACAAATATTATTAAATATACAATGGGGCATAGCTTTGCCATACAAACGTTTCTATTGTAAATCTTTTCTTATCCAGTATATTTTTTAAATTTCTAATCTTGTAGTTATGAGTTTGCCACCTCAGTCACAAGGCATTGCTTTTCGGAGAAGTTGGTTTACAAAAATATAATAGGGTTATAACTTAAAATCTGTTTACTTAAAAATACACAATGTTAAGTTGATTATTCTGCAGGAATTGTTCTGTTGGTGCCAAACTGACAGCTCGATCTAGAAAATCTGACTTTGTGAAATGCCTTAGCTGACAATGATTATACTTGTGTAAACCTCTGAACTATCAATTTAATTTTTCACCGACTTAACCCTTACAGCACAAGTATCGACTTTAGTCGTCAGAATTAGACATCTGTAAGACATCAGATTCTGACGACTAAAGTCGATCCCCGCATTGTAAGAGTGGAAATAGACCCCTAACATAGGTATTTAAATGAATCGGGAAGAGCTAACTAAGACATTTATGATGATTTCAAGGTGAAAAAACCCCTTTGGTTGCGATGTTTTTTTACAAAGTAATTCATCGCTTTAAGGGTTGAATCTGTGCCGCATTACCCAATTATGCAAATTAAAGTGACTAAAAAACACTATCTATGCATAGCAGTGTTATAGATTCCAGCAGAAATACATGATATTTCTGATTCCAGGCATATTTGATATTTTAATAATTTGTTACCCGTAGTTAAAATACAGAAAGACCACTGTAGTCAGGATTAGTGCTTTAACCCTTTCAGTGCGGGGACTGACTTTCTGAGGTCAGATTCTAAAGTCGATTCCCGCACTGAAAGATTAAAATACAGTATTTAAATTCATGCCATAGACCCATAACAAAGTATTCAGATGAAGCGAAAAGGGTTAACTAAGAAATTTATGATGATTTAAAATTTAAAAAACTTTCAAAAAATATTTCAGTGCTTTAAGGGTTAACCCTTAGCACTATAAAATTTAATTTTCCAGTACCTTGAAGCTGTCCTCACTACCCTGATCCACAACTTCAACTCACTGAAACTTTCTTGGATTTGTGAAATTCAAGTTGCAACGAGTGTCAGTGTTTAAAGGTTTGATGCATATATCACTTTAACAACTTGCTACACGAGTGTTTGTAACAAGATGGATATGTTGCATTAGTTATGATAGTCGCCATCAGTGCTCCAGGATATAATGCTGATGAATGTCTGATTTTGTTTGGTTGTGGACAAATGCATCAGTGACATTCACACAGCCCACCAATCGTCGTGCCTCTATGGCACCCACATATATTATCCTGAATGTCTGGTTTTGTTTGGTTGTAGACTGATCCACCAGTGACTTTCACGCCGCCCAGTACTCCTACCAATCGTCGTGCCTCGATGGCACCCACACATAATATCCTGCACCGCATCCCTGAGGGAGCTGAGGCCACCAGCGTGCTCGTCGGCCCCGTGGACCTGATGAAAAGCTCAGCTATGGCTTTTGTACGCTTGGCAGAGGGTCATGTGATGGAAAATCTGACAGAGGTTCCGCTTCCAACCAGATTCTTGTTTGTTTTGCTCGGACCAAAGGACAGTTCTCTGGATTACCATGAAATTGGTCGATCTATTTCCACGCTTATGGCGAACAAGGTATCTTTCACTTCTATACCTATAGAAATGTTCACCCAGTCGTGGTTTACTGTTTGGCTACCACAGACTAGGCCAACTTTAATTCAACACTGTCTCAATGTCTCATAATTATTCAGTTATTGTATATGTACAACTGTATTAAATCTACATGTATATGTTAATTTAATTACTTTAGGTTCGTTGCTGTTTAAAGTCACAACTGCAAATAATGAAAACTTGCTAGCCATTTATATGCTTTAGACGTCAGAATCTGACTTCTGTAGACTAAAGTCGACCCACGCACTGAAAAAGTAAAATATCAATAATGGCTGTAGACCTATTATATAGATATTCAAATGAAGTGGAGAGAGCTAACTAAGACATTTATTGTTCTCTTGCTTTATATACAAGTATTTCTGTGCTTTATGGGTTAATAGTGTATTTTCCATGAAAGCAGCATAAAATTACTGAAGTTGGCCTTTGGGGGCATTTTTCAAAGGTCAAAGGGGAGAGTGTATTATTTCGAAAAAACAGTTATCAAAATGGCTCATGATACAGCTTCTATAAATATTTTTGAGAGGTTATTTTTTTTGGTGGTGGGGGGGGGGGGTGGGACAATATTCATGAGAGAGATTCCAGGGATAATTTGTATGTTTCCTGTGGAAAACCATTGCATCTAGTTGGGTTTGTGTGTTGCAGACATTTCACAATATAGCCTACCAGGCAGATAGTCGCCAGGATTTGTTGGATGCTATCAATGATTACCTGGATGATTCCATTGTACTGCCTCCTGGTAACTGGGACAAGAAGACACTGCTCCCTGTTATGGAGATGGCCAGAAAAAAAGCTCTGCGAAAAGAGCAGTCAAAAAAGAAAGAAATAAAGGGTAACATTTTACAATATTATAAACATGACATTTTCACACTGTTTTATGACAATTTAAGAATAGTTTAGTAATTACTATAGAATGATGCATGAATTTTGTGGTCAATTAGTATCGATCTTAACCATTTCCAATATCTCAGTCCGTAAACATGCATGCACTAATATCTAAGTCTATCTGCACCAAGATTCTTTTAATGTGAAAAAGCAGTGTAACCAAACTGAAATAATGTACTTTTTATCCCCCACCCCCGTTTTTGTGGGTGCAAAAACTAGTAGTCAAAAATTATTTGAATTTTACAATAACATTCTCAATAACGTGGAAATGTGAAAGTGATCTTTTAATCATGCTACAAAAATTCTAAATGACCACCACCGGTCGCCACCGGTAAACTTCATACATTTTTAGTGGGTACAAAAAATAACATTCAGAAATTATAAAATGAAAATGATTGGCTTCATAGTTTTTTGTGGGTGCAAAAACTCAATTTTATGGTGGGGATGCTTGTTGTACCAGGTATATGTATTTGGGTTTGTATTAATTTTAGGATGTTACAGCATCTCCAGCTCATAGAGGTATGTGATTTATTTCTTTTAGATGTTGAAGAAGATAAATTTGGGGATCCTCTGAAAAGAACAGGTCGTTTCTTCGGCGGATTGATTAATGACGCAAAGCGAAGATACCCGAAATACCTGAGTGACTTTAGAGATGGCCTCAATATGCAATGTCTGGCAACATTCTTTTTCATATATTTTGCTGCCTTGTCACCAGCTATCACTTTTGGTGGTCTGTTAGGTAGGTGGTCTCTCTCAATATTTCAAAGTCATTGAAAATATCAGCATTAATATTAATGTTAGGGTTTAACCCTTGTACTGCTGTGACCGTATATATACGATGTCAGATCAATAAAAATGGCACTAAATGAGATGAAATAGTTTTTGGTAAATGTTTAATTAATCCAATAATTCAATATTTTCAGCAATATAAATATTTTTCGTCATTTGGAGCTGGAAATTGCATTAGCTATTTCAGCTTCGAATGACGGGCAAGAGTTAAAAAGATACAAAATGTGGATCTTATGTATCTTGAAATTATGTTAATATCAATCATTGAAAAGCAAAATGTCATGGAAAACATTGTGAGATATTATACAGTTTAAGAAAAGATGCCGTGTAGCAGGAGACCTTGATTTTTGTTGATCCAATGTGTACAATGTTGGTCCAACACTGGATCAATAATTTGTGTTTGCAGGGTAGGAACCCTGAAAAGAACTATTATATTTATCCATGTATTTATTGTCTTTTTTCAGGAGAGAAAACTGAGAAATGGATGGGCGTGAGTGAGATGTTAGTGGCGTGTAGTAGCTGTGGCATTATATTTAGCTTAACCGCAGCACAGCCCCTCATTATAGTGGGAGCTACTGGTCCTATGCTAGTTTTTGAAGAAGGCCTTTTTCAGGTGAATCATCATTACTGTATTTTCAAACTAAATGCAATTGATAAAAATTTTAATTTTATTACTTGTAAATTTTCCATCAGTAGACATATTTTTTTCATTTGGCGCTTAGCCCTTATCCCGCTAACTGCATTTATTTGAATTTTCACGCACTTGAAGTTGTGTCTCGCTACCGCGACCCACAACTTCAAGCTGCTGAAAATTACTCATATTTGTATCATTTGAGCACAAATATTATGCAAATGTTGTTGTTTTAAGACACACAATTCATTCCCAATAACTGATTTCGTCGACTAATAAAAGAGATTAATATCGTGCTCAGCAGGACCTTTGTGCTGCTGGGACTGTTATTATATACGGTTTTCAGAAAATCTTGAGCCAAATAAAATGTCACTAAAATTGTTTACCGTAAATAGTTTGTGGTAGATGCTCAACTTTTTAAAATAATTCAATTTGGATGATGTCTATTCACCACAAATATTGCTATTTTTTATTCATCTAAAGCTGGAAATTGCGTTGGCAATTCCAACTTCAAATGAATAGAAAAAGCGTAACAAACAATCATAAAGAATAAAAATGTGGCATAACCTAAAAAATTGTCTCATATTATTGCTCTTTATTTTTCGAACCTATTGCTGCGACAATGCTAATGTAACTCAGGAAGGCAATATTTTTCATATTGTGATAAAACTTCTTTTGTTTTAATGTGTTTTGATGTGGAAAGCAACCAAGAACTCCCTAATGTGATTTTTATTGTGATGCAATTTTGTGTTTTTGAAATCTAAAAATATTTCTTTTTCCACTCAGATATGTGACAGCTTTGGAATTGAGTTTATGGCATTGAGATTTTGGGCTGGCATATGGCTTGTAATTGTAATTGCTATCGTTGTGTGCTTTGAAGGCAGTTTTCTTGTTAGCTACTTTACACGCTTTACACAAGAAATTTTTGCATCACTCATCTCTCTTATCTTCATCATTGAGGTTTTCATCAAACTTTCAAAGGTTAGTACACTATTTGAATTTATGAAACAATATAGTACACTTGGTGTACAGATTTGTTTCAGTGGTAAATATAATTTAGTTTTATTTGTCCCTCTGTTTTTGAAATCTTCTAATTTTATGGGATCTAACTGATGCAACCTACGACTTCAAGTTGGAAAATATCACTCATCTTTTTACCTGCTTTTCAATTTTTTTCTTAAATGTGGGTGTGGGCTATTGTAATTGAAACACGACGGCGTGACGTCAACATTTCGTTGTGGGAACTTATTCTGACAAGTTTTCCATGTATCCTTCTAAAGTTTGTACTGCATGTGAATCCAATCTCTGTTTAACTTCCTCTGACCATTCACTAATAGATTACCTTGGTTATATTTGAAAAATGGCTAATCTGCTTATTCAACATGGCCACCACAGCACGTCTTACAATACGATATAAGCTCTCTACATTCACCAATTGTATCATGTCTTCATAAAACTTTCAATTTATTTTCTGACGGGTCACAAATATTGTAATTTGCATATCCGTAATGACCAGTACAGTGCTTTTCATAAACATAATTCTTGCGGTCTCCAATATTTATTCACTAAAACAGCTTTTTTAGATGATGGCCCTGGTTTTAATTTAGAAAAATGGCAAATTTCCAGATGCTTAAGATTACAATATCCATTTTTTGTGAATTTTTTGGGTAATTTGCATATTCAAACAGCTAGTCATAAGCGCCGTAGTAAAAGTCGCATTGAATCTGTCACTTCTGTGTTGAATGGTTTTAGCTAATTTATTGGGCAATTATCATCTGATTATCATGGCAAGCATTATATTCTAGCCTTGGCACAACTACCCTGAAAATTTGAAAAATGAACATTATGTAGTTCAGATGTTAGACCATTTGACATGTAGTTAATTGCTAATTATGATGCTCCTCTATAATTCATTGATTTCATGCAGCTTTGATTTCGAAATTCCACAACATGTCAAATGGGCTACCTTTTAATACGCTCCCTTAAATTTTGCGAATGTTTAAGGGTAGTCACCGGAATACTTGCAAAAAGTGCTTGCAAAGTTTCATGGAAATTAATTGAGAAATCGACCAAAAACACCCAAAGGCAGTAGAATATGATGGCAACTTGACAGTTGTCTATTTAATCAACATTACCAAATTCTTCTGTGACAGATTATCCTGTTTAATATAAAAAATATAGACTGATTTTCACATTCGAAATGGCTGACACAGCTCTTCCTTAAACTGTTAAAATTTGACTAAGACACTCTTCAGTCATTGATATTTATTCAATCTTTGTGAAACTTTCTCAAAGCATTCAATGAATGATTAGCATTTTCACGTTATTAATTTTGCTAATTTGTATCTAAGATGGCCTCCATTCTCCACAGTCGTCAATATTTATTTGATCTTCTGTGATCAATCCTTTGACTTAATTACTCAGGTACATTTTTTACTCACACCTGTAGATTCGCTACATTTTTCAATATTTATCCCACCTTTGAGAAACTTTCAAAGACCACTATTTGAGCTACAGATTATCCTGGCATAGTTCAAAAATAAGCTCATATTCAAAATAGCCGCATTGATACTTCTATATACCCATCTCTACTTCACTTAATCTTTAAAGGTGGAGACTTAAATAATCGTCCTGTTAATATAACATCTACTTTAAAATTCATATTCGAACCAAAAACATCTTCATGTAATTTTCTCACTGGGCAATAATTGAAAGTGTATGATTAGTATGTAATATTTTCTTTCATGCACAACAGTATTGGAATCAAAGCATGTTTCGGGTAATGTTATATAACCGCATATTATTGTTACAGATTTACAAAAATCATCCACTCTCACTCCACGAATGCTTAGAAGAAAATGAAACAAGAAATGCTTTTTCTGATTTTGTCACTGATGTTTTGACATCTCCATCATCTTTATCAAACATTACTGATGGGGACGTGAGCGAGCCAGAGGATGACAAACCAAAAAATCAGCCAAACACTGCTCTCCTTTCAACAATACTCTGTCTTGGCACTTTCTGCATTGCATATTTGCTGAAAATATTCAGAAACAGCAAGTTTCTAGGCAGAAGTGTGAGTAAAACATATTACTTAGAAATTGTGGAGTTAAATAGAAAATCTAAATAGAAAATTAAGAATTGAAAATAATGACACTGATATATACATGATTCTTATGAATGTGTTCTATTTTCCAGGCTCGTCGTGCGCTGGGTGACTTTGGTATTCCCATTGCTATCTTTATCATGGTGCTTGTGGATGTTCTCATCACACCGACATATACTGAGGTTTGTGAAAAAACTTTCCAGGATTTTAACAGGGGGGGGGGGGGGGTTCTGGCCACCCCCCCCCCCTCCCCCCCATCTCAGTCCCTTTGCCAAAATTGAAAAATGGGTGGCAAAACATTTACAATTTATTACACTCACAAAATGAAGATAAGTTATTGTGAAGATCAGCAAATAAAAAAAATGATGCATGCACTACTAAACTAAAATTTCTTGAGGACACTCAGACCCGCAGCTTTTGGAGCTCTCACTCAACCCTGCCTTGGAAATAAAAGTGCCACCTCCTGAGGTGTCGCCCATATTTAAATATTCATGTACTCAAAATGTGACCCATCTTGCTTGAAATGAATTGCATGCCGACTCCTTACAAGTTGAGAAAATGATCAATATGCATAATATGGTCTAAAAATAGTGAATTCTGTTTTTTTCTAAATTATTGATACTTTAAAGCCTAGAATTATTATTTTATGGCCAGAAATGGGCTGCCAGCGGCCATCTTTGATTTTGCCATTTTTTTAAACGCTCCAGGATGACCAAAGTTCACCTAGTAGATTCTGAAAATGAACATCCTGGGCTATAAAATCAATCATCAAAAAAACTATATACAAAATTTTCAGGTTTGGCAGAAGAATCATGTTTGGCTAAAAGGAGATATTTTTAAAAATATAATCAACTTGCAATTTAACCTGTTGCCATGACTTTGAAGCCATTTTTTCACAATTTTTTAGCTAATTCGGCCTTTAGGCCTAGATGAGCTTATGCCATCTTGTGTCGTCTGTCCACAATTCACAAGAAATGCTTCTCCCTCAATTATTATCTGATTTCAATTTTGTTTGGTTTGTGCCTGTGCATAGAACTTCCTCACATATACGAACTGTTGATAATACATTGTACCATCTTTCTCAATTATGCTAATCTTTTCATTTTTCAGGCACTTGATGTGCCAGATGGGTTTGTTCCCACTGCATCAGAGAAGCGTGGGTGGTTGATTCATCCGATGGGTGAGGAAGAGACCATTCCCATCTGGGCCATCTTCTTTGCATTAATTCCTGCTCTGCTCCTCTTCATTCTGCTCTTCATGGAAACACAAATCACAAGGTCAGGATAAATGTTACACTAATTTCAGGGAATTGTCAGGATGTGAGAAATATGATTTATATCTTCTGAACCATTGGTTATATTCCATTCCAATTTGATGCAACATTTATTTTGGTAGCTATTTCTCATGATCTGATCACCAATTCAGAAGAATTCATTGAAGAAATGGTTGATGGTAAAGAAAATCACAAGAACGTGCAATTAAAATCCAAATTTACTTGTAATGATTGTAATATCCTTCAGAGAGGCTGTTTACTGGATGCTTTTAATAGATTCATGATATAATCCACTGTATCTAGTTTTTAATATATTTATATAAAGATAGACAAAAATAGTTGTGGCTTAAAAATAATAATGTCAATGAATATTTAATATTGTTTGCAGTACAATTGTCAACAAAAAGGAACACAAACTGAAGAAAGGTTCCGGCTATCATCTGGACTTGATGATAATAGGATCGTTCGCCATTTTGTCTGGTACACTAGGACTACCCTTCTTATGTGCAGCCACCGTGCGTTCAGTCACCCACACGTCAGCACTCACCGTGTACAGCCGTGATCACGCCCCTGGTGATAAGCCAAAGCTGGAAAAAGTTCACGAGCAGCGTATCACTGCATTCGCAGTACACATTATGATGGGTAAGGGATTTGATTTATTTTGTTTTTCAGGTTGAAATGCCACCACAACCACACCACAACTTGCAAACTGTCGAATATCATTACACTTTAAGATACTGTTTGGTTAGACATTGTTTGAAGCTAACACATAGAAGGAAATTTCAATGGGGGAGGGGGTGGGGAACTTTTTTCTTTTTTATTGAATTTCATCTCGGGACAGATGCTACATAGTCATCTTTAAGTTTTATGATACCATTTATCATTTCTACTATGCAGAACAAATATTTTATATAAAGTATGAGCCATTCACAGAAACAAAAGCATAGTGGAATTCAATTATCAAATTTCTGTTTCCATTGTCAGTATATAAAACCACTGAAATGCTTAAGCCTTTCGTCTAATTTTTGTTATGTACTTAAAGGAACTGCCTATGTTGACAATTTTGAAAAATAAATGTATAGGAAGTTATATAGCCTACTGATCTTAACTGAAAATCCAAAAATTCACAAGAAAGCACTGAAAAAGAACAAGCTAGTTTTATTTCCAAGTGGTATACATTTACTTTCATGTAAACAAAACTATATGCAATATATAACACTTTGCCACATATACCCACTGTCTCAGATGGTGCGATCATAGCTACGTTGGAAGTCACCCCCATTAATTTGTATGAGAAAGTGAGGATTGGAGGATTTCCCTGGAGCACCGATTGGCTGCTAATGTTTTTTAAAAATCTGAAAATGAAAAAAAATTGAAATTATGATATGCAGGATACACTGCTTCAAACAAAACAAAATACAAAAATTGATTACATCCCACGGAGTCCCTTTAATGCTAATTAGTCTGCAAAGTGCATTAGCAATTCCATCTTCTATTTGAGGAGAGCTAACGCAAAACCATGCAACGTATAAATGGTCCACTTGGTTGCAAATAATAATATCTTTCAAGACTATTGAATACCAAGGCCCACCAAACACGAAGATATTAGACCAATGATGCTTCAGTGCTTGTCATCTGGAATGAAATGATTACGTGTACATTGTGAATGTTTTATTTTATTAAAGGTGTGTCTGTGTTGATGGGACCGTTGTTGAGGAGAGTGTCCCTGGCTGTGCTGTTTGGTGTCTTTCTCTACATGGGGAGTGCTGCCTACATTGTGAATGTTTTATTTAAGGTGTATCTGTGCTGATGGGACCGTTGCTGAGAAAAGTGCCCCTGGCTGTGCTGTTTGGTGTCTTTCTCTACATGGGGTTCGCTGACTACATTGTGAATGTTTTATTTTATTTAAGGTGTGTCTGTGCTGATGGGACCGTTGCTGAGGAGAGTGCCCCTGGCTGTGCTGTTTGGTGTCTTTCTCTACATGGGGATCGCTTCCATGAGCGGCATACAGCTCTTTGAGAGAACTGCTCTACTCTTCACTCCAACCAAGCACCATCCTAACACAGGATTTGTTCGCAGGGTTAGTAGTCCAGCAAACACATATCTTTTACCCAATGTTGGATTATTGTTGGGCCAGCATCGTAAATTGTGGCTTATTCTCACATTGTGTCGATGACTTGTGCTTGCTGGGAGCATTTTGCATTTTGTCGGCATCTGATTTCCTGTGTCGTCTGCAAAACACAATAGCTATTCTATGAAAACGACAAGTTTTCGACTTTGCTACAATGATATATTACATGTATGTGGTGAATAAATGATCTTGTTTTAATTTAATTTTGAACTCAAAACTTCAGCTTTAACTCTTATAATGCTCAATTATTTTTGTATAAACCATGGAGAGCAAAGGGTTTTTTAGCTTTGCCAAAAGCTAATGTAGTCAGTACACCTCAACGCAATCTTCATCTTCTTGTCTCAAACCAGTGAGCTCAGGCACTCTACATTAAGTGATTAATGTCCACCTACCCGGTCTGAACATTAATTGTTCATGACAAGTGCAAGACTCCCATAGTTTGCAGAAAAAATGACTTTTAAAACAGCTCATGTTCCCAGAGTGGTAGGTACAGTACTATAATATTTCAAGGTATTGTGTGTATAGAAACGTACACAATAGAGACTGGCTGCTCCATTGTTAGAACGCCCGCCAAGTTTTGTACACTTTGTCTGAGTCTGTTTGAAATTACAAAACCAGTTATGCAAAGCACAGAACCGCATGGTTCTCGTTTCCATTTAAAATCATAACTGTCTTAGTTAGCTCTTTCTGCTTCATTTGAATACCTATGTTATGTCTACGGCCATTATACATATTTTAATTCTTTCAGCTGAAAGGGTTAACCCTTTAAGCCCTCACGATGCATTAATGCATCATTTTACATCCCTGAAAACAGGCCTAATTTTCCTACAACTAAGGGTTTTAGAACGAAAATGTACATGAAAATGGTTTACCAATACATGACAATTTTCTTTACTTTTCCAACCACTTCAAATCATCTTCATCCACTACAAGTCGAGAATTGCGGCAGCAATTCGCGGCTTGTAGTGGATGAAGATGACAATGATAAATTCAGGCCTGAAAGGGTTAAATACATGAAATTGAATTTGTTTTACAGCCTAGAAATCATCAATTGTTGCTGTTGTCCTGCTCAATTGATCTTGTTATATATGTAATTTATTTTTAAACTAAAAAAACCCGCAAACTTATTAAGTCAAATGTGTTCTAAATCTCAGAAATCACCAATTGTTACCGAAATCCTACTGAATTAACGTTTATATTGTGTCACTTATTAAATGTAGAATTTAATCTGGAATTGCACTTTCTAGCTTCAAATAACGAATAATATATTTTTTTAAGAAAATTCCATAATTTTTTTGTTCGGCTAACCATTAAAGTGCTAAATTAAATATTTCAATTTTCAACCTCTTGAAGTTGTGTCTCGCTACGCGACCCACAGCCTGAAGTGGGTGATAATTACTCTTTTTTTGTTTAATTTGAGACGAAACATTGCAAATATTGGTGAACTGTGATTTGATCGGCTAATAAAATAGATTGAAATCCCAGCAACACAAAACATTTGTGCAATGTCTGCCCAATGTCTTCGGCGCTGGTCCAACATTTTACCGGTTTACCGGCTGTTATACAAATATTTTGTGTTTACTGGGTTAGCGCTTTAAGGGTTAATTTATTGCAATATGTTTTACCACTTTTTAATAGTGGGATTTTATTTCTTTTAAAACTTGTTTGAAACTATTTTTTTACAGGTGAAAACCAAAAAGATGCATATCTACACATTGATCCAGCTGTTCTGTCTGGCTGTATTGTGGGCTGTCAAATCTACAGCAGCAGCTCTAGCTTTCCCGTTTGTTCTTATCATGACGGTGCCATTACGACGTCATATTCTCAAATTCATTTTCACACAGGAAGAATTACATGAGGTATTCAATTGACATCTTTAGATGATTTTTCAGTGCATCTGGTCATCTGTCATCATTTGACTCCCCCTGTTGTAAACATGATAAAAACACTGATACCTAACCAATTGCTGTGAAATTTAAACTAAACATGTAACTCTAGCTCTGGATCTCTTAAGAGTTTTAATAATTTAAATAATATAAAGCGGGGTAGTATATACGAACTATATCACTTTAAAACTGCTGGAAAGATATGTGGGGCGGGTAGGGGGGAATTATTTGTTCATATTATTGCATGCCAATATTGATGAATTATAATGTGTTTGTTTTACAGTTGGATAACGATGAAGTAGATGAAGGCATACTCGAAGACAATGAGGATGAGCCGGATTTCTACACTACTGCTCACATGCCTTGGTGATGTGGTCACAACGAGAAAACCATGCGGCAAAACTATTCTCCCTTTTTCTTTATCTCCCTCAAATTATCCTATCTGCCACTCAAGTGAGTGGCAGATAGGATAAGTTCAGGTAAATAAAGAATTAAATTGTTTGGTTAATTATGATAATTATCACATATGCGTAAACACACTCCAAGAAGCATCTATAATTACAAGTTTGGAAGACTACCTTTTTCAGTTGATTTTGTGTTTCCAAAAAACTAACCAAGGTATGATGTAGATATTGCTTTCAACAGAACAACACACCATCACGTTGCTGTATGTGTGTTCACAGGATGTCAAGAAACCAAGTGCACAAAACTCTAAAAATGGCTCGCTTAGAATCGATGCCGCTGAATGGATGATGTGCAATATAATTAATTTGTTCAATGAGTACGCCCATAAAAATGTTGAATATTGCACTGTACATATATCATATCATTGATTGTCAATCATGTATCACAATGCCATAATTTCATGTGAACATTGTGCCCCCCATTAGATGAATTGGGGTGTATCTGGTACTTTGTGAAGTGATGGATATGTCCTTTATATTAAAGGGGAATGATGTAAATGTCTGTCACTAGATCATACCATTTTGTTCGCCATAGCACAGTTCGTGGTCACTGCCTCGCCATATAAAATGCCTTATCTAGTGCTGATAATTGATGTCTTGGGAGTGAAAGTGTCAAGCTTCAGTTACTTGTGCCCACAACCGGTGATGGTTTTAGAAGATCTATGAAAGTGCTTCAAATTTGATAAGATTTATTTTGTATTTCCTGTACTATTTGTATATCTGTTATTCACTAGTTTCTCAGACTATGCTCTAATATTTACAAATTGGATGTAGTTTATTATACTTCTAGTTTGCTCCTTGGGACATAAAGGGTCACATCTGCTTCTTCAACAAGTAACATCTAAGACCCTATTGTTCCAAAAGGAGAATTAGTTCATCACATTTATGTGATATTTGAATATGTGAACAATCAAACATGTGATTTTTAATAACGCAAGTTGTTCAAATTTCGTGCCAGCATTTCACGTGTGATGTTTGCTCTGATATCTCAGTTGCCTTTCTAGATACTCAAGTTGGAAGTTGAACAGTCATGATCTGATAGCACTTTTCGGGACCATTTACAGATATATTACTTTGTAATTATAATTTTTAAATGATATAATTTTTATCGATGTTACAAAAAGTCTATTTTTCTTATATTGTATACCTAAATATTTTTTATAACGATATGTTCAGTCACTTAAAACCAGCCTGTCCGAAATATACATTAGAAAGGGATTGTGAAATGATATTTTAGTTTTTTTTAATTACATTCTCACTACATTTACATTGTACTCTAGTAATTTTGACCTACTTGTGGGTCAATGTAGCGAGACACAACTTCAACATGCTCTATTTCTCTTCCATATGCGCATGATCACTAACATTCATTTGTCCTTAAGCAACTTGATAGCTCTGTTAAGGAGATAAGCATATCATGAAAATAGTAATAATTAACTCCTGAGAACGACACATTTGTCATTCCAGATATCATCTTTTTGCACTGAACTATTAGATCTCTCCACACGACACACTGCGACGATCTGTGAACAGAAAGATCTGAAGAAGACTGGTTAAACTTAACCGTATGATTACTCTCAGTACTAAAACAACATAGCGGCCATATGATTACTCTCAGTAGTAAAACAACGTATTAATCTTGACATTTGATAATATTATTGAAAGTTATCATATTTTTCAAATTTTACAAATATCACAAAACATTTATCTATATTTAGTTTCATTACATAAGGCCACACATATTTGATAAGGAGCATTGAAAATGTTATATGCAGTGAGGAAGAAATCATTGTCATATTAGTGTTTGCTAATACAGTGCTTCTCTGTATTTTTTGAATATATGTGTAATATAGTTCTTATTTCTTTATCGCAAAGCGCATCTGGCATAGTTCACTGAATTTTTTTACACAAAATTGTTGCTAAAAAGATCTGTTTCATCATCTGATATTTAACAGGCTTATTGTTCGAGTTTTATCCACATCAAAGCTTGCATCGATACACTATACACCTATTTTTGCTTACTATTTTGCATATTCAGTCTATCAGAGCTTCTGAGTTTATCAATATTTATCAAATAGAAAAATAAAAAGAAGTCATGCATTTTTTTTATGTTGCATGTGTGAATAATTTGTATTGTTATTTTAACTATTAAATTCAGGTTGCTTTTCTTTAAAAATAAGTTGGTGGAATAAATGGCCATTTATCGTTTGTAGGAGCTAAGACAAACCTATGGTTAATAAATAGATTAACAGTATTGAAACACGCAAAACCACTTGCAAGATTGAAATTATATTTTAAAGATAAATAAATATTCAACAAATTTTTATGCCAATCCAGTTGCCAAACTGCTGACTTACGCACGTTCTGTGGGAGTGACTTTCCTACTAATCAACTGATAACAGTGGTTAGCCCCCTTGAATATGAAAGGGTGTATCTGCTACTAGGTGGCAGATACTCTGTTTCTTATCTAAGGGTATGGTTGATGGACCTGTCATACGATCAGAGTAAAATGCTTGAGAAAAAGCAGCAAAATTTATTAATATTAAATAATGTGTGTTCAGTCGTCAATCATGGTACTCTTAACACAAGACAGTCGTTCTAGATCATAATATTTCATTCATCGCCAGCGTTCCAATAATTTCCTGTATGTTATTGAATGGTTGAGAATGTGCGCCAATGTGTAAGAGTGCTATTAAGGGCATTTTCCCAATGCATCTACCTGTGTATATAGCTATGTAGATATCTATACATATATAATTATGTTTCTGTTTTGTTATTTGTATCACACAGAATATGTTATTGCCTTGTACCAACACAATGCTGGTTCAGTGTTGGGCCACCGTCTATGACTCTGGCCCAACACTGAACCGTTTTACACTGTTGTTCTCATTCTACATGTTTGTTTGCCTCACCCGTGCTCTATTATCACTCACTGCATGTTATATGTTCACAGAATGTTACCATGTTTACCATCTGCTGTGTTAACCTTTTCAGCACTCATCAGAATTATAATAGTTTTAAATGCATTTTACTATGTAGTATATTTAATAACGTTGATTTTAAATGTCTTTTCCAGAATGGGTCTTGAATTGAATAAATATGAGTAATTTCTGCTGTGGGTAGCTTCAGGGATTTACAACTTCAATTGGGTGAATATTTTAAATAATAACTAGACTTAGACAATTTACACCTCAAGTATTAACCCAATATATAATCACTATTAGTCATTGAAGTGTTTTCTCTTTCTATTTACTACACGATTCAATTTGTTTTGAAAATATTGTGTAGCAATTTGTAACCAAGCTCCAAATGCAGTGGGTTTTTCTATCATTAAAGATGAAATATTTCGCCAATCAATTTCAAGTTTGATTAGCAATTCACCAAAATTGTGTAGCTTTTCGCTACGCGATACTGAACAAATTGAACCCTGTTTACTGTTTTTACCAAGACAGATGCGTCTTTCTAAAATCGAAGGGGGTGACACATGTTTACATTGATACTGCTTGCTACCACAATTCACAGCTTCAATGTGAATTTCTTGGTGCAATGTGGGCTAGTACACGTACTTGCAAGAATTGGAAAAGTGGTGATCATGAAAAATAATTCACTTATGTAAATTAAATTTAATTCTGAATAAGTCTTTTGAAACTATATATATGAAAATTACAATTGCAGGCATGCGAATTCGCACTAGCACGGTAGCGTGAGGCTAGTGGAATATTATAAGGGCTAGTAAATTTTCTATAGAAATGTATGGTAAATGATGGTAAGGGCTAGTTGAATTTCAATCTGGGCTAGTGAAACTTATAGCTTAATTTCCACCCCTGCAATTGTATTTCTGATTACCTTTCATCAAGCTATATACCGGCCTCTTCTTGTGCCCCCATGCCTCATCTATACATCATATAACATGTTTTAACCCTTATGCTGCCAGGACCAGATATATCCGTTTTCAAGCAATTTCAGACCAATAAATTCAAATCAAATAGCTACAATGTTTTGTGATAGATGCTTAGTTAATCTGATAATTACTTTTTGTAGATGGATGTTTGTTCATAAAAATAATTATTTTTCGTCATTTGAAGCTGGAAATTGCGCTAGCAATTCCAGCTTTGAATGAATGGGAAATAGTCTGAAAAAAATCGGCAGCATAAGGGTTGAACCTTCTGCTGCTGAATTGTTTGTTTCTAGTTTTCATTCATTTGAAGCTGGAATTGCTAGCGCAATTTCCAGCTTCAAATGACGAAAAATATTTATGTTTGTGAAAAAATAAACAACTTCAATTTATGAATTATTGGATTACCTGAGCATCAACCAAAAACTATTTTATCAAATTTAGTGATATTTCTATTGATCTAAAACATCCTTGAAACCGTATATATATACTGTAGATCTGGTAATACTCGCGAGGTTTTAATTCTGTGACAAATTCGCGAGTTCAAGAATTTCACGAAAATTATTATTATAATACCACTACTAAAGAAAAATGAAAATTCACAAATTGTAAACTTAGTGATAAGTCCGAAATTCACAAAAATTTAAACATGCGAAAATTACCAGATATACAGTATATAGTTCTGGCAACGCACGGGCTAATAAAAGCATTATTTCAATACATCACAATAATAGTGTTTTGAGTTTTCACGAGATGCTTCGTTGATACTTCGCTGATTATCACATAATAATGGTGTCTCTATTTTCAGTGTGGGTTCAATTCTGCGCATGCCACTGCCATTGTAATTATCTTCAGATTTTGTGTTTCAACGGTGCTTGTATGAAATGGTCATCATCGTTTTATGTTGCTGCTGGTGATGACCATTTAATTATGCTGCTATGAACCAATGATGATGATGATACGATTTGGTAGAACCTAAGCAATTATTTTTATCACTATCCTTTTCAGAATTAACATCTTCCGTATTGTTTTCTTTGCTGTTGAAATGACGTAATTCGTCTCAACATTCAACAGAAAATGTCAATTAAAGAAACACATGCCACATGTTATTGATTTTTAAATTTTCAACGACATATCTCTAAACCTTTCTCTAAGTACAAGTGTGATGCCTAATAGTGCTGTATTTAGCTAAAATCTCGTATCCATATATAAACACTTCTGCGAAGTACGACATTAGGTTTGCACATATAATATTTGTATAGCGGCACATCGTCACCTTGGTATCAGAGGGTCGTATCTGCCACTTTGTAAAGTGGCAGATACGACTCTCTAATACCACGGTGACTAGTCATAATGTAGTTTCATTGCACTGATGATAGAAGGCGGGAGGATCCACCTAGATTAGATGTGCACTATGATCCTCAATGACTCAAACCTTCCACCACTATGTCCATTGTCTGTAGCTGAGTGCTATAAATAGACGCAAGTGTTTAACCTCATCCTGTGGTGCCTAATTGGGAATCGAAGTAAATATATATGTGTTTGGTTTGCACTCCTTTCTAGATTATGTTGTAATGAAAAACATGAAACCCTTCCATGCTGAAATATGTGTATAAACCATGGAGACCGATCGGGTTTTTTCAATTCGAAATCGCCATAAATATGTTACTTAGTTCTTTTCGCTTCATTTGAATACATGTACCTATGTTACCTCTACGGCCATTACAATGTTTTACTCTCTCATTGTGGTGATCGACTTTAGATGTCAGATTCTAAAGTCGGTCCCCGCGCTGAAGGGGTTAAAAAAGTATTTTTGGAATATTTCAGTTATTATTTATTATAGCTTTGATACTTATGGGATAAAATGATGAATCTATTTTTAAAGGACGCATACCTATTTTGTATCTAATAATTATCAACGAAAAATGGGTGTGATAGCAGATGTACAAATGAAAAACCAGAACAAATATTTTGATTGACATAGTGCTTTATTCTCCTTATATGTAAACGTTATTATTAAATAAACTATTGTAAAATGATGCTAAGTTGTTTTTGTTTTATTGACCGAGTTATGGTTAATTCTTCAGTTAATGATTCTTTCAATCATAATCGTGGATTGTGATCGTAACTTCCAGCTAGAAATAAAAGAAACACATTTTAAACAAGTATGTGAATGCATATTGAAATAAATAATTATAATGTTTTGCATGAATTATGTCCTTTCAACTGTTTTTTTTTTACAATTTTGAAATGGGTGAAAATGCACGGACCAATATCTCAGATCAAATGTCATGAAACAATGCACACATTTAAAAAATAATATTATTCTAGGGATTAAAGGGACGTGCTCAGGCTAAAATCATCAAGAATCGGTGATTTTATTTTGATTTATTAATATGACCATATGATGTAAACATGTCCATAGACTAGAACTGCAGAGGTTTTTAAATTTTTGTGCTGAGCATTTATCAGTTAGGCAACATATAGAGACCTATTTTTCAAGTGAGTGAGATTACCGGTACCAAAATTAAACATGACATTATATGCAGATATCACCCATATCACACAAAGTAATAACTCCTAGATATGTCTAAATGACATGAGACGATACATTTTGTTCTGTGAAATGTATATATGATCACTTAAAATATAAAAATAATTTTAAAATTCTTCCACTCTTTTTAATGATGCTCTTCATCTGCCACTTGGTACTTTTAATGTCCTGATTATACAGACATGTGTCTTACTCCGCTGTGAACATGTTTGTTTTGGTTGGGCAGCAATATTAACAAATCAACAAACTTAAATCCTTAATAACTCAGTAACCGGAGGATTTAAATAGTAAAAAAAACATTATTCTACATGGATTAATCTTTTGAATAAAATAAACAAAACAGTTATGCAGCTTTAAATTTATAATGTAATACTTTAACCCTAAAGTTACTTAATTGGAAATTTCACTCACTTCAAGTTGTGTCTCGCTGACGTGATCCACAGCTTCAAGTGAGTGAAAATTATTCAGATTTCACAAAATGGAGGTTAACGATTATCAAATCTTGCTGCAATCATGTTTTATTTTTAATAATTGTATGTGGTATTAAAAAAAAAATCCGGACCGATGGCTTACGAGTTAAAATATTCTGTTTTCTTTCATCAAGGGAGATGAACTACTAAATTCTTCACACAGTAATATTAACCCTTTAACCGCCGGTGCCGCATATATTCGGGTTTTTATTTTTTATTAGCACATGAAGTACAACCTTTTAAGCATGTTAAAAATAAAACGTGACATCAAGCAGCAATATTTGAAAAGAGTTGACCTCCATTTTGCCAAATCTGAATAATTTTCACTCACTTGAAGTGACGCGATCCACAACTTCAAGTGGGTTAAAATTCTGATTGAATAATTTGGCGGTTGAAGGGTTAAAGCGTTGGTGTTATTTAAATATTTATTTTGATATTTTAGGATGATAAACAATACTCTGTAGCGCATGTTTTTCGTCGATTTCTCTGTCAATTGTCAACCGATTGTTCTATGTATGAAATTTTGTACAAGCCATTTCCTAGTCATGTCCTAACCTCAGTAAAAATTATATGCAGTATTGCAAAATTTAGACTATTTGACATGTAGTAAATTGAAAATATGACGTCCCTCTAAAAACCCAATACACTAATTCTGGAATTTTATTACATGTCAAATGGTCTAACTTTTGAAATATCGAATATAATTTCGCGAAATTTTAACTGATCTTAGGACATGACTTGAAAATGTTTTGTGCAAAATTTCAAGGAAAGCGGTTCAGAATTAACTGAGCAATTGACGAATAGCATGCGCTCCAGATAATAGTGTCCTAGACTATAGTAGAATGAGGAAATTTATTTTTGTCATTAAACTTCGGTGTGTATAAAATACGGACGATTATTTATTTAGATTCGAACCGTAAGTATCAAATACATTGAAAACACAACAAATAACACAAACACGAATTTTAATAAAGGTAGGCATATCCACATATTGACAGACAGACAAATAGACAGAATGTTTTATTTGCCATAAAAAATTACAAACATGACGTGACTGAATTAAATTTTAAGCTAACTAAAACACAGCGTGATCTAAACTAAGTTTCCGATGCGATTGTAATTTGAACTTGTGGAAGATTATCATCGCTATCAGTGAATAGTTAGTATAATACATGAAGAGAAAAATAATAATGTGAGTATTTATATAGAGCACATATCCAGTCTAGGGCTTGCTCGACATGGCGCCTTACAAAATAATTCCTGGTCATTGGATCTGTTCGTCCATGCACACTTTCAATTCCCCGGGGAGCATACATCACTGCAGCCATGTGGCGCTAGTAACTTTCCGTTCAACAAGGGTTGAGAAGTTAAAACATTTGTAACCAGCTAATATTTGTTTTGGGAAAGTCCCATCTACAGAACTAGCCTTTCTTCGTATTTTTTTAGTCTGCACAACTCAGCTTTAGTTGTCACTAGACTACAGATCTTACATCAACTATATCTGTATAATAATTTATCTTTTTACGACCCCTAGCAGTCAGAGTGTCGTATGTGCCACTTGTACCACAATCTGGTTGCTAAAAGGGTCGTTACTCTTACTTTTTCAAAGTCTAGATACGACTCTTTAACATTATGGCATTATATTTTTATTATAAATGTGCTAGAAAAACTGAAAGGCAAGATTGCACATATAAAATAGCTGGCATGCAAAAAAAAACATTAATAGGCTGCGGTGCCCGAATTAGGTACAATGTATACATAGTATATGTAAATAATCTAACATTTGATCAAGCCACGCCATTCTCCACATATAATATATTGAATCATCTCGCCACTGATGTGATAATATATTGTTATTGCTATGAGGACATTCAATGTAATTCAAAAATTAAAAAATCGTAAAAAAATTGATTGTCTGTTGTGTCTAAAGATCCAATGCACACTGTACTGCCTAGTAACAACTTGCTAACTAACCTGCTAACATATCCCATGGAATAAGTGGAATAGAACTCGTTTCTACCTCTGATATTAGAGCATTGTCTCAGAACGTGTGGCAAATCTTCACCCAGTAAAATACGCGACATTGAACCAATGTTGTTCAGATTAATTTGAACAACATTGGTTCAATGTCTTGTGTTAACTGGGTAAATCTCTCTTTTACGCGGCTTGATGGAGGCAGTTGTTTCTAATCTACAATGAGCCTCATTCACCAGTGGCATGTGGATGTCCCTCTCATGGCATGGCTGTGGGCGAGTGGACCTTCACTTTGTGTGGAGCATCTTTCACTTTGGTGGCTTTTTTCTTGTAGCTTCTGACTGCTTCGTCTATGATACCCTCTGCGGCTTCCACGGTCTCCTCGTGGATGAACTCACCCAGGCGAGTGAACAGTTCCACCTGCTGTTCATATGGCAGGGTCCTGAACATGTGCTCAATCATCTTCATATGTCTGCCAATGACTGAACGAAGAATAAAAGAGTGCTAAAAAAACTGATGACAGCTCAAATCTCTTAAACAAAAAACTCAACTATTAATGCAAACATGTACTTAAACTGTCATCAATACGCTACTAAAAAAGTTAAACCTTTAAACCCTGACGATGCATCAAAACATTATTTTGCATCTCTTAAGAATGACTTAATTTTATTTTAGAAAGAACATTTTCAAAGAACAGGTTAATTATAACAATCTATTTGTTTTCTTTTACAAATACAGTTATATTGAAGTTTAGTAAGTGTAACATGTATAAATATGTTTTATGCCTGCAAGATAATAAACAGTGTTTTTTTTTATTTCATATCAAGTGTTAATAAACCGCTGTTCTGTGTGTATCAAATATCTTTTTATTGGATGGAATTGATAAGGAATCGACTTTTAGGAATTGAAATTAATTTCTCTTAAAACCAAAGGATTCAGAATTGACTTGGGAATTGAAAAAAAGGCATTGGTTCAGCGTCTGCAAGTTGTTTTCTGCCAGCCCCTTTTCCTCGAGGTACTCACCGTTGACTTTAGGTGCTTCATCCTCTTTGATATAATCGTCAAAGTCTTCTCGGTTCGGTTCCATATATGATGGTGGTACTGGGTCCACAATAGGTCCGCTGGGGAACTCGTCTACCACAGGTCTGACGGGGAACACTTTCTCCTCGTTTTCTGGCACGGATTTACCAGGGAACATTCTGGCCAGCTGTGCTCGCACTGATCCCCCCACCATCTTACCGCTCGCCGACTTGGCCGATCCTACAGAAATAAATATGTGTACGATGTTCAAATCGTGAGCATGCATAGTGATACGCCATGTGACACCCTAAAACACATCTAGCAGGAATATTGGCCTGCTGAGATTAGTGCAGTTCGAAGGATGGTAAACTCACTCACTCACTCACTAGAGACCATAGGCAATATTTAGCATTAGCAACTACAGCACATAATTGGAGCCAAACATCTTGGATTTTTGCAGATGGGGATAAAAATGCGTAACTTCAACGTTTATTATTATATTGAACGTTTTGTATGACCATTACAAACTACATACAGACTATAATTGGAGCCAAGCATGCTAAAATGAACTCACTACATACATGTCGTAACATGAGAAAATATGCTCTGTGCTGTCAAACAGAGCAAAACGGCGGCCATCTTGGATTTACGCAAATGAGGATAAAAATATGTAGCTTCAATGTTTGTTCTTATATTAAACCCTTTGTGTTATCACTACAAACTACAACGCATAATTGGTGCCAAACATGTTAAAATAAACTCACTACATGCCGAAAAATAATGGAATATGGTACTAAATAAGGTCAATTTGTGGCCATCTTGGATTTATGCAATTCAGGGTAAACATGTGTAACTTCAACTGTTATTATTATATTTAACTTTCTGTATGACCTTTCAAAACTACAGAGTATAATTGGAGCCAAATATGTTAAAACGAACTCACTACATACCAACACATGATGAAATATGTTGCCAAATAAGGTGAAACGGCGGCCATCTTGGATTTATGCAAATGAGCATAGAAATGCGAATTTTTAAATTTTCTTCTTATATTAAGCCTTCTGTATGACCATTAATATTTACAGCGCATAATTGAAGCCAAATATGCTAAATTAACTCACTACATGCCGAGAAATGATAAAATATGGTTACAAGTAGGGTCAAATGGCGGCCATCTTGGATTTATGCAAATGAGCATGAAAATGCGATGCTTCAACTTTTCTCCTTATATTAAACATTGTGTATGACCAATAGCAGTTGATTAGCAACTACAGCGCATAGTTGGAACCAAACATGTTCAAAATAACTGGCTATATGCCGTAAAATGTAGAAATATGGTGCCAAATAGGGTTAAATGGCCGCCATCTTGGATTTATGCAAATTAGGTAGAAAAAATGCAGCCTCAGCTCACTCACTCTGTCACTCACTCACTCTGTCACTCACTCACTCACTCACTCACTCACTCACTCACTCACTCACTCACTCACTCACTCACTCACTCACTCACTCACTCACTCACTCACTCACTCACTCACTCACTCCCTCACTCACTCACTCACTCACTCACTCACTCACTCACTCACTCACTCACTCACTCACTCACGCACGCACGCACTCAATCAATCAATCAATCAATCAATCAATCAATCAATCAATCAATCAATCAATCAATCAATCAATCAATCAATCAATCAATCAATCAATCAATCAATCAATCAATCAATCAATCAATCAATCAATCAATCAATCAATCAATCAATCAATGAAAAGTCAGCTAATTTCAGCGAATTGTGAAGAGGAAGTTAGAAAAGCTATGGACATTTAAACTCTCTTCTTATGTCTGGGTACGAGGCACTGATGTAGTGGTTAGGCTGCCGCCTATCGCGCCATTCTCAGTTGTAATTAGATATATATGCCTACTTTATTATTTTGTAAACAAGGTTATTTTCATTGACTTCGATAAATGAGCACGGGACACAAAAGCGGTGAGTACTGCTCTCACACATAGGCAAATATGCTAGCGAATGTGCTTACGAATGAAAATATTTGACATTCTCTCAAAATTCGCTACACTCGCCGAGTATGTGTAAGCGCTGGTAACAAATTCGGAACGTTCGCAAGTCATTCTCCACCTGCTTACGAATATCGATCAATTTAGGAAGCGTCTCATAAATTTCAGCAAATGTTGCGAATGCTGTCATTCGCCGTCAATTTTCGCAAGCATTCGCAAGCCATTGATAACGTTGGTAAGATATTCGGAATCATTTGAGCCCAGCGTCATATTTACTCCGTATTTATACCAATCGCAGCCTAGTCATCAAATATTCGCATCATTCGTAAGAAAATGGCAAGGCAAATGGTAACGTTGGTAAGACATTTGCATCATTCATAAGTACGTCTGTAACGTTTGCAAGCCCATTTGTAAGCATTCGCAAGCATTCATAACATTCGCCAAGCAGTCGCATCATTTATTTGATATTTAATTATTTTCAAGCCCATTTGCACCATTATAACGATTGTTAGCAATTCGTAAGGTATTGGCAAGCATTCGCAGTGTATTTGCAATATATTCGTAAGGATCATCCCCAAAATATATCTTGGATTTATGCAAATTAGGTAGAAAAAATACAGCCTCAGCTCACTCACTCACTCACTCACTCACTCACTCACTCACTCACTCACTCACTCACTCACTCACTCACTCACTCACTCACTCACTCACTCACTCTGTCACTCACTCACTCACTCACTCACTCACTCACTCACTCACTCACTCACTCACTCACTCACTCACTCACTCACTCACTCACTCACTCACTCACTCACTCACTCACTCACTCACTCACTCACTCACGCACGCACTCAATCAATCAATCAATCAATCAATCAATCAATCAATCAATCAATCAATCAATCAATCAATCAATCAATCAATCAATCAATCAATCAATCAATCAATCAATCAATCAATCAATCAATCAATCAATCAATCAATCAATCAATCAATCAATCAATCAATCAATCAATCAATCAATGAAAAGTCAGCTAATTTCAGCGAATTGTGAAGAGGAAGTTAGAAAAGCTATGGACATTTAAACTCTCTTCTTATGTCTGGGTACGAGGCACTGATGTAGTGGTTAGGCTGCCGCCTATCGCGCCATTCTCAGTTGTAATTAGATATATATGCCTACTTTATTATTTTGTAAACAAGGTTATTTTCATTGACTTCGATAAATGAGCACGGGACACAAAAGCGGTGAGTACTGCTCTCACACATAGGCAAATATGCTAGCGAATGTGCTTACGAATGAAAATATTTGACATTCTCTCAAAATTCGCTACACTCGCCGAGTATGTGTAAGCGCTGGTAACAAATTCGGAACGTTCGCAAGTCATTCTCCACCTGCTTACGAATATCGATCAATTTAGGAAGCGTCTCATAAATTTCAGCAAATGTTGCGAATGCTGTCATTCGCCGTCAATTTTCGCAAGCATTCGCAAGCCATTGATAACGTTGGTAAGATATTCGGAATCATTTGAGCCCAGCGTCATATTCGCTCCGTATATATACCAATCGCAGCCTAGTCATCAAATATTCGCATCATTCGTAAGAAAATGGCAAGGCAAATGGTAACGTTGGTAAGACATTTGCATCATTCATAAGTACGTCTGTAACGTTTGCAAGCCCATTTGTAAGCATTCGCAAGCATTCATAACATTCATAACATTCGCCAAGCAGTCGCATCATTTATTTGATATTTAATTATTTTCAAGCCCATTTGCACCATTATAACGATTGTTAGCAATTCGTAAGGTATTGGCAAGCATTCGCAGTGTATTTGCAATATATTCGTAAGGATCATCCCCAAAATATAACGGAATTGGTCCTGGACAGACAAAAAAACCATCAGCGTCAAAAACATAACCTCCTTTGGAGGAGGTAGGCCCTAATCACAATATATATTAGGATAACCAGTTATATTTTCACAGTAAGAAATTGTTGTTTTTACAAGTGCCCACTATTTCTAACTACATAACATTTATGAAAATATAAATAAACTAATTAATAGAAATAATGGCGTGTCGCACGGCAGGCTTACCTTGATGGCACAGCGAAAGCCAGCACAGCACGACAACAGCCACAAACTTGCAAATCATGATTGTCAGATCTAAATTGTCGACGCTAAGCGAAAGAGACTAAAGTTGATAAAACACCTCCGACACGAACAGCGCATTCAATAATAAAGAACGCGGAAACAGGTATAGGCCTATACGTGACGGCTTTGTTCAGACAGAAATGTACGTGTATGATATGTATCAAAAAGGGGTTATACTAGCACGGTCGTGTCCCCACGAGGCCAATATATAAAGTATTCAAAACATATGAACTGTGACGGGAAATTTGAATGATAGCCAGCAGTACAAATACAAACACACGTAGATGTACGTACTTGAAAAGTAAGCACTTACTGCTGTTTGACAGTAACAGTTGTGGGAATGTAGGTGATGATATAAACCCTATTTTCGGCTTTATACTGATCAGAGATTCCCAGTAGATTAAGGCTCACTTTATAATCGGTCACACAGTTACATCTGATTGCTTTTGCACGACAGTAACTGTCCTGCAAATACGGGGCATTCACCCAATGCTGTTTAAATGTTGGGCCAGCGTCGAAGACGGTGGGCCAACATTGAAACGGCATTGGTTGAATGCCTCGTTTGCTGGTGTTCATGACGCATATTCATAATTTAGGTGCATATAGGTGCATATGATATCCCCTCGGAAAACTGTATCAGTGAAAAGGACGATCCTGGTGCAGTGGTTAAAGCTGCCTGCTTGAAAAATCGGAGATCGCGTGTTCAAACCCTTATCTGGCATTCATGTTTAAAAAAACAGAATGTTTCTTCCCTTCTCGCTCGTAAAGATTCAATATTGTGGGGAGCCTCCGTGACCGAGCTCTGCCTCAGACCTCCAGGGTTCGAATCCTGTGTCTGGAGGGCATTGTCATCTCATTCATCTCACTATCCTCAGGAGGTTCTCTTGGCACAGTTTAGCCTATATGGGCACAAAAGTGGCCTAAAACTCCATTAATTTTATTTTATTTATTTAACCTGAAGCGTTTTCACAAATATTGAAACTAGTCCAGGTGTAATGTACAGGTGTAAATCGGAAATACAAATTAAATAATAAATCGGAAATTACAGCATGCATAGTTTTTAAACGTACAGTAGTGATGTTTTATTATTCCATCTCCTTTAGAATAATATAATGCAGTCGTTCATACAATTGGGCAAAAATATTGAGTAATGTCTTGTATTTTGTAAGCATTTTTTTGTGTTTGGTCACACTTAATTTGGTTACTGAAATACGATTTTCGCAGTCGTGTATTAAACCATGAGGAGGGACCCGCACGTTTGCACAAAAATCGACCGACATATTAAGTACTACAAATTGCACATGTGTGATAAACATAAAAACGGGTGACAAAATCAGCTGATTAAATTGGGTTATAGATTATCATTAGTGCTGGCCACCAGAACACGCAGAATACATAGTTTGTGTTTGTGTGATGTTGGTGGATCTTTGCACAATACACGTGTCTTGAATCTATGTTTTTCAACAACAAAGCATAAAAGGGAGAGTTTGTTTGTTTTCTCCACTTACATTTCGTCGCGTTGGTATTAACCCTTTAACCTGTTAACCGCCAAATTATTTAATTTGAATTTTCACCCACTTGAAATTGTGTCTCGCTAACGCGATCCACAACTTCAAGTGAATGAAAATTATTCATATCTGACAAAATGGAGGTCAACTGTTTTCAAATATTGCTGATTGATGTCACATTTTATCTTTAACATGTTCAAAAGTGGTACATAATGTGCTAATAAAAAATGAAAATCCGTATATAGAGTAGGGTGGGGCAATACGCCCCCTTAGGGTAAGATGCCCCCTACGTCATAATGTATGACGTCATAAATAGAGCACGCTCTTCGGTATTTTAAAGTGTTCCTTTATATACATAAGGATCATGCCGTAATGCAGCGTGTTTGTTAAACTCCTCCAAATGGGGTAAGACGCCCCCCCCCCCCCCCCTTATGATGAGGCAAGAGGCCCAGGGGCGACACGCCCCACAGTTATGGGGGCGTCTTACCCCAACAGGCAATATTAATAATTAAAAGTGTGAAACAATCGAAATGCAATGCTTTAATTGCGTCACTTATGTTGAGCCAATGTTGCTTCTAATTCAAATGTGTTTGTAGATATGACCGTCGTTCACGCACTAGGCTTTCTTTTATCATTGACTCAGAACGACTCACTCACTCACTCACTCACTCACTCACTCACTCACTCACTCACTCACTCACTCACTCACTCACTCACTCACTCACTCACTCACTCACTCACTCACTCACTCACTCACTCACTCACTCACTCACTCACTCACTCACTCACTCACTCACTCACTCCGTCCATCTATTTATTTTTTCAGTTCATGCATTCAACCATTCATTCGTCCATCCATCTAATAATCCATCCATCTATTCATACATTAATCCATCTAACAATCCATCCATTCATGTGTCCATACATCTATCAATTTATCCATTGTACCATCCATCCATCCATCCATCCATCCATCCATCCATCCATCCATCCATCCATCCATCCATCCATCCATCCATCCATCCATCCATCCATCCATCCATCCATCCATCCATTCATCTATCCATCCATCCATCCATCCATCCTTCCATCCATCCATCCATCCATTCATTCATTCATTCATTCATTCATTCATTCAGCGCGATATCTACAGAACCGCTGGTAAAATTTTGTATGTGAGCCATTACCTGCCTGAGCACGAAATCAGAAAGGTTTTGGTCACGGTTCAGTGATTTTCTCTTTCCCTTTTTACTTTTCGAGATTTTGTAAATGCGTTATTTCATGAACCACTGGTCCGAATGAATAGTGATTTTATGTGTAGGTACTTACTTCTCTGGCCAATAAATGAAAAGGTTTTCATCACGGTTCAGTGATTTTCACAAAAATAGCGGACCTTTTTAACTTTTTCAGACGTTGTGAACGCGTTATCTAAAGAATCGCTGGTCCGAATCACTCGTGATTTTGTATGTAGGCCCTTACCTGGCTGACCACGGAATGAAAAGCTTTTCGTCACGACTGGGTGATTTCCATAAAAAGACTTGTAATTTTTAATTTTCCAGACACTGTGAACGCGTGATCCGGTAGTCCGAATTTTGTATGTAGGCATTTACCTGCTTTCCCATGAAATGGAAAGGTTTTTGGTCAATTAAAATGCAGGATGATGACGAAAACACATCTCTAGTTCGTCCATCAATTCATTGCTTTCGTCTGTCCATCTATCCATTCATTGATACATCCATTCATTGATTCATCCATTCAAATACTCTCTCACTCATCTCACTCGACCACCCAACTCACCCAGCTCACTCAACTCACCCAACTCACTTAACTCACCCAACTCAGCGAACTCACCGAACTCACTCACCCAACTAACTCAACTCTCTCAACTCACCCAACTCACTCAACTCACCCAACTCACTCAACTCACCCAACTCACTCAACTCACCCAACTCACTCAACTCAGCCAACTCACCCGACTCTCTCAACTCACCCAACTCACTCAACTCACCCAACTCACTCAACTCAGCCAACTCACCCAACTCACTCAACTCACCCAACTCGCTCAACTCACCCAACTCACCCAACTCACCCAACTCACTCAACTCAGCCAACTCACCCAACTCACTCAACTCACCCAACTCGCTCAACTCACCCAACTCACCCAACTCACCCAACTCACTCAACTCAGCCAACTCACCCAACTCACTCAACTCACCCAACTCACTCAACTCAGCCAACTCACCCAACTCACTCAACTCACCCAACTCGCTCAACTCACCCAACTCACTCAACTCACCCAACTCTCTCAACTCACCCAACTCTCTCAACTCACCCAACTCACTCAACTCAGCCAACTCACCGAACTCACTGACCTCACCCAGCTGACTCTACTCACTCAACTCACCCAACTTACCCAACTCACTTAACTGACCCAACTCACCCAATCACCCACTCACTCAACTCACTCTACTCACCCAGCTTACTCAAATCACCTAACTCACCCAACCAATCACTCAACTCACCCAACCACCCACTCATCCAACTCTCTCAACTCACCCAACTCACTCAACTCACCCAGTCTGGTGATATTGCCTAATAGCGAAAATACATCTCTAGTTCGTCCATCCATTCATTTAATTTGTACGCCCATCTACATGTATCCATTCATTGATTCACCCATTCATTGATTCATCCATTCATATACTCCTTTACTCACCTCACTCACCTCACTCAACCACCCAACTCACTCAACTCACGCACCTCATTCAACCACCCAACTCACTCAACTCACCCAACTCACCCAACTCACCCAAATCACTCAACTCATTCACCTCACTCAACTCACTCAACCACCCAACTCACCCAAATCACTCAACTCATTCACCTCACTCAACTCACTCAACCACCCAACTCACTCAACTCACCCGACTCACCCAAATCACTCAACTCATTCACCTCACTCAACTCACCCAACTCATCCAACTCACTCAACTCACCCAACTCACTCAACTCACCCAACTCACTCAACTCACACAACGAAACCAACTCACTCACCTCGTTCACCCACGTCACTCACCTCACTTAACTCACTCAACCACCAGGCTCACTCAACTCACTCAACTCACCCAACTCACTCAACTCACCCAACTCACCCAACTCACTCAACTCACCCAGCTCACTCAACTCACCCAGCTCACTCAACTCACCCAACTCACTCAACTCACACAACGAAACAAACTCATTCACCCACCTCACTCAACTCACTCAACCACCCAACTCACCCAACTCACCCAACTCACTCAACTCACCAAACTCACTTAACTCACTCAACTCACCCAACTCACACAACGAAACCATCTCATTTACCCACCTGACTCAACTCACTCAACTCACTCAACTCACCCAACTCACTCAACTCACCCAACTCACTCATCAAACTAACTCAACTCACCCAACTCACTTAACTCACCCAACTTTCTCAACTCACTCAACTCGAATAAAAAGGGGAAGATGCCCCTTATCCCTGGGGTAAGATGCCCCCCGGGGCATTTTGCCCCAAGTGTGGGGTAAGATGCCCCTTTCTGTCAATATACATTACCGCTCATAATATCTTAGCAAATAACATGGAATAAGTCTTTTATCATTTTCTATGTTCCCCTCATATGCCTCTTTGTGAGCATTGGATAATGCATTATGGGCAATCTATTCAGCTGTAGGACGTTGTGACCTTAGAGGGGGGCGCCTTGCCCCACCCTACTCTATGCGGCACCGGCGATTAAAGGGTTAAAGGTTTAGCAAAGTGGCAGATACGCCCGTTTAATACAAAGGCGATAGTCCCAGTTTGCCCGTCTGGGCATGCTATCTCGCAGACTACTTTATATTTTATTCACGAGCCTTTCGTTTGAAGTATATATGGGCAATTTCACGTAAAGGGCACACAAAAAGTCTCATATCATGTCAAAAATAAAAACCTTCCATGTATGATAATTTCACAACTTTTGACAGCGAGATGTCATTCCCCAACATCAGTTAAATTTCCAGAGCTTAATTATGCCCATGAATGAAGATATTGACTTGTGAAATATATGCAGTTTTTGCGTGTACTGGAGGGGACATTTGTTTTAACAATCATTAGTCTCTGCTCAAATGCTAATAATGTAGGTGATTTGAAAATCCGAACCCCTAAATTTTTTTTTTTTTTTTTATTGTCGTGTTTCTAAAGGGAAGATCACTATGTGTTGTACCCGTATTTCACATGTATATAGATTTGATATTCATTTGAAATGTGACAAATGAAATTTTGCAATACACTCAAGTATTCATGCTGTACAGCATTTACTTCGACAGCTCAACAAATTAGTGCTCTGACATCAACTAAATATATACATATAGCTTGAATACTATATATGTCATATTTTGTGCATTTTTACAGTGCTTTTTCATGCGAATCCTCTGCACAATTATATGTGTGACAAACTGTACTGGAGGAGACAATTTTTCAACGGTTGAAATAACAACATCACAAGTGCTATAAATGCATACTTTAGATCACTAAAACATGATATGTTGCTCAACATTTCATATTCTAATTTTGCTCCAATATATATTGTTATTAATCAACATTTTGTTTTCAAATTGAGCTGAAGTAGCATAATTGTATAAGCTTTGCTAAAATAAAATGATGTTTAAGTGGTTTATCAGGTACAGGCCGCAACTATTTGTCTGCATCGTATTAAACACCATCAAGGAAAAACTATGGAAAATAATTATGATTTTTGTGACATAACTTGGACAATGTCACGGTGTTCAAGCTAATATCATAAAATGTACTGGAGAGGACATATTTTTTTTACCAACAATAACAAACCTGTAAGCAAGAATGGTCACTCAATAATTCAACTGGATAACAAGTAAACTACTAGAAAGAGATAAAATAGCATCATCAGTCATAGCTTACAAACATCTACATTACTATTATTCCAATATAACCACAGAGACAGTCAGTGTATCCATTCCAACCCCCTCACGAAAGTCTAGAAAGCATTTTGTTGGCACATCCTTCCCTTAAACCTGACATTTTGTTTTATACTATAAAACAAAATGTGAGGTGTATGGTATAAAACAAAATGTGAGGTTTGAGGGAGGGATATATATGCCAACAAAATACTTTCCGGGCTTTCATGAGGGGAGTTGGATAAATTATAGTACTGGGCTAGGTAGCTGGGATGCTTTGCCTGATATCAAACATTTAGTAAATAATGGGCAATAGTCAGCCATCTTGCATTTGATAGAGTTGAAATTTGTCAAGGTATAGAAATGAAAACAACCATTGTCAAATGCATATTCCTCCCTTATCTTCACCTCATCATGGCTGTTAGGAGCATAAGCTTGTTGTAGGGTCTAGCTAGCTAACATACCGTAGTTTGCCAGATATCAGGCATATTCAATAATTAAATAATTGCCGCAAGTCTGCTATTTTGAATGTGATCAAGTTCAAATTTGTTAGTTCACAGCTGTCACTCCCTGAAATCTAGCATTTTCTTTTTACTTTGTCACTTAGTTGTAGTGCAACTGTTTTATTATGCTAATGTACCGTACACAATATATTTATGTACAGTGGTTTAAAAATAATATTAACTCCAGCCGATCTTGAGCTTATATAATTGGATACAACGTTTTGTATGTAATGGTACATATAATTATTCAAAAAATAATAATACATACCTCAAACTGAATACAAATTTACATGCATGCATCAATAGCCCTACCATTATTTTACACCAAGCTACGTTTTCACTACGGTAAAGCAATTACTGGTTAACTATTTTAGTATGGTACAAATAATAATTTATCATGTTTATATAACAATACCGTTCTCTCACTCCAGCCTAGGCCTATATCTACAAATCTGGGATATATTTGTATTCATAACAAGACCTATTAAATTAAATTTTTTTCATATATCCCGATAATCGGCTATTTTTAATTTGCCAAAATATCTCCCTGAAACCTCACATTTTGTTTTAGCATAATACTCATAAACTCATAAACTGTATTGGCTGAAAACAGCACCAATGTGCAAAACATAATGATAATCAGGCCCAATTAAACCATTTTATATGGCCAATACTGTGATGTTATCAGGGTAATTTTGAAATTGATGGGAGTTGAAATTTTTCAGGGCATTTCCCTCGATCCTTAAAACCTCACATTTTGTTTTCTTATTCTATGGTCTAGCTGTCTGGCAATATTTGCTGTAGTAGTAAATCTATTCGGCACAAAAGGTCTTTTAAGTGACATTGTAATACGATAAAAACGTTGTAGTCAATTGATGAGATGAATGATGTATAGATGATGATGTGAGGGTGGGGGTGATAGGGCATGGTGGGTTATTGAGAGCGTTTTCCTTCGCTCGCCCGATAAGGGGTTCTGGGCATGACTAGGGGATATACCCCCAGATATGGCCAGACGACCGGAGACTTGAGTTTTCCCTGTGCAATTTAATGCTGAAACTCTGTGGCATTTTGTGCAGCTCCGCTATCCTCGGGTCGGATAGTCCCCAGAGTAACAATAGGAAGGATAACTCCCTCTGGGTAACTCCATTCATCCCACGTGAGAGACATAATGTCAACCACGCTATTGCCGGTTATTTAAGACTACCACAGCCTACATCAGCGCCAGCACTGATGCGGGTGCTGCATCGGCTCCGCTGTTGAGCGGAGGAGCCAGGGTACGCCACTTGCAATCCGCCCGAAGATTATGGCCAGATACGAGGAGGCTGCAGCTGCCCTTGGATGATTGCTGTAGACGGCAATATTTGCTAGATATATCAGACATAATATATATTTTTTAAAGTAGATAATAAATGGCAGATAGATGGCAATTTTGAATGTGATCTGAGTTGAAATAAGGTCTATCCCTCCCGGAAACCTCACATAAATTGTCTAGTTATCTGGTACTGGATATGAAGCATGTTAAGTTAAATAATGGACACCAGTTGGCCATTTTGAACCCGATAGATTTGGAAGTTTTTCGAGGCATACATGTATATTTTATGAATATAACTGGTATGCTGGTAACACTTTCTCAAACCGCACAATTTTTTATAGTTATAGTCTAGCTATATCAAACGATCTGCTTAGCCTTGCCCTCCTTAAAACCTCACATTTTATATTATTTCAATTAATTGTCTGGCTATTTGGCATGGTTTGACAGATATCACTATTAGGCATAGTAAATTAAGGCCATACAACGCTGCGCCAACTTGAGCATTGTAAGATCCTACATCATGTACCAGTGACATGTGCGCTATCAACTATTATATATCTGGGGGCTGGGGATGTTATAAGACATGACATAATTTTATATCCTAGCATATCACCTGTAGTGAAACCACCTCCTGGGTGGATAATGAACAGGGGCATTAGATAGTATGTAGTTCTCATTTCTGGTCATATTTTGAAAGTCAACAAGACATTTAAACTCATTTTTTGCAATAGAAAATGTATATGACAATCATACATTTAAACTATTAAATCCATTTTAAAGTAGGCGAGCAAACATTATCCACCCATCCGCATGTGCAGCATCGTCAAGGTCCACAGGAGTGGGGCCGCCGAAGCGAAACTATTATGGTTTGGTGAAGCAAAAGGACCCAGCTGCTACAAACACATTTTTTTTTAATTCAAGTAGTCTAGTAGATTGTGTATCGGTACAGACCGCTTAAATCGCTTGACAAGCATGAAAAATACCACAAGTTGAATACCTGAGTAATTACACTTTTAGTGTTACATACATTCTGTCCCCTCCAGTGCGCAGTGTACTGGCAGCCTATTATAGACAATATAGAGCACATTTGTTTGATGATATATACGCCATAAATGTATATATATTGTACTAGTAGGTCTTGTAAGTCAGAACAGTGAAGAAATTACATTAACATGCTAATATTGATTTAAAAATGAACAAAGGAAACACCCACAAAATATTTTTTGGTCACAACTTATCCATTAATGGAATGCATATGTATTTTTAATAAATATCAATTTGTTGGTGTCTAGTGGCTGCCATTAACGAAGGCTTTATTATAATAATACATAATTACCAATATAGATCAGTAAATTACAAAAAATAGGTCTTATCACACAAAGAATACTAAATATTGATATTATGTACTGGAGGGGACAATTCTAATGTAACACTATTTTCATCTAAAAATGTAGAAATATGTGGTGGTTGTAACATGAATTTCCAATTAATATCCACGTGGGGGCTCAAAGAGGCAGGTTTTATTGCAATAATAATATATCTTAGAAAAACACACTGCGTGGATCTTGAATAGTGATGTACTGGAGGGGACATTATTTTAACGGAATTTTCACATACATACAGGTAATTCTAATTAATTTGCTAATGTTAATCAGCAATCAGTTTGAAGTATTTGTATGCCATATATAACCACCAGACCTATTCAAAAGAGTAATTAAATGTCTATATATATGTAGATAGTTCAAGCTGGGCAATGATGTACTGGTGGAAAAAAAATGAAAAAAACTTTTAACGGAAAATACTTTAAACTCAATAAATACACATAAAATCAGATTTTGTGACTTGATTTTTGTCAAACATGTGTCGTTTAAATCGTAAGACCAATAACCATACCACAAATAAAACTTTATTTGTGTGTTAGATGCATATCTAGAATAGAAAAACCCTCCTATGAAGACAATGCCGGGATGAGACTGCAAGATGTGTTGAAAATAACATAAATACCACTGATTCATGAAGAAATAATTGACAAAACTTTATAAAATTTGGTGTGTTGTTTCCCCATACAACTCTTGTTAAAATAAAAAATGTTTCATATGACTATCTAGCAGTATTTGCTAAAAAATTGTGTAAAGTTTCAATTTTTCCTAAATGCACCCTTTATGTGAAATTGCCCATATACTAGCGCATTCTCCACACATAGATGTCGCTCAGATAAACCCCAGGTCAGAATGATACTAGCGCTGTCCTTATTATCTGTGTATGATGGTAGCAGTACCGCAAATTTCACGTGTGTGGAAACTGATATATCACCAGGCGACGATGATGCTAGAGTGAGTCAAAAAACAAAGATTTGACAAAATTCTTACATACCTGCAAACAGATTTAATTTTGCTAAAACCGAGGGATTTTAAAAGGAAAATATAAATGAAACTTTTACTAATACATGAAAATTTTCTAAAAAAATTCACCTACTTCAAGTCATCTTTATCCACTACAAGTCGAGAATTGCGGCAGCAATTCGCGGCTAGTAATGGTAAATTCAGGCTTGAAAGGGTTAATGTGCTAATAAAAAAAATAAAAAAACGAATATAATCGCGGTTAAGATTTAAAGCCTACACTGGTTGAGCGTGCCTTATTTCCTGAGACTATGATCCATATAGTGGACAGGTTAACTGCACAAAATGGACCCCCCACTGCATTTTGTAGTAGAATTATGCCACTTGGCACGAATGATACTTGAACTAAGTGGAACATTTTAAGCAGCGGACGTTTTTGATTTCTGCTTTTACTTTGCCATAATTCAAGGTCAAAGTTCAAATGTCAAGGTCAAATATGATTTTTTAACAAATAAAGCTACGAACAAGTGTAATACCTCTATTTCATGTAATTTTGACTGGAAAATTCATTTCTGGTATTATTCAAGGTCAAAAGGTCAATTCCAAGGTCAAAACTGCGAAAACATGATTTGTAACAAATACAAATAACAGCAAGTGTAATACCTCTTTTTGATGTGTTTTTGAATGAATAATCAATTTGTGGTACTATTTTGATGAATAAAGATCATCTTCAAGGTCAAAACGTAAATATCAAGGTCAAGTAAGCGAAAATATGATTTTCAAGGTCAAATATGATATTTCTAACTAATATATCTTTGAACAAGTGTAATACCTTTTTTGTGTACTTTTGCTTGAACAATTCATTTCTGGTATTATTTTCATGATTCTAGGTAATCTCCAAAGTCAAGGTCAAGGTTAACAGGTTAACTGAGAAAAAATATGATTCTAATAAATAAAAATAAGAACCATTTGTTACTGTAATTTTGACTGCAATGCACAGGCTATGAGCTCCAAAATAGGCAAACGCCGCATTTTTAGGTCACGCATGAAACTTGGCATGGATGTTCCATAGACCCATTAGAAAAGTTTTATTTAAAGTGACAATTAATATATATTTCTAAAGACCCCCGAATCCGCCATTTTATCAAGATGGCCAAGGTCAAACAATAAATTGATATACTGTTCAACAGAAAAGAAACATGTGTCTACAATACGGTTTTCAGGTATGCCCGACTTAGCGGTGAAGCCAGTAAACTTAAAGATGTCCGCTAGTTGTGCATGGTCAAAAAATAAATTGGTATCATTTTGTGACAGAATGGAAGCAGATTCATGTTGTTGGTGTCCATCATAGGGCTTTCAGGTACGCCACCTAAAAAAACATTAGAGGTCGTTAAATCCAAGATGGCGGCTATTATGAGGCAAACAAAAGTGCAGCCTAAGTGCGCTGACCTAACAAGAAATGTGTGGTGTGTGATGAAACTATAATAACAAAAAGCATTTGAGGCCAGAACAGCGAAAACTGAATCTCCGTGGAAAAGCCGAGATTTTTGTCGGGCATACCTGACAACCCTATGGTAGACACACAAAATCATGAATGTACTTCCATTCTGTGGGGGGGGGGGGGGGGGTGACACTTTATATACCAGAGGCCGTATTCAGAAACGATCTTAACCCTTTAACCGCCGGTACCGAATATATTCGTGTTCTACAGCCTTTATTAACACAATGCATATCAGCTTTTAAATATGGTGACGATAAAACGTGACATCAATCAGCAAGATTTGAAAATAGCTGACCTCCATTTTGTCAAATCTGAATAATTTTCACTCACTTGAAGTTGTGGATCGCGTCAGCGAGACACAACTTCAAGTGGGTGGAAATTCAAATTCAAGAATTTGGCGGTTAAGGGGTTAACCCTCGTCTCGCCAAGTTTAATATTTACAAAAGCACCACTCACAATTTCAAGTGGATGAAAATCACCCATAACTATTTGTTTAATTTCACACCAAGAAAAAAGTTAAAAGTTGTCTACACGTATATTATATGGAACGTATATATAACAATATGAATTTACTCATGAATTCGTTTAACCCGCATGTCTAGCTGAAAAATTGATTTATACTTTGCTTTATATCAATGATTTTAATTTCTTGAATCTAGAACAGCATCTTCTACCATGAAGTTTTCTGTGTTAGTTCTTTGGGCATACCTTTGAACGTCATTATGTACAGTGGTAGATGATTTGCCTTCTCAGGGGCGGATCCAGATTTTTGATAAAGAGGAGAGGGTCCGATTAAACATAAATCACTTTAAATTTACTAGGTTTGTGCTTAACCCTTACGGCGCTGATTTATTCTTTGCATAAGCTATGGAGATCAAAGGTTTTTTTAAATTTATAATCACATACATGTCTTAGTCAGCTCTTCCAGATTCATTTGAATACCTATGTTTTGGTTCTACAACCATTAGAAATATTTTTAGTCTTACAGTGCAGGGATCGACTTTATACGTTAGAATCTGACGTGTACAGACGTCAGATTAAGTGGATCCCCGCGCAGGAAGGGTTAATGTTGAGGCAATACCCTTCTAAATTTTGAGTGCAAAATATTTTGGCAATGCTGATCGATGTCGAAGGAATTTAGTCTTGGAAAGGGGGGGGGGTTCAGGACCCCCCTGATCCCCATCTCGATCTACCACTGCATCTTCAAAGGAGATTTCACGGAAACGAATTTATACGTAATGTTATCAATCATTTTTCATATAGGCACTTGTGTATTGTATACAAATTTTTCACAATATTTGTGGAGAACCCATGTATTTCTTAACATCATCAGATTATCATGATTACGATAAAACTAAAAAATACATGATGACACGGGAATATATAGCGTTATTTTAAGCATGATGAATATGGTAATTGATTTCATCTATTGACTGACTCACAGACTGATTGAATACCCGACCATTCCTGTCGATCGATCTATAGATTATAATTTTGCTTGATTAAAAATAATTATTGATAAATCAGATCTAGTTTGTAAAAAATGTTTTTTTTTTGCAGATGGTGTCAAGAAATGTCAACAAATAAAAATGGCCGAAATGTCTGATAACAGTGACAGCGATTCTAGTGAGTGGCCTGTTGATCATCTAACGTTACTTTACTATGTACAGTCATGATTAAACTTTTGTCCTGCTACGCCTGTGTTTACAGTTTCAGATCGATAGAAATATCACTAAATTTCATAGAATATTTGTCATATGAAGTTAGAAATTGCGTTCACTTGAAGCAAACAATGCAGCAGAACAAGGGTGAACCTCACACAACTTTATTATGTCAGATAAAGATAAAAAAAAATTTCAACTCAGCGTTTTAAGGGTGGGGTATTTTTTTAAATAACGTAATCCTCCAGGCCCCCAATTATGTATGTCTGTCAATTTTGACATATTATGAATAATTACCCTGATTACTGACCATATTACCATGGTTACCGCCAAATAAATAGAAATACCTGATAGGTCTACAATAGAATGTTTTGCGTTTGCTAGCACGTCAAATCACTGTGACTTGGAATGACATGTGAATGTTTAATCATTGATTTGCAAACAACATTTGCAAATATATTTGATCTGAAATTAAACAAATAGGAGTAATTTTCACCCACTTGGAAGATGTGGATCGTTTTAGCCTCTTCCGAATCATTGATGAAACACTAGTCTTTTTAATCCGTTTTTAATTAGCCGTTGAAATCACTGTTATTATGTAAGGTTATTGGGAACGAAATAAGGTTTTAAAAAGTCAAGATTTGCAAATGTCTTTTATTAAACACATATGAATGATTGTCAGACACGACTTCAACATGTTGAAGTAGGTGAAATTTTTTTTTTTTAATTTAGCGCTTTAAAGGTTATTCTTTTTTTACATTCAGGTTCGGACGAGCACGGGTTCATACGACCCTCCCTCATAACACAACTACGTGCAATTTTGGACCAATTCCCATCAGACGGACAAATACTGAAGGTAAAGTGTGATAGTTATGCCAAATAGTGACTCGTAACAGTTTTCAGTTCGGTGCTCTCCCAAGACAACACCAGGGTTCACATGGTCATGGAAAATCATGGAAAACCATGGAAAATGAAAAAAAAATCCAGGCCTGGGAAAGTCATGAAACTAGAAATTTTGCAAAAAATAAAGGAAAAGTAATGGAATTTAGCTTTTTCACAAATATCTCTTCATATTTCTTTTGAGACAAACGTGCTGATTACGTACACTTTAATTTGACACACAATGACACCGACAGACCACCTAGCTGTAAAATATCTTACATGTAAAAAAGTAAGAAACTCCCACAACACCCGCTGGGCACCGTTCTGCTTCATGAAGTGGATATAGATCAGGCCGCTACGTTTATGGTGATGGTGGAGGCTGTACAGTTTTAAATGTACATATTTATATTTGAAGTTCGGTTTAAAAAAAAACAAATTCTCAAAAAAATTGTCTTTGAAAAGTCATGGGATTTTATCTGCAGATCTCTGGGTCGAAAACATGTATTAGAATGCACCATTTGAAACCTTAGTTTTCAAAATGTCGCTGTCAGTAAACCATGCCCCCCCCCCCTCCAACCCCTGTAGACTATATCCATATGTTTATGATGTTGGCTGGGTTAGCTCATTCTGACAGCGGCAGATTCCACACTAAGTCAACAAATAACAAGTATTTATCGTACAAAAAACAGACACATAAAATGGGGAAAATTAGTTTAATAAAAATAAACATCAAATTAAACGACTACAAATAAAAAGGGCTTCACTTCAAATGTTGTTAATGTAAACGTGGTTGTAACAGAGTGAAGCCCTAAGACCAAAATAGGTATAAATTTACTTGACAGTCAGTTAACAGGATTAACCAGTGAATATTTATACATGTCTCTAATTGATCTAATCTACTATGAATATTTATACATGTCTCAAATTGATCAAATCTACTAGGACTATTTATACATGTCTCTGATTGATCTAATCTACTATGAATATTTATACATGTCTCTGATTGATCTAATCTACTATTTAAATGTGAACTTTGACTCTTGTATCATTACAAACAAATTAGATAATATCAACCAAACTATCAATAACAATCTAGTAATTGTTCACACAAAACCAAACCTATCAATAACAATCTACTAATTGTTCACATTAATATATTAATGAACATTGACTCTTGTATCATTACATACAAATTACATAATATTGACAAAATCTATCAATAACATTATTAAACAAGATTATCTGTTGTTGAGGAGGGTATGAAAACGGTCAGAAGAAAAATGAACAAAAAACTTGCAGCGGATGGAAGCGGGAGGAGGTGGGATTTTCTTGATAGACATAGGATCTGCTATATAAATTTATATTTCTTTCGGATTAATTTTTGGTTTGGATCACCCTCAAGATTTCATTGCTAAAAGAGACCGTTACAAACAAATCGAGATCCGAACAAACCACGAATTACATAGCTTGGGATTCGCCTAAGATTAATAATCTATTTTGTGTCCGATAAAAAGATCTTTCATTTTACGAAAACTCTGTATTTATTTCTGATGACCTCCAGAGAGACAAGACAGACATATACAGGTATCCATAATGCCAACAGAGCGCTGGCGTCAATTACATGTATATTTGTTAGATATAAGCTAGTATATACACATACACATACTTAAATATAATATTCAATTATATCAACATGATCTACTATAACTAGAACAGGAGTTCCCAAACTCCGAGGCCCGGCTTCAGGCTGTTTGAGTGCTATAAACAAGAATTTGGCTTAATATTTTGTAAGCATCAAAATGGTATATATGTTCATAAGGACTGTTTCTAAGAAATGTCAATCGTCTCCTCCGCACGACACCACTTTTTCCGCAAATTAAGACACAAACATTATTGCAATAAACTAAATAGGCTCCTGGCCTCCGGCCGGACCTAAATATATGTGGCTAAGAGATGAGGAGATATGTGAAAGAGTCATAGCTAAGCATTAAAGTCTGGGTAGTGAGGTGCTATTCAAATTTTATATAGAAATCAGTATCTAATATGGCATTAATACACACTGAGGTTGGTTTGATGTCGGGTCAGATAGATAAGCGGGTTATAATGATCCTGGGTACGCCCCTTAGATGTATCCGATTATGTCAGCCTGCATGGAGCAATGGTTCATCCAGGTAATGGGTTCGATTCTCCAGTAGCGTGCTGAGATCTCATTGTCAAACCACCAGGTGGCGATGTCACCATCATACAGATCGTCCACGTCGACGTCAGCAAATATAACAGACCAGGTGACGTCGTCATCCGAAGTGGATAAATGGAATGTTGTCACATATTGCACGCCATACTGCGCAACGCCATCACATCTTTTTCCGATCTTCACACCTGTTGCTACACGACTCTGCAGTAGGTCAAACTTCATCCAAGGTGCGACATCATTGACAGTTTTTTTCCAAGCACAAAATTCACCATTATATTCAAGTCTAACCTTCTCTTTTAGATGACTCACACCAAATTCAGACGACGCTGTGATCTGGCTGTCCAATGGAGCATAGTGCTTCACCAGATACACCAGATTTTTTTTGAACATTCCATCCAGACACCAGGCAGATTGTGTGTCACAAAGACTACGCTTGATGACTAAGCCTGTCTCAGAGATTTCCTCCCAGGTATCATTCCACTCGATTCCTGTGTTTAAATCACCTTTTTCTGCAGAACAAGCACATAAATACCTCACAGGCTCCAATGACAAAGGCAGACATGTCATATTGTTTAACCCGTCTTTACACCCAATCTTGGAAAAGACGGATTTGCTGAGTTTACTGACATAATTCTCTGGTAATCTTCTTGTCCGGTTAGAGTACATGGTATCAGTTTATTTGTGTCCACGTCACGACATGGTGGATTCGACTGATGAAGAATAAATCCTCTGATAGCTTCCTTCTCATGATTCGCACTTCCCTCCTCTACAAGTACAAGACTTAGAAGTATCCACATACTCAACATGATGCCAGTGAATGCAGGAATTGAGTAGGCTTATTGGGTGAGTGGTGGTGATATATAAGAGTTTGGGAATAGGCCTAGAAGCCCCCACATAATGGCACTGTTTTTGTTTGGGTCTACCTGGTAACCAGTTAATTCGAGACATTCATCCTGTGCTGGTACAAGGCTAGGCCAGCGTTGCAGACGGGGGGGAAAGGGGGGGGGGGTTCAGGACCCCCCTGATCCCCATCTCGATCTACCACTGCATCTTCAAAGGAGATTTCACGGAAACGAATTTATACGTAATGTTATCAATCATTTTTCATATAGGCACTTGTGTATTGTATACAAATTTTTCACAATATTTGTGGAGAACCCATGTATTTCTTAACATCATCAGATTATCATGATTACGATAAAACTAAAAAATACATGATGACACGGGAATATATAGCGTTATTTTAAGCATGATGAATATGGTAATTGATTTCATCTATTGACTGACTCACAGACTGATTGAATACCCGACCATTCCTGTCGATCGATCTATAGATTATAATTTTGCTTGATTAAAAATAATTATTGATAAATCAGATCTAGTTTGTAAAAAATGTTTTTTTTTTGCAGATGGTGTCAAGAAATGTCAACAAATAAAAATGGCCGAAATGTCTGATAACAGTGACAGCGATTCTAGTGAGTGGCCTGTTGATCATCTAACGTTACTTTACTATGTACAGTCATGATTAAACTTTTGTCCTGCTACGCCTGTGTTTACAGTTTCAGATCGATAGAAATATCACTAAATTTCATAGAATATTTGTCATATGAAGTTAGAAATTGCGTTCACTTGAAGCAAACAATGCAGCAGAACAAGGGTGAACCTCACACAACTTTATTATGTCAGATAAAGATAAAAAAAAATTTCAACTCAGCGTTTTAAGGGTGGGGTATTTTTTTAAATAACGTAATCCTCCAGGCCCCCAATTATGTATGTCTGTCAATTTTGACATATTATGAATAATTACCCTGATTACTGACCATATTACCATGGTTACCGCCAAATAAATAGAAATACCTGATAGGTCTACAATAGAATGTTTTGCGTTTGCTAGCACGTCAAATCACTGTGACTTGGAATGACATGTGAATGTTTAATCATTGATTTGCAAACAACATTTGCAAATATATTTGATCTGAAATTAAACAAATAGGAGTAATTTTCACCCACTTGGAAGATGTGGATCGTTTTAGCCTCTTCCGAATCATTGATGAAACACTAGTCTTTTTAATCCGTTTTTAATTAGCCGTTGAAATCACTGTTATTATGTAAGGTTATTGGGAACGAAATAAGGTTTTAAAAAGTCAAGATTTGCAAATGTCTTTTATTAAACACATATGAATGATTGTCAGACACGACTTCAACATGTTGAAGTAGGTGAAATTTTTTTTTTTTAATTTAGCGCTTTAAAGGTTATTCTTTTTTTACATTCAGGTTCGGACGAGCACGGGTTCATACGACCCTCCCTCATAACACAACTACGTGCAATTTTGGACCAATTCCCATCAGACGGACAAATACTGAAGGTAAAGTGTGATAGTTATGCCAAATAGTGACTCGTAACAGTTTTCAGTTCGGTGCTCTCCCAAGACAACACCAGGGTTCACATGGTCATGGAAAATCATGGAAAACCATGGAAAATGAAAAAAAAATCCAGGCCTGGGAAAGTCATGAAACTAGAAATTTTGCAAAAAATAAAGGAAAAGTAATGGAATTTAGCTTTTTCACAAATATCTCTTCATATTTCTTTTGAGACAAACGTGCTGATTACGTACACTTTAATTTGACACACAATGACACCGACAGACCACCTAGCTGTAAAATATCTTACATGTAAAAAAGTAAGAAACTCCCACAACACCCGCTGGGCACCGTTCTGCTTCATGAAGTGGATATAGATCAGGCCGCTACGTTTATGGTGATGGTGGAGGCTGTACAGTTTTGAATGTACATATTTATATTTGAAGTTCGGTTTAAAAAAAAACAAATTCTCAAAAAAATTGTCTTTGAAAAGTCATGGGATTTTATCTGCAGATCTCTGGGTCGAAAACATGTATTAGAATGCACCATTTGAAACCTTAGTTTTCAAAATGTCGCTGTCAGTAAACCATGCCCCCCCCCCCCCTCCAACCCCTGTAGACTATATCCATATGTTTATGATGTTGGCTGGGTTAGCTCATTCTGACAGCGGCAGATTCCACACTAAGTCAACAAATAACAAGTATTTATCGTACAAAAAACAGACACATAAAATGGGGAAAATTAGTTTATTAAAAATAAATATCAAATTAAACGACTACAAATAAAAAGGGCTTCACTTCAAATGTTGTTAATGTAAACGTGGTTGTAACAGAGTGAAGCCCTAAGACCAAAATAGGTATAAATTTACTTGACAGTCAGTTAACAGGATTAACCAGTGAATATTTATACATGTCTCTAATTGATCTAATCTACTATGAATATTTATACATGTCTCAAATTGATCAAATCTACTAGGACTATTTATACATGTCTCTGATTGATCTAATCTACTATGAATATTTATACATGTCTCTGATTGATCTAATCTACTATTTAAATGTGAACTTTGACTCTTGTATCATTACAAACAAATTAGATAATATCAACCAAACTATCAATAACAATCTAGTAATTGTTCACACAAAACCAAACCTATCAATAACAATCTACTAATTGTTCACATTAATATATTAATGAACATTGACTCTTGTATCATTACATACAAATTACATAATATTGCCAAAATCTATCAATAACATTATTAAACAAGATTATCTGTTGTTGAGGAGGGTATGAAAACGGTCAGAAGAAAAATGAACAAAAAACTTGCAGCGGATGGAAGCGGGAGGAGGTGGGATTTTCTTGATAGACATAGAATCTGCTATAGAAATTTATATTTCTTTCGGATTAATTTTTGGTTTGGATCACCCTCAAGATTTCATTGCTAAAAGAGACCGTTACAAACAAATCGAGATCCGAACAAACCACGAATTACATAGCTTGGGATTCGCCTAAGATTAATAATCTATTTTGTGTCCGATAAAAAGAGCTTTCATTTTACGAAAACTCTGTATTTATCGTACAAAAAACAGACACATAAAATGGGGAAAATTAGTTTATTAAAAATAAACATCAAATTAAACGACTACAAATAAAAAGGGCTTCACTTCAAATGTTGTTAATGTAAACGTGGTTGTAACAGAGTGAAGCCCTAAGACCAAAATAGGTATAAATTTACTTGACAGTCAGTTAACAGGATTAACCAGTGAATATTTATACATGTCTCTAATTGATCTAATCTACTATGAATATTTATACATGTCTCAAATTGATCAAATCTACTAGGACTATTTATACATGTCTCTGATTGATCTAATCTACTATGAATATTTATACATGTCTCTGATTGATCTAATCTACTATTTAAATGTCAACTTTGACTCTTGTATCATTACAAACAAATTAGATAATATCAACCAAACTATCAATAACAATCTAGTAATTGTTCACACAAAACCAAACCTATCAATAACAATCTACTAATTGTTCACATTAATATATTAATGAACATTGACTCTTGTATCATTACATACAAATTACATAATATTGACAAAATCTATCAATAACATTATTAAACAAGATTATCTGTTGTTGAGGAGGGTATGAAAACGGCACACAGATACAAAGTGTCTGACCCCCACAACACAAACTTACGAATGCATCGTAAGAGCACATATGAATTCCAACCTCTCATCTGTCTAATCCACCATTACTTGCGGCATCAGAAACAACACTAATTCTAAATAGTGAAGTGCTATATAGTCTGAAATTTAGTTTTTAAATTGAAATTAGGATGTCTACAGAAGTGAAACTTGAAATTTACATGTAATGAGTAGATAACCAAATAATTAAAATTTCCAAATGTAGATAATAAGGGACACATTATCATAACATCTATTGTATTTATAATTCCTGAAGCAAGTCTGAGTAGTGTTTTGACTGGCTGGATTTATATGTCAGTGGAATTTTATTTTCTGTAAGTGTAAAATCTGACCACAGAAGTATACAGACCTCATTTTGAGCTGACCTAGGTATTGCAGACACACTTTGAAAACATAAGAAGACCACAAAACATAGATTTAGAAGGATTTGAAGCAAATTAGGAACATGAGGAAATGGTCCACATCTTGAGTATTGCTGTATTCATTAAAAATGGTGTTTACATATACATTCAAAAGCAAGATCTAAAGAATTCTAAAAAAAAAATTATAATAATAATAATTTCTTACTCACGCAGTTATTGACGAAAAAGCAAAATTTTAGCTTTTTCTTCTCTTTTACGGGAGAAGAAAAAGGACATAAATCATTCACATTTAAAGTAATTCCACCTGTAAGAATGAGCTTGTGGATATTGTATCAAAAACCGACTGGCCGAAATCGGGTTGGCAAATCACTCCCCATCATGTTTTCCATTGTTAGAACAGCTGGCGCAAGTCCTGCCGAACTAACAAATGGAAAATCATATGTTTGGTTCTTCAAAAGTTTATTGCATCTGACGCAAGTCCGGATGCATCCTGCCCATCCTTGCTAGCACTGATTTCAGCAGCTGTCGCAAATCCTGATGCTAGATTAGACTAATTCCACCTGTAAGAAAGAGCTTGTGGATATTGTATCAAAAACCAACTGGCCCAAATCCAGTTGGCAAATCACTCCCCATCATGTTTGCTATAGTTAGAACAGCTGGCGCAAGTCCGGATGCATCCTGTCTATCATTACTAGCACTGATTTCAGCAGCTGGCGCAAGTCCTGATGCTAGATTAATCAAGCTAGACAGAGAGCATCATGTAGTTGGCGTATAAGGCATGCAATAATTACTGCGGCCTGTAACAACTGGCCAAGTCTTGTTGTAACTGACCTTGTATTTATTGACTAATAATATGTTCTTGTAGTAGTTTAATTGAATAATTATATTGCTTTTACCTTACACTCCTACACTTGAATACTCTTCCGAATTATTCTAATTTACAAATTATTTATAATATATATATATATCTAAGTAAGAATCATGAAAGATTTAATTCTTGTGGCAATTTTTTTTTTTGTTATTTTTATTTAATTTCAAAGCAGCTGGATCACTGAGCTTTACAAAACAAACAACAAATAAGAAAACTTAGAAAGAAAAAGGTGACCCAAAACATAATTTCGTAGGATCCACTTGAAACCTAAGGTCACTTTGGCAAAGCCAGAGAATGGCCTACAGGAAAACCAGCCCCTGGGATTATTCCAGAATCACAAATTGGCATAATTGCATTAATTATATAAAATGAAATCAAGAAATTATCAACTATATCTCTTCTCATTAATTTAAATTATTACTAATGAGGACGTTAAATCTTAACTTCCTAACATGAATTATTTTTAAATATCTTTATGAGCACTAATATTGTATATTTTAATTTGAGATTAAGAGTGGCTGGTATGTATGCTTCATTGACCAAAAGTAACAAAAAAAGAAAACTCCATTCAAAGAGGAAAGGTGCCAAAAACATAGTTTTGACAAAGACCTATCTGAAACCGAAAGCTGTACTGGCGAGGCCAGAAAATAGCCCACAGGAAACAAATCCTGACAGGAATCAGTGGGTCCACCACAAATTGGCATCAGCCAATGTGATCATCGCCTCCAGAGTTTATCAAATCTTGCTAAATCAAATCCTAGAAACAACAATTGCTCCTCTTATTTATTTATATTATTTGTAAATTTATGCCCTACAAATCACACGATAAAATGTACCCAAAAAATTTAAGTAACAAAGATGAAACTCCAAAAAATGAGGAAAAAGGCCAAAAAGATATGTTCCTGACAACAAGACCTATCTGAAACCCCATAAGGCCGCAGTGGCAATGCCAAAGAATGGCCCACAGGAAAAACAGTTCCTGAAAGGAATCAGTGAGTCAACCACAAATTGGCATAAATGCATAAAAGCAGCCAAAGTGGTTATCGCCTCCAGAGTTAATCAATCTTTGTTAAACAAATTCTCTGAGACAATTATCATTGATTTATAAAATTAATATTGTCTATTGCATTAAAACGAGCACCATCTCAAATGTTTACTCAGCGAATCACAACAAGAATCAATCTTCTTATTAAGATAATTTATAAAGTTGACCCTGCAAATCACACAATAAAATGTACCCAAAAAAATTTAAGTAACAAAGATGAAACTCCCAACGAGGAAAAAGGCCAAAAACATATGTTCCTGACAACAAGACCTATCTGAAACCCCATAAGGCCGCAGTGGCAATGCCAAAGAATGGCCCACAGGAAAAACAGTTCCTGAAAGGAATCAGTGAGTCAACCAAAAACTAGCATAAAAGCATAAAAGCAGCTAAAGTGGTTATCGCCTCAAGAGTTAATCAATCTTTGTTAAACAAATTCTCTGACACAATTATCGTTGATTTATAAAATTAATATTGTCTAAAGTGAACGCCATCTCAAATTTTTACTCAGCGAATCACAACAAGTTAACATAGTACTTATGAAACCAAAATTTTTATATAACAAAGATGAAGCTATTTTCCATCCCCCTTGACATATTAAAAGTTATGGAAGCATCATCCAAACCCAAATTTGGATGCAAAAATGCAAATGATTTTTTCATTATGTCATTCCGCAAATGTTTGATAAATGAGAAACCGATCAGTGTTACTCTGCATTATGAGAATTCTTGTTTTATGCTCAATTTGTTAAATTTGATAATTTAATAACAACGGAAATTCATGATTGAAACAAAGAATGAGTGAACGATAATGTAAGGTTTTGAGACTGACTAGACCACATGGAAAGCCAACAATGTCAATGAGACAAAGATAAGGGTCATAATCCAAATAATTGGTCAGACGGATTCAATAACAACCACGCAAAGCTGTTATCAAATATATACACAAACTATTAAAAATATTTGTAACATAAATTTTATTTATAGATCTTTATAGTCATAAAAAAATAAAGTATAGACAGCTACAAATTTTTAATGTGCAAGTGGTTATCGCCTCAAAAAGTTCATCAAATCAAATTTAAATTAAATCAAAATTATATGGTCATTGTGCTTTTAACTTAATTTAAAGTTAACACTAGCGCTTAAATTTCTAAGATTGTATATTTTTTAGTCTACATTTTATTAAAATCATGAAAGAACAGTCCAAACCAAATTTAATCCAGATGAATTTTGTATTATGAATTTGTCACTCCAAAAATATGTCACTAGTGACTGGAAGTGCTGCCGACTATTACACTAATAATGACGATTCAACCAGTCTAATGGTAGACTAGTCTACATCATATATTTTAATTTTTATTCCATAGTCTATACTAAACTTAGTATAGTCTGAGTCTACTAACAGTTAGAGTAACAATTAGAGCCGAGTCTAGACTATATCTAGACTCCAGTAACTTTGACATTTGATTAACAGCGCGTACGGATAATACTATTAATAATAGTTAATAAAAACACGAATTCAGCGTGAGCGATAATATAAGAATTTAGAGTGGACTTAACCACGTGACTGCGACCGGATTGATGTCGGCGATGTCAATCGAAGTCATAATCTAAAAAACCACTGACACATGATTGAACATATTCAAAAACAATGCAAAACTATATCTATCATATAAAAGAACTATTCAAACGTATTTAAAATACAAGATTTTCTTGATAGACATAGAATCTGCTATAGAAATTTATATTTCTTTCGGATTAATTTTTGGTTTGGATCACCCTCAAGATTTCATTGCTAAAAGAGACCGTTACAAACAAATCGAGATCCGAACAAACCACGAATTACATAGCTTGGGATTCGCCTAAGATTAATAATCTATTTTGTGTCCGATAAAAAGAGCTTTCATTTTACGAAAACTCTGTATTTATTTCTGATGACCTCCAGAGAGACAAGACAGACATATACAGGTATCCATAATGCCAAGAGAGCGCTGGCGTCAATTACATGTATATTTGTTAGATATAAGCTAGTATATACACATACACATACTTAAATATAATATATTCAATTATATCAACATGATCTACTATAACTAGAACAGGAGTTCCCAAACTCCGAGGCCCGGCTTCAGGCTGTTTGAGTGCTATAAACAAGAATTTGGCTTAATATTTTGTAAGCATCAAAATGGTATATATGTTCATAAGGACTGTTTCTAAGAAATGTCAATCGTCTCCTCCGCACGACACCACTTTTTCCGCAAATTAAGACACAAACATTATTGCAATAAACTAAATAGGCTCCTGGCCTCCGGCCGGACCTAAATATATGTGGCTAAGAGATGAGGAGATATGTGAAAGAGTCATAGCTAAGCATTAAAGTCTGGGTAGTGAGGTGCTATTCAAATTTTATATAGAAATCAGTATCTAATATGGCATTAATACACACTGAGGTTGGTTTGATGTCGGGTCAGATAGATAAGCGGGTTATAATGATCCTGGGTACGCCCCTTAGATGTATCCGATTATGTCAGCCTGCATGGAGCAATGGTTCATCCAGGTAATGGGTTCGATTCTCCAGTAGCGTGCTGAGATCTCATTGTCAAACCACCAGGTGGCGATGTCACCATCATACAGATCGTCCACGTCGACGTCAGCAAATATAACAGACCAGGTGACGTCGTCATCCGAAGTGGATAAATGGAATGTTGTCACATATTGCACGCCATACTGCGCAACGCCATCACATCTTTTTCCGATCTTCACACCTGTTGCTACACGACTCTGCAGTAGGTCAAACTTCATCCAAGGTGCGACATCATTGACAGTTTTTTTCCAAGCACAAAATTCACCATTATATTCAAGTCTAACCTTCTCTTTTAGATGACTCACACCAAATTCAGACGACGCTGTGATCTGGCTGTCCAATGGAGCATAGTGCTTCACCAGATACACCAGATTTTTTTTGAACATTCCATCCAGACACCAGGCAGATTGTGTGTCACAAAGACTACGCTTGATGACTAAGCCTGTCTCAGTGATTTCCTCCCAGGTATCATTCCACTCGATTCCTGTGTTTAAATCACCTTTTTCTGCAGAACAAGCACATAAATACCTCACAGGCTCCAATGACAAAGGCAGACATGTCATATTGTTTAACCCGTCTTTACACCCAATTTTTAGCCCTGGAAAAGACGGATTTGCTGAGTTTACTGACATAATTCTCTGGTAATCTTCTTGTCCGGCTAGAGTACATGGTATCAGTTTATTTGTGTCCACGTCACGACATGGTGGATTAGACTGATGAAGAATAAATCCTCTGATAGCTTCCTTCTCATGATTCGCACTTCCCTCCTCTACAAGTACAAAACTCAGAAGTATCCACATACTCAACATGATGCCAGTGAATGCATGAACTGATTAGGCTTATTGGGTGAGTGGTGGTGATATATAAGAGTTTGGGAATGGGCCTAGAAGCCCCCACATAATAGCACTGTTTTTGTTTGGGTCCACCTGGTAACCAGTTAATTCGAGACATTCATCCTGTGCTGGTACAAGGCTAGGCCAGCGTTGCAGACGGTGGACCAACTACGTACCAGCACAGAGTGTAACATGCGGTGTGTACTGGATATATAATGCAAGCTCACGTGAGGAAGAATATAATACCGATTTTGCAGGAGAGCTTCATTATTAATAGATAAATGGTATCCCGTAGAGAGACTGGGCATTATAGCATCATGTCAAATATTTAGATCAGTTCGACGTAGTGATCGATATAAAAAAGTTTGCAGGTACAAGAAACATGACGTCATTTAAGGTCAGCAAGACATTGATTTTTTTCAGAAAATTGCATGTCACTGCTTCAGGCTTTTGGATGGCACCATCTAATGATCAGACAAAAGATAGTAGGCCTATAACATGTATAGTGACTACGAGTGGACCACAGTGGAAATAAATCCATTTGAACATCATCTTAACTTTCTGTTTTATCCATGCTTTATTTAGCCATTATGCTCTTTATTGTATCAAAAAATAAATAGAATGGTCTAGTTGTTTGTGAACATAAAACTGGAGATGTCTCCCCTCCAGCAGCTTAAGCATAAAGGTTGATAGCTAATAGATGTACCTAGTGTCAATGGCCTTTGTAATTAATGTTATTATATGGCTCATGTGGATAGTAGAGACAAGAACTTTATATAAAGTTCTTGGTAGAGACTATGTATTAAGCGGAATTTATTATTCCGTTTTGGTGCGAAACACTTGTAAACACTCCCAGCAAACACGACGTTGACCCAATGCTGGTCCAATGCTGCCCACAATCGGCGACGCAGGCACAACATCAAACCAGCACGGTTCAACGCCTCGTGTTTGCTGGGCTGCGTTCAACCCAGTAAACACAAACCATTATTGTTCTGTGTCCTTTGTGGAGTGTTTTGGAATGTTTTGAAAATCTAAGAAACTACAAGTAAGAGACTATTAGTGCAAGAGCATTAGGGTTGAACCTGGAATAAAATTGCAAAAAGCTGATTTTTTCAGGAATGATACATGGACATCTCCCCAGACAAATTCCGAAGAGGCCCCAAAAACCCCCCCTATGCATTTTTTTTAATTCAAGATGGCCGCCACCATGTAACGCCATTTCCGAAAAAAAGGGGTATACCATAATTCCTCACTTTTGCAGTTAGAAAAAAATATTTAGGTGTCTCTACTTATGTTTGAGGACACAAAGAGTTCATCCAGATGATCAGAAATGATATCAGTTCTTTTCTCAATGCCAAAAATCCAAGATGGCCGCCATATTGATATACTAAGTGTGTTGAGCGATCTCTTAAAAAAACGGAAATATGAGGTAACTATCTCGTTGTTGAGCCTAAAATGTATTTTTTGTCTAAACCCATGGAGTCTAGCACTTCTTTAGATGACCAATATTTCATTATATTGAATTTATCAACATAAATCTCACATAGTTTAATGTTATGTAACACCATATAACGTAATTAAAAAAAAACAGGAGTATACCCCAATTCCTCACTTTTGCAGTTAAAAAAAAAATATTTTGGTGCCTCGACACATGTCTTAAGGCACAAAAAGCTCATCAACAGGATCAGAAATGATATCATTCCTTTTCTTATCTCCACTTACATGCCATAATCATCATGTTGTTGAAACTTTTTTTCAGAGCAATGGAATCTAGAATATATTTCCATCCCCAATTTTTTTAATAGAATGTGCTTATCAACACAAAATCCAACATGGCTGCCATATTGGTAAGCTCTTTTAGCGCAGGTGCCACGATTAAGCGATGTCCAACTGCTTTTTCTTATGGGAATATAGATATAGATTTATCAAATTTACAAAATATCATATGTCAGAAATCATTGATTAAAAATTCTAACATGTCTCATTTTTAAATATAAGGGTATTTTTTATTCATTTGAAGCTTGAGATAGCGTACGAAATTCAAGTTTCAAACCCAGCGACTTATTCCAATGTATGTATTTTATATAGTAGGCCTATATAAAATGTTTTTCGATTTTAGTTAAGTATTAGTTGTGATTATTCTAGGATATGAATATTAGCTGATTTTGTTTGAAGGTACATAATAACAGAGCTAAGTACAATATTACACCAGCTTGAACACGTGTCCTACAAGACTGTTGGTTATTTACATGTACTTCTAAATAAGAAAATGTTTTAAATCACATCATTTTACTGGCAGAGTTTGGCCATCTATAGGCCTACGTAATTTGGTCAATTTCCTGAAAATGGTAATAAATACCTTGGATTATAGATTAGAATATTCAGATATTTTATTTGAATATTAGAGTATTACGTAATAAATATATGACATTGTATGATATTGCAATGTGATATTACATTGAAATGTCAGAATATGACATCAAATTAGAGGATGTGACAGTTTAACGTCAGGATATGATAGTTCTATGTCAGGATATATGAATATGATATCAGGATATGACACTTTAATATCATGATATGTAATATAATGTCCAAACATTGGTATTTAATATAGCAAAATCACGTTATGATGGCTCAATACAGCTTTATAAAGGCAGTATATAGTGGCTAAACATCACGTTGCTGTATTAAAATGAAAAGATATGGCATCATATTATCACGAAATGCATTACAATTTCGTGATATATCATTTTAACATCACTATGACATTTTAATGTCAGGATATGACATTTGAATATTAGGATATGGTACTTGAATAGTATGATTTGACTTTATACATTGATGAAATGACACATTGAGGTCACAATATAGCATTGTAATGTGATGATGTGTCATTATAATGACAAACATGCTATTTAATATCGAATATTGTATAATAGACTTTTCGGATTATGACATTAAAATAGGAAAAACATAAAAAAACAGTTCGAAGTCAGGATTTGGCATACTTATGCCAGGATATTGGATTGTAATTTATAAGAATATGACACTTTAACGTTATGAGATGGTATTATAATGTCCAAATCTTGTCCTTTTATATCACACAATAAGATTTGAATGTCAAGATATTACATTTTTTATGATAGGATATGACATTATCAAATCAAGATATGGCGGGCTTGGCGGCATTCTAATGTGACATTATAATGACTGAATATAAGACTACAATAATTTAATGTGAGCATAGAATGTCAGGATTTGTCACTTTAAAGTCTGGTTATGGTATTTTAATGTCAGGATATTATATTGTCATGTCAAGGTATAACATTTCAATAACATTATATTGAGAGACGCATGTCACCATATGGTAATACAGAATCGACATAGAACATTCCAATATCAGGATGGCACATGTCAGTTCAACATATATATCGCAATATAATTCAGTAAGTAAAGGCCTCTACATTGCTCAAATACCGGTACTCCAAATCTGCCAACAACAAAAGCACTTCGGAAGATTCAATAAAATGGAAAGTAAGATAGGGTTAAGACACATACTCTTTGAACAGCATGTGGCCTTGCCCTCTCTTACTTTCATCTCCTCTTACACTAAAATGTCATATTGTGATGTTAATATGCTATATCATGATATTATAATAATATCGTGACAATGCGTACTAAAAGATCCTGCCACTTTAATACCATACCGTGATGCTTAACCACCATAGCCTGTCTTTATAAAGCTGTATCCAGACATCATAACGTCATTTTACTATAATAAAGAGCAATATTTGGACATTACAAAACCATATTATGACGTTAATGTGTCTTGTCCTCCTATTATCGTGACATAAAAAGATCATATCCTGACGATAAACTGTGACATCAATTAATTTAATGTCATATTCCGATATTCTGATGTAAAATCATCTCATTACAACACCATACAATGTCATAACTTCATTACGAAATATATATATATCCTAATATTAAAAATGTAATATCTTGATATTTAAATGATATAATTTATGATATTAAACATATTGACATTCGCAGATCATGGACAAAAGTAAGTATTTGAAAGAGCATTGTTACATGACGATTATCAAAGATGTCATGTACATGTAACGTGTGAGGCGAAAGTCCTTATCTTGTAATTGATTTTTGCTAGAAAGCCTCCCTTCAACGTCACCTACTGCCCCAGCCAACACGGGGCATTAATCCAATTCTGTTTAATTTTTGGGCCAGCGTCGAATACGGTCAGCCAATATTAAAACAGCATTGGATGAATGCCTCATGTTTAAACTATACAGAGCATATTTTGCTGTACAGGAGGGTGTGGAATCTACAGTCTGGGGACGGATTTTATCTCATGGTCGTTTGTCACCAACGCAAACTGAAAGAGCAGTCGCTCCAGAAAGAGTTCTAAAAAGATTGAGTTGCGGGTGCAGGGTGGCTTGTTCAAAGGGGGGGGGGGATCTCACAAATCTAGACTATATTGTACAACGATGTGCTCTTTTTGTATTGGCCAAACATGTAGAAACTGACAGCTCGGATGATTGAAACGCAATAATTTCATTATTTACTGAAGATTAATATGTCAACTTGACAAATCTCAATCTACATTTCTAGTGGGAAAGCAGTTCGAAAACACTCCAAAGCGTCACCCACCATGGTAGAATTAACTACCATGTGGGATTCATGTCGATAAACTCAATATAATAAAATATGGGTTTGGCTAAAAAAATACATTTTAGTTTCAACAACGAGATACTTATCGCATATTTTCGTTTTTTTTAAGAGATCGCTTAACAAAATATTATGGCGGCCATCTTGAATTTGTAGTATTGAGAAAACTACTGATATTATTTCTGATCATCTGGATAACCTCCTTGTACTTTAAAACATAGGTAGAGACACCAAAATCATTGTTTTAACTTCAAAAGTCAGGAATTGGGGTATACCCCTTTTTTTTAAATGGCGTTACCTGGTGTTATTTTGAATTAACTACTATGTGGGATTTATGTTGATAAATTCAATATAATAAAATAATGGTGATCTGAATAAGTGCTAGATTCCATGGGTTTGGCCAAAAAATACATTTTAGGTTCAACAACAAGATAGATATCTCATATTTTCGTGTGTTTTTAAGAGATCGCTTAACATAATCAGAACAATATGGCGGCCATCTTGGATTTTTGGTATTGAGAAAAGTGCTTATATCATTTCTCATCCTCTGGATCAACTCTTTGTGCCTTAAAACATAAGTAGAGACACCAACATATTTTTTTTCTAACTACAATGGTGAGGAATTAGGGTATACCCCTGTTTTTCGAAAATGGCGTTACACGGTGGCGGCCATCTTGAATTAAAAAAATGCACAAGGGAATTTTTTGGGGCCTCTTCGGAATTCGCCTGGGGAGATGTCCAGGTATCATTCCTGAAAAAATCAGCTTTCTGCAATTTTATTCCAGGTTCCTGTGTTTTTTTCACTAATGCTCTTGCACTACTATCTGTTCAAATGAACAGAGAGTGGCTGATTGAACAAACGTTGGCTCTATATTGTTTTAATGTTGGACCAACGTCGTCGCCAGTGGCCCCGCATGAATTATTACCATGTTGTGACATGCCATCATTATACCCAGCAAACACCAGACGTTGAAACAATATTGGGCCAATTCTGAGCCAACGTGGTTGACAATGGACCAACGTTAGTCAGCACTAAAGCTTGTTGGGTATCCGCACTCCAAGTTGCCAGTATGTCTGGTTGCCGTCTTTTGTTTGTTCCCACTTTTAGGTCTATGGAAATGGATCGGGCTCTGGCCCGGGCCGTACAAAAACTACTACTTGAAGCCAAGGCTGTGACGCTAGCCCACATTCAGCGTGGCGTCAAACACGACACGGTAACCCAATAGTGGGCTAATGTTTGCTAAGCGTCGTAGACGTTGGGCCAGCAGTAGCCCGACATTGGGTCGACGTCTCATGTTTGCCCGCCTGCATGATAGACGAAGAGAACGCACAGACACAAAACTGATGTGAGTAACAAATGAGCGCTGAGAAGTAAAGCAATATATCTCCCACCTCTATACAGGGGGAGACATAATAATATTACACTGGTAGATAATAACCAGTTATTGATAGAAATAAAGGTGAACGTTTCGTACTCATCGCCTCGCCAATCACAAGACGTGACATACAATGCCTACCGTCATTGGGACAAGTGTGCAATGCAAATGTTGCTGACACATTTCACTGTTATCCCAGTAAACACAAAACACTTGTATAACATTTGTACAATGTTGGACCGACGTCGAAGACGTTTGGCCGACGTTGTACAATTGTTAACTTCAAGCCATGTGACCATGCACGCACAGTCGCTATGTGCCCGGAGATTCCTTGATATTATCGAGTGTTGCAGACTTAGTGATGCAATAACAATACAAATTACGAATTATAATTACGTGTGCCATTCACGCAGAACATGGCACTCACACAATAGCATTAAAGTTTATTTAATTAACCAGTGATTTATTATCTACAATATTGGCCCTTGCACAATAACAATACATCTTATTTTAATTCAATATTTTGTTTAGTTCATACCATTTCAATCACGACCTAGTTAGTACCACATACGCGGAGTTAAAATCGAAGAAAAACATTCCCGACCTCATTGAGAAAATCAGTTGACTTAGAAACTCTGAGATCCTCCATAAGGCCCCACTTCGTCTGATAACAAAGGCGTCGGAAACGTCTCTAGTCGGCCCTTAAAAAGCCTAATAATACGATCCGAGAGCAACAGCCGTATTTATATGTGGCAATACGCTAAGTCAGATCATGAAATATGGATGATATAGAAACAGGTGACTTAAAATTGTTCCAGATAACAATGTAACGTAACAACCGTTTATTATGAGCCGATATGTGGCATGCTTAAGGTTTGAAAACAGGTGTAGGTGTATTTTGCTAAGCATATTACTAACGTCGATCTGTAGATGACATAATGTATATAAATGTGGCGCTGTTTGAGAGTGAATCAAATTCAGTGTTGTGCAGTTTGCTTTCGGCGAGTAAACATATGCGCTGTTCTAGTGGTATTTTTTGCGGCTTGACATGCCTTCCTCGTTCAATTTCTAGCATATATGTGAGCTCATTCTTAATCTTGATAGCGCCTTCATCAATCTTGTGTCGGGGATGTAAAACAGATATTTTTCTAGCGAGTGGTCGAATTTGAACTTTATGTACGTTCGTAATTTTATGGAGTTTCGGGCTTTGATAGACCAATCAACTTTATATGCATTAATCAAACAGAATTTAACTTGTTTGATGAGACGATTGCCATTTTATACCCTATGATTTTCCAAAACGTCGCGGAGGTTTGTTCGGAATAATAATGACCTGATGTGAGAGCACCAATTTGTTTCACCAATAAAGTCAAGAGACGCCAGTGAGTTGTACACGATTCTCAAATAACAGCTTCTATGTAAGGAGATCAAGCCAATCCAGTATTTCTAAACTAGAATTTGTTGTTTTAAAAAGAGAGGATACCTTACTGTATCCCCATAAATAGTAACTGATGTGGTTTGTTGTTTGACTCCAAGCATATTTTTCAAGAATGATAAATGAACTGTCTCAAAGTCCGATATTTCTTTACCAATGAATAGTACCTCGCTACCAAACATCAGTATGGGTTCTATTTGGGCTTGGAATACTTTTAGAGACAATTTTTGCGTAAGATGTCATAAGTTGTGACTATAATTTCTAATTGTGAATATTGCTTTGCGAGCTTGTTCAGCCAGATACGAATGTTTTTTTACAAAATTATTTTTATTATTACTACACCAAAGACCTAAATATTTATATTTGTCCACGATTTCAAGCGTTTTTTCGGCCAGTGTGAAAGAAAATGAATGTTTAGCATATATTTGCTTGTAAATCACTATTTTTGTTTTAGCAATGATAATTATCAGATTCCATATTTCACAGTACTTGTAAAATAAGTCTATTTGTGTCTGTAGGCTCTCTGCAAATAGGAGGTACGCAAGGTATATGTCTCCTATCTTAAGACCGTATTTAGGATTAAATATTTTCCAAGATCCTGCAGGAATTCATTGAAAAGTTTGGGGCTTAAGACACCTCCCTGCATGACACCATAACGGTTTTTAATAGACTTGCTAATCTTGCCATTCCATTTAACTCGACTGCTAGATTTAAGAAACATAGATTTGATAGTATTCAGAAATTTTCCGTCGACATTGCGCTGCTGCAGTTTTAGGATAAGTGCATCTCTGTTTAAATAATCGAAAGCTTTGGTCAAATCTATATAGCAAACGAAGAGCGGTTTTTTACGTGTTTTTGCGTTCCAACCAGATTGTACAACACAAATCAATTATCAGGTGTCCTACAATCTTTTTTAAAGCCTTTTTGCGGAGGATCATCGTCACGGCACACTGAGTTTTTCAATGACAACATATTTTCGAGTACAGATTCAAAAACTTTTGCAAGAGAAAGAATCAGAGAAACTTTCCGATAGTTCTTTGGATCTGACTTATCACCCTTTTTGTGAACTGGGTATATCAACCCTTGTGCCCAGTCATCTGGATAATCTGCCGAATCGAAAATGGTATTGAATAATGTTGTCTGTAAAGGTGTGAAATATTTTATGTCCGAAAAATATAACTAAATCGGAATTCCGTCAATTCCCGAAGCTTTACCTTTTCTCATTCTACTTAGAGCTTTCTCTACTTCGTCCAATTGAATTTTACCATTGAGAATGTCATTCTATATGTTGTAATTATATCTATCAATAGGTATTTTTTGTTATATAGTTTTGAATTTTGTATTTGCGTTTTGACCGCTAGGTGGCTCACTTTGTTTTAGAAAACAATTGTAAAATTGGTATAGTTCAATTGTGCTTTCGCTAAGGTTCTGCCGTTGCAGGCGTTTCCAGAAACCCCAATAATCTTTTGGATTGTTACTACACATCTCTTCAAGATTTACTTTCAAGTTTGTATTATAGTTTCGCTTTTTTCTTTGAATCATGCGTTTGTAATTGTTGCATAAGTTATGGTAGTAATTTTTGTTCTCGGTGTGAGTTAAATTCGACCGTGTTTATAGTTTTTCTAAGCTCATTGCATTCAGAATCAAACAAGGCATTGGTTGGCATCTGTTTCATGGAGCTGTTATTCTTGTTAATGTTTATTATTGCTGGGAGATGCCAGCAAATGAAGGACGTAATGCAAATGTTGCTAAAACATTTCACTATTAGGCCACCAGATGAACCACGTAATGCAAATGTTGCTGACACTTTCACTATTAGGCCACCAGATGAAACATGTAATGAAAATGTTACTGACACATTTCACTATTGAGCCGCCAGATGAACCACGTAATGAAAATGTTACCGACACATTTCACTATTAGGCCGCCAGATGAACTACGTAATCTGATAATGCAAATGCTACTGACACTTTCACTATTAGGCCGCCAGATGTAATGAAACATGTAATGCAAATGTTACTGACACATTTCACTATTGAGCCGTCAGATGTAATGAATAGCATTGTCACGATATTTTGAAATGCCCGTGAGATAATCAAATAAAAAACTACGCGAAAAAAAATGATTTACATCACTGAATTTGGTGCTAATTCCACTACACGATGTACCTCATACAGAGGATGTAGGCCTTTCTCACAAAATTCCGGTTTAATGTTGGGCCAGCGTCACAGCCTATTGCTGGATCAACGCCGGTTTTCTAACTGCTGCATGCCGGTGACTATGTGGGTGACGCTTTGCATCCCAGATTTCCAACACCAGATAAAATCCTCGCCACGAGCAACGTTGGCAGAATCAAACTAAAAACCTTGCCTGTGTGATCAATCAAAGTATTACATGTACGTGTGACAGGCAGCTCTGTCTGTGACAGATATAGGCTCACCAGAAAACAGTGGACTTTAAAACATCGTTGGCCTAATAACGTGTCGCCGTAATCGAAGCATCTCAAACTGCGCCAATGCCGCATATTTGCCATTGTGATAGGAGATCTGTTCCTGTCCCGCGCTAGTATTTTTTTTAGGAATGATTGCTTTGCGTCAGGATACCGTATAGACTCCAACAGGAGGCTACAGCGACCCCAACAGCAAGAAGTGAATGGCTTTACTACGCTTTCTGTGTTAATATCGCGACATTAGGAAGTCCGAAGTAAATATCCGTTGTTCTTGTTGAGATAGTAGCACTGAAAAACTTCTAATGCGCCTAAATCCTCGGTGTCCCGAGCTGCAAATTCGAATCAGGCTCGTTATCATTGTCCGTTTACCGTTCCAATTCGTAGATCCAGCATGCAGGGACACAGAGGATTTAGGATGGAAAAGCCTGGCCGAAATATAAAGTTTGTAATTTTTTCCGAAATGACTGTGAAGATTTAGATTTTTAATCTCAAGAGGGATACAATTCCAGAGCTGGGGGGCCGCAACCGAAAAAACCCTTTCACCCATCTTAGATCTCACTCTGGGAACAACCAGTTGATCATCATATGAGGAGCAGAGATTACGGGTTCTGTTTAAAGGTTTAAGCAGATTATGTATATATACTGGCTGACATTTATGTATTACTTTATATGTGAGGGTGCATATTTTCTATTTTATTCTGAATTGAACAGGGAGCCAGTGGAGACGGTTCACAACCCTGGCCAAGCAGTTCTGAACGCTCTGCAGCTTGTTTATGTCGCGATTTGGGATGTTATAGAGCATAGAATTACAGTAGTCTGTCTAGCTTGCTCGACACAAGTGAAGTTGCTATTGTCTTAGTCAATGCCGCTGTTAAACATCAGCACAAGCGACGCAAATCACGTATATGATAGTAGCATGATCGACAGACTTTTGATATATGTTTCTTAAAATTAAATCCTTGTCAAATTCCACCCCTAGATTTCGTGCCGAATCAGTTGGTGTTACATGTTACATCCTGATCAAGTAATTTTGTAGGGAAATATTTCCTAATTTGTCTCCTTGTGATTTAGTGCCGATTAGTATAAATTCTGTCTTGTCAGGATTAAATTTGAGTTTGCTAGCTATCATCCAGTCGGAGACGTCTTGCAAGCACTGCTGGACCAGCGACAGTGACATCTCAGTATCTGTCTTGAAGAGAGAAAGATGTGTGTCATCAGCGTACAGATGGTGGCAGATGTTTACTTAATTTTGTGGCGGCGTTCTTCCAGCGATTAAAAGCAGTTCTAATTATTTGACAAGCTTATAATTTGGCAGATATGATATTTGACTGATAAAAAAACTTTTGGGGAATACACCTTTTTAAAATGCTCATTTGGCGGCAATTTTGTTATTTTTCAAGATTTCTTTTAATGTTTGTATTGTAATTGCCGCTCATCGTGATCATAATTATGCAGGATCTGCATTGCGATCGAATCACATGGATTAGAATGTCTAGTAAAATAAAATACTATTTCCATCTGACTGTATAGAAGACAATTTATGACGTCATAGTTTCACACTTGTTGTGTATAGCTACTAGACCTGGACTTAATGAATGAATGAAATAGGTTGAATCTATGACGGCATAATTGATGATCCATAATTTACTATACACCCACTTAATGAATGAATGCAATACCACTAATATATAATAGGTTTTATGACCATTACGATCATTAATTTCGCCGGAGGTTTACAGTCTCTGACTGACTGACTGTCTAGTCTATATTGTATCTAATACATTGAATAAACTGAATTGAATTGTATGACCGACTGACACAATTTTTTTACTCAGGTTTGTTTAATTCACATATAACTTAAGCATTGATAAAAAGTCCGATGTTACACAAAAATGAGATGTGGTAAATTTTACAAAACTAAATTTAAAAGGGCAGACTGAGGACTATTATTTCTCGATGTCTCAGTATGTCGGAAATCATATGATAGTTATACCATGGATATAGACTAGAATGCCCGGTGTTACACCCGGATAAACCCATGCCATATTTAGCCGATATGAAAAAATCAGTTACATATTTTATCATTACAAATTTACATCATCCATTTTAGCCGATGACATTACTGTTATTGAGAAATAAATTAGTGTTTAAACATCCAGATTTTCAAATGTTTGGTCTCAAATTAAAAAATTATGAGTCATTTTCACCGTCTTGAAGTTGTGAGTTGCGATAGCGAAACAACTTCAAGTGGGTGAAAAATTTAAATGATTTAATTTCGTGCCTTAAGGGATAACCTTTTAACCGCCTAATTATTCAATTTGAATTTTTACCCAATTAAAGTTGTGTCTCGCTGACGCGATCCACAACTTCAAGTGAGTGAAAATTATTCAGATTTGACAAAATGGAGGTCAACTGTTTTCAAATCTTGCTGATTTCTGTGACATTTTATCTTTACCATGTTTAAAGGGTGGTACTTAATGTGCTAATAAAAAATGAAAACCCGAATATATGCGACACCGGCGGTTAAAGGGTTAATACACTTGCCTATAAACACAAGCTATTTTATATCAGCACTCGAAAAGCTTCAAGGTACGGCCTCCTACGATCTGTACACTCTTTGCACGATTGCTCGCGTAAACAGGAGTCCCAGCTAAATAATTCAGCTTTTGTCACTGTGTGGCGTGTTGTTATTGAAAGGGTTTACTGTCATGCCAAACATCTAAATTAAGAAACTTTCTGTGTTCGAATGATATTTCATTCGAGGGCCACAGTGCATCTCGCCAACACAAAACAACATTCTCCACACACAAATGTCGCTCAGGTAAACCCTGATATAATCTCTGAGGTCAGAAAACAGTTTTTATTTCGCACTCTCGCTAGTATTCACCTCCAAAGCCCCATTAAACATTTTGTTTATACTCAAATATTTCCGCGTTGTAATGGTTGCTTATCACCTATCTATACTTCCACGACCGATCCATTCCTGATACATGACGTCGCCATAGCGATCATATCACTGCAATGTATGACCGTTTAACCCTTACAGTGCTACAATAATAAAAAAAAAATTCACCCACTTGAAGTTGTGTCTAGCTACCGCGACCCACAACTTCAAGTGGGTGAAATTTACTCATATTTATTTGATTTGAGATCAGACATTTGTAAATCTTGGTGTTTAAAGACACTTTCGTTCCCAATAACTGTGATTTAAACGGCTGATAAAACGGATTAAAAACCTTTATAATCGCCCTTAGCGGTCAGAGGGCTGACAAGGCTGACCATGACACATATGGCTAGAGGCTATACGGCGACACCCGTCCCAATAAGACACACACTTAATTTGACCTTATTTCAATGATGGCTCAACATATGTGACGTTGGCTCAATGTTGAAGCAATGTTATGCTAAATTGTCCCATTTAACTTGTCAGCATCGAGCGCTTTGGCGCCCACAAGACTCACATGATGTCATTAACCCTAAAGCCTCAAATTATTTAATTTACATTTTCACCCACTTGAAGTTGTGTCTCGCTACCGCGACCCACAACTTCAAGTTGGTCACAATTACACATATGTGTTTAATTTGCGACAAAACATTTTCAAATATTAATTTTCAACTATTGATAGTCGTGCTTAGCGCTTGAAGGGTTAAAACGGTAATAATGTGTGCGTCATGCATTTGATTCTGGCGAAAGAATATAAGTCTAAATTATATTAGTCTTTTAATGGAAATACCACCCATTTATTAACAAAATTACCTGTATTCCTTTTAGAATCTTTTCAAGTCTTTTGCAAGGAATGACACCATCGTAAACCTAGTAAGTGGAATTAAAGGGTTAAACTGATCAAGTACTTTTTTTTAAAGAAGCCCTGTTTCTTTCTTTGGTGTTAAAAAATAGTCTTTCTTGTCAATTTTACTTCTGTATAATCATTTCTAGATACAAGTTTATTTTCCACACAAAAACTATTTAAAAAAAAATATTTTCTGTTCTGTTCTGTCCTCTAGGAGATGTACAGAAAATACAGGAATATATCTTTGATGAGTCACTATCATAATGTATACTCATCTGTATATATCACATAAATTTATGCTGTACTCGTGGCATGGGTTTCAGTAAAACATTTTCCAAGTAGCGAATGACGCTGGTTTCATTCGCCGAAAAATGTACTTCTCACTCATGATCGCAAATTCCTATGAAACATGTCACCTTGCCAGATGAACTGCTTTGTTTAAAAATACGCCATGAAAGAGATGCCCTTGACAGCTTAAATTTATTACAAGATTTAATCACTTAACTCGAATATTATCTGAAGATCATTTAAAAGCCAAAACGTTGAAAATCTCTTAGATGCTGATTCAGCTTCAAAAGAAGTGATATAAATGGTTATGAAACCTCAATCACATAGATAGAGTTAATACCTCTTATCTCTTAAAAATACCATGTATGTGTTCAATTTAAAAGCCAGACAAATCTCTAACCCAACAAACACGAGACACCCGTAGCATGTCTCGTGTTTGTTGGGACGAGTAGACTGCATGATCAAGCTCTTAAAAACTGTTCTGTGTGACTCTAAGTAAGAGATTTCTAGGTGGTGTTTTACTTTAATGATAAAATGTGACACAAAGCAACACATTCAATTTATACTTTCATATATAAAAAAAGTTTGTTTAAATCACAATAAAGAAATATTTCTGAAAGATGTTATCATCAAAATAAAGAAAAAATATATTTTGCGTCTTTTGGATATCATTGAAGTAACGTTCCTCCTCTAAAGTTCCATGTATCTTTAAAAAGTAACAAACGGGATGGATTTAAAATCACATAAGAAATATTTTGTATTTTTTTTCACACACTTTTGATCAATTTTAAATATTAAAAAATAATGATCATATCACTTTACTATTCCACATATATTCTATATATATGAACCGTCCCCATCAGTTCTCGTTCTGATATGAAGCATCAAGTGATCATAATTATATACATGTACTGCAGTGCAAAGGCAAACAGCAGTAACTGCTTCCTTGAAAAGTAAGCAGTTACTGCTGTTTGTCATTGCAGGGTGGTGTAGTTGTTTATATATCTCACGAAATATAAATAACGTTCCTTATTAATTGCTTTATTGGCGACATTTATGTATATCGTATCTAAACAGTTTATTGTTAACTAGATACTAATGATTATACATTGTAGTAAGCGTCCGAGCGTGGTAGGAATTTTACGATATATTAGGTGTGTTTCTTCCGGTTTTGCCATGTTATGACCATGTTATATTATGCAAAGAAGAACTGTGGTGTCAAATTATTATATAAGTAAGCAGTTACTGCTGTTTGCCCTGGCATGGCAGTGTTGGCACGGCACGGCCCTGGCATGGCAGTGTTGTCCACCTAACAGCTGGAAATATATCGTTTTTCTGGTGTGCTGCATACATAATCGTAAGTATATCATGTGGAGTGGTCCGATTAATAAAAGCCACTGATTTCCACTCACTTGAAGTTCTATCTCGCTGCCGCGACCCACAAATTCAAGTGAGTGAAAATTACTCACATTTGTCTAACACATTTCTTTAACACATCTAAAGTCTTAAAAACTAATCAGCTTACATCAGAACAATTTTAATTAGTTGTCAATGAGAATTCCCATCTTGTCAGCATTCGCATGAACATATATATTATTAGTAATGTAATGACTATTATGACTAATTATAGTTATGTATTAGTAATGACTAATTATAATGACTATTAATATATCAACGGCTCATGATCACTGAAAGGGTACTTCGATAACAAGTGCGTTGAATGACCGATGAGTTTTCAATCGTTATCCGTAACAATAACCTACTTGAGGTTACATCTTCTGGCTTTGTAGCTGTGTGTTTTACTTGAATACAATTTATTTACATTAATAATCTACTTAACCCTTACAACACTGAAATATTTTTATATAAACCATGGACACCAACGTTTATTTTCAATTTGAAATCATCATAAAATGTCTTTCCGCTTCATTCGAATACCATGTCTACGGCCATTGTATTTTTTTAATTTTTTCAGCGCAGTGACCGTCTTTAGATGGTAGAATCTGACGTCTGTGAACGTCAGATTCTGACTTCTTAAGACGGTCCCCGCTCTAACAGGTTTAATGGTGCATGTGTATCATCCAGGATACTTCAGCTGCAAGATAGATAATCAGCTGTCAGCTACATTTGTATTTGGAGTACTAGACTATTTCACCATACAAGCAACGCCTTTTCTCTACATCACACCTGTGGTAGAAAAGGGTATTGCTTCGCAACCATTATATTATTTCTTGAACACGATATATTTGGAAACATGTAATTAAAAAGTTTTTTAGTCCACAGACATATACCATAGGCAATATTTCAGATTGACGTCTTTAGCAGGCCAAGCGAAGTTCTTGGATTAGTTTTTTATTTCTGCGATGGAACAAAAAACAAAAATTTGGCAGCCACAACAAAGTGACAAACTACCAGATTACATTGAATACGAAGTCTGATTACGTTTACAACAGCGATGACATGCAACCGAACACTAAGTGCGAGTCAACGTCGGTCCAAGACTAGGCCAACGTTAGAAACGTTGGCCCAGTCTTGAACCGACTTTGGGGTATCGGCTGATTTTGCGAGCCTAGGCGGAGCCAGCGTGGTCCAGCTTGGCATCCGATCAGAGACCGCTGATGACAAAAGAATAGTTCCACGTGACAGGATAGATATATATGCAGTCAGCCAGCCAGCGAAGTCTAATGTTGACAGGCATAGAGCATTCGACCAAGTGATCACTGTTTGAGTTCATAAAGCACCAGACAAAGAACCTCACTGTCTTTGAGAGACAGGTAGCAGAGTATTCAAAATGCATTTGGTAAATATCATCTTCTTTTCTAGTATATTGTGTGTTATTAAAAATCAACTTGTTTTGCTTCTTATGTTAATGCTTCTTATGCTATGCCTGAAATGTTATGCCTGAAAATAATGTCACGTAGATTATAGCAAAAATATAAATTCAATCAGCATGGTTAACCAATATCTGAAGTAAAAGTGTCTTACAGTTAAGTAATGTGAAACGGGATATAACGTTATCGAAACCGATTGAAACAGAGAGCGTGATTAAAGAAAATGAATGAATGAATGAATGAATGAATGAATGAATGAATGAATGAATGAATGAATGAATAAATGAATGAATGAATGAATGAATGAATGAATGAATAAATGAATGAATGAATAAATGAATGAATGAATGAATGAATGAACGATTAAATGAATGAATAAATGAATGAATGAATGAATGAATGAATGAATGAATGAATGAATGAATGAATGAATGAATGAATGAATGAATGAATGAATGAATGAATGAGAGGATGGATGGATGGATGAATGTGTGAATGAATGAATGAACGAATGAATGAGTGAATTAATGAATTAAAGAATGACTGAATGAACCAACGAAGAGACGAATGAATGGATTCACAAACTCCAGGCCACCTTTGTGTACACTCAGGCTACAGTATGTCATGGAAACTTTCTGTGGCTAGTGAGATAAAGGAGAAAATCGACACTGCCCTCCAGACACAGGATTCGAATATCGAGTCCTGGCGGTCTGTTCTAGCGTAATTTAAATCGATTGTCTTCAGCGGAATGTTGGCTGATGACTAAACCGCATTTATTCTCTTGAAAATGCATTCCCAGAAATCGTAATTATTTTAAACCTTCGTATCGATCGTAATTATTTGTATCGAGCGCACAGGAAGCTGTAGTGATCTGTACCTCAGTCACATCATCGAGACAATTCTGCTCTGATGGTGAGATACTACCCCCTGTAGACCTGGATTGAATATCAATGACACACAAACGACTGGTGGCTCATAAAAACTATAGGTCAGATGGTAGTTCATGTTTACAAATGCGCAGCTTGTTTACCTTATGAAATGACCTTCTCACATCTTTGGAGGCACGATAAAGATTGAAAAATATATATCTTTAGATATAAATCAATTGACAATATAATATTTTAGTCACTCATGACTTCTTCATTGGTTATTTTAAATACATCTTTGCGTTATTTGTTTATTTTTTCCATTGTATTTACTAATTAAGCCAGGTTAGTGGGCCTAACTCAAAACTGATCGGATTATGGGTAATTTCTAAAAAAATGAGCTTTAGAAAAGCCAGATAGTAGTAAAACCATGGCATTTTAAATTAATTACAAGACTAAAACACATCTTCAAAACTTGAAAAGACGATGCCCAACAAACACAAAACTCTGACCTATTGATGGTTCAATGTTGGTCCGGCGTCGTGGACGCTGGACCAACATTGAACCAGCATTGGTTCAGAGTATATGTACGTGCTACACCAATCGTTTTGTTTTGTTTTGTTCAGGTTTCTGCAGGTTTGATCGTGGCTTTAGCCGTCATCTGGTTGGGAAGTTTAGATGTTAGCGCTCAAAATATGACTGATGGTAAGTACTGTAGCTTACTTTATATACTACAGATTTTTATACGTTAAGACATTTGGAATAAAGGCACCTATATCCTAATGACACTTTGTCCCCAATCTGGTCCCATGGAAGCCGATAATATTAACTTTTAAGTCCTAAGTTATAGAATGTAGCGCGACCCACAAACCTACGTGGTTAAACATAACTTACATATTATATATAATTGGATTAAAAGCAAATTCAATGGCAATTTCGCCTTTAAATTTAATTATTTGGAGGAAAAATAAATAAAGGTTGAAAACGCCTATACCCGCCATCAGATTAACTTGCATCGCATGTTTTTCGCCGATTTCTCAGTCAATTCTCAACCGATTTTCATGAAATTTCGCAAGGACTATGTTCGAGGCACGCGGCGACTACCGTTTTCATCGGAAAATATTGTATAGCGAAAAAATTAGACCATCTGGCATGTAATACAATTCAGGGCTAAAAAAGCCTTTAATTTAACCAGTTTAATGGGTTTATAGAGGGACGTCATAATTGAAGATTTACTACATGTCAGATGGTCTAACTTTTAAACTATGTGAAAAATGTCACGGTAGTCGCCGCGTGCCTCAAAAATAGTCCTTGCTAAATTTCATCAAAATCGGTTGAGAATTGACTGAGCAATCGGTGAAAAACATGCGATACAAGTTAATCTGACCGCGGGTACTAGTATATAGACGCGATTTGCACTTTGAGGAATAGTCCTACTCTGTGAATACTGTGAATGCTCTTAGTCATTGAACTTCTTTTCAAACAGTAAAGCTCTTGAGTGATACCACTAACATATAGCTTAGTGAATAAATGAAATTGAGAGTTCCTAAAAATAAATTACCATTTTTTCTCCACAATCTTTGTCTAAAATCGTCTCAATGCACCCGGTGATTGACTTTTCGTCGTGCCAGTGCAAGGTCTGCGTAATGATAAGAGTTTGAATTTTTGCTTTTCTGAAGTGAGACAACTACTTCACGTGTCAAGTTAGTTTAAGTGATTTTGTTCAGCCGAATTACTTCTGATTCTGGTGTTCGTGTATTATTTGATTTCAAATCACAACTAAATCAATTGTGGTATTTGTTATCACTAGAATCTCAGTATTTTGGGGGTTGCAGGAGAGTCTGAGAATGACACCGTGAAAACCTGCATTTATCGTGTCGTAAGCTCCTCAGGCATTTTCTATGATGTAATCCCTCTAGTCCTACCTCCTAACTCCCCTGATCTCTCCAAAACCTTTAAGATGAGCTTTGATCTGGACGGATTCTCTTTAAAACTCTTCTGCAATGGTGAGCTCAATTTCCTTTTCATCCTGAAAATATTGGTAACCACCTTTCCCTAGTAGTCTACTCAGAATTTGTGAGTCAATCCAAGATGGTTTTATCGCTTTACTTCTGAATTTATATTCTTGAAATAACGATATCAAAAAAGTATTATTATATGTGGAAGGTTCTGCATGGGTCTTCTTCTATAACCTATACATGAACGGTTATGGGATAACTTATGACGTATTTTAAGATTTGTTTTTGAATAAATTCCCAATGGGTCATTATTGGCTTATTTTTCTTCAATATTGGGCATTGTCGTCCCGGTTTAAATTATTTTATGTCAATAGAAAATAATGTAATGCTAATAAAGAAAGTGATAAGTTTCATTACAGGTTAATTTAGTTTGACATTATGCATAATATCCCTATATTTTATTATACAAATATATAACTCTAATGTTTAGTCTACTTAGTATTTTACTCACTAATATTATGCCTTAGAGCGCGAATTATACAATTTCATTACACACTTTAATTTGTTTCTGGTTATCGCGACACACAAATAAAAGTGGATAAAAAAATACTTACATAATTACAATTTGAATCATAGCATTTATCAATCCAGTAAATGTAATGTTTATTTCTTCTTCACATGTTCTTGTTTGAAGGAGGAATAAAAAAGAATAAAAATGGCTGTATCGTGATTATCATTTAACCCTTCAACAATTTAATTAGAATTTTCACCCACTTGAAGTTGTGTCTCGCTGACGCGATCCACAACTTAAAGTGAGTGAAAAGTATTCTGATTTGACAAAAGGAGGTTAAATATTTTCAAATCTTGCTGATTGATGTCACGTTTTGTTTTTAAAATGTTTAAAAGGTGGTACTTAATGTGCTAATAAAAAAATGAAACTCTAATATAATCTTGACCGGCGGTTAAAGGGTTATTCTACTTCTTTTTATTTGTTTTACGTACAGATAATGCGGGACATTTTCATTGCTTGCGACCCGGTATGGAGTGTAAAAACATAGAATCTGGATCTTCATGTAACAGTGATGGAAACTGTAAATGCGCTGATGGATATGAAGGCTATGATTGCAGACTTAACTCAAGTTAGTAATGTGTTTTATTTTATACACTTCATAATAATATCAAATGATGAAACCTTAGAAGCCTTAACTAACAGATAGCTTAGCACAAGTTATCCAATTAATAATAGCCACTGCATGGTGTTCCACAAGGCTCAGCTCATGAACCATTGTTTTTCATCGTGTAGTCATTTGTAATTCCTCTCCCGGCGAGACACATTTTATTTCAATATCACAGCAACCAATGCTGCTAGATCATGGTATACATCTAATCACATCGTCTATACTAGACTAAGCGCTATAGTCACGAGGGTAATAGTCTGACATATAGCAAAATAAATATTGTTTGTAGGACTATAATTTTCACGTTGTTAAGCCGATGTCTGAAATATGAAACATGTACATGTATATAATAATTCATAATTTTCTGATACAGTTTTTTCAAGACACAAAATTATAATAGAATACAATTGTGATTTTCCACCAACCAACTTGAGTACCTGTATCATACGACTAAAAAATGAAAAGTGTGTTTTTAAATAGATTTATAAATTCTAAAATTTTAAATGATAGTTTGATAACAATTATTAATTACGTTTCTTTTAGATTTGCCTTTATTGCTTCATTGTTTCATTGCTGATTCATGTCACAAATTGATGACAAATCTATAAATTGTTTATTATTTTACATAATTACCTAAGCTAAGCATGACTATAATCGCGTTAGACCTATTTATTATCTTCTTAATATTAAAATGAAACATATCTCATAACAGTAGCATTAGAAAATGCATGGCCTTAATCAATATTTGATAAGTTATAAAAAATTTACTCACTTGAAGTTGTGGATCGCGTCAGCGGGACACAACTTCGCGTTAGTGGAAATTTCAGGTAAAAAACTTCGCGTTCAAATGATTTTACACAACTAAATATATATATATTAACACAATGATATCTTTGGTGAATTAAGTTTGCTATTTTTTTTAGCTCTAATACAAGAGAATTGCACAAAGACCTGCGGGGATGGAGTGTGTTATGAAACAGAGGACGGAAGTATCATGTGCGCATGCCCAGACACTTACTATGGGGACGAATGTGAAAATTTACGAGGTAAATCTGATTTAAGTATATACTTTGAAGTACTACCTTGAAGTAACAGTAATGTATAAGATGAAATAGCATTTGATGAAACATATTGTTTATTGATCTTGCCATAGTATTCTTCGAATCCATTCACAAAAATATAATGTTCTTTAATAAAAGTTGTTTTGACCGTTTATGATTATTATGCAAATATTTATCACCGACGTATGTGTACAAACATCATGATCAATGTATACACGTGCACTAAAACAATGTTTCAATGTGTGTTTCATTACATGGCTCTTGAGTTCGTGGACAAGCTGACCATCTGAGCTGCACCATATTACATCGTCACCTGAGCATTAATCCCTTAAGCCCTCACGATGCATTAAAACATCATCTTACATCACCGAAAACACACTTACGTTTTCTACAACTAGGGGTTTTTTAATGAAAATTTTCATTAAACTGGTTTACTATAACATGGTAATTTACTTAAATTATTCACCCACTTCAAGTCATCTTCATCCACTATAAGTCGAGAATTGCTACAGCAATTCGCGGCTTGTAGTGGATGAAGATGACAATAGTAAATTCAGGCTTGAAAGGGTTAAAGGGTTGTATCTGCTTTACTGCACTTTACTAAGGGTTAGATACAACTTTTTAATTCCGAGATGACAATAATTTTCGTAATTTCATTTTTTTTTGTGGTCAATATAAACTTAGTTATGTTTCAGCTCGTGATACACACACGTAATCTGTGTTTTCTTACGTCTCGACATTTATTTATTGAACCCCTAAAGCACTGAACACGACTATAATCTTCTTCAACCGTTTTTTTTAAATGCTGTCCAAACTGAATTTTACATTTTTTACTCATTTGAAGCTGTGGATCACGTGGGTGAAAAAACACGTGAAAAGACCCAAAAAACTTCATTCTGAACATCAGGAAATAAGATGGTGATTTTTATATTAATAATTTAACATAATTTATATATTTCTAGTTCAGCACATGTGCTACCATGACAGCATGGAGTTCAGTATTGTACCTTTGAGTGACGAAGCTTTTGAAGGGAGTATTTACGTGAATGAACAGGAAGACGACGACGCCTGTGTGCTGGAAAAAGTGGATATGTCCTGGACAAAAAAACTAGGATTTGATGACTGTGGAGGTGCCGAAAACACAACAAATGTGAGTAGTATAAACTTGTAACAGTGAATTTAAATCACCGCATGTATAGAGAACGAATTTGTTTCTACGTAGAGACATCGAAACACTGTGGTTAACTAAAATATAATTTCCTGCAGTAAAAATCTCATTTATTTTTCTGGCATGGCACAACACTGAACAGGTAGCGATATCATCTCCGAACCAGAAATAGAGGACAGCTATGTGCTGGTTAAATGTTGGGCCAACGTCTATACCATTGGCCCAGCATTTAGCCAGCACTAGGCTGGCATACCGTGCCGTAATGTTATCTTCTCGTGATGTAGCATAGCAGAGATATGGCCCTCGGCCAATTACTCAATCATGCCATCCATTGTTTTCACATCATAGCTTCACTTTATGTAGTGTACACGTAAATAATGACCAGCGAACACGAGATTCTGAACCAATGCTGGCTTAATGTTGGGCCAGCGTCGGAGACGCTGGCTCAACATTAAACCAACATTGGTTCAACAACTTGTATTTGTAAGGTAGCCCAGCAACGATGAGACGCTGTGTCACTGCTATTATGATGTTGTGCCAACGTTGTAAACGATGGATCAACATTTTAACATCATTGTATAAATACATTGTGTTTTGTGAAAGCTGACATGCCATACACCGCTTTCTCAGTTACGTAAACACGAAATCTCGACATTATCCAATTGTTATTTAGATATTGGGTCGGTTTTTCTGGGATGCCACACACAGCTTTCTCAGTTACGTAAACACATGAAGTTATCCCAGTGTTTTTTTTAGGTTGGGTCGGTGTTGGGGGAGATGGTCCAGCTTGAGTACAACACTCGTTCAAATTATTGTGTTTACTGGACAGACGTGTGTCGTTTTGTCAATATAACATGTAAATTATTTGCATGTTTCTGGATGTTTCCGGCTGTGGCTGAATGGAAATAGATTGTGAAGAGTGAAAAAAATTGTTCTAATGATGTTGTTCCCAAGACATTGATTTTACTATTAATATTCTTATAATATTTACTGTTTTTCATATAACCCTTCTGCTGCTGAATTGTTTGTTTCTATTTTTCATTTATTTGAAGCTGGAATTGCTAAAGCAATTTCCAGCCTCAAATGACGAAAAATATTTATGCTTATGAAAAATAAACTAATATTGAATTATTGGATTAGCTGAGCATCTACCGGAAACTATTTGATCAAATATAGTGATATTTCTATGGATCTAAACATGCTTGCAACCGTATATATACGGTTCCAGCATCTTCCCGACAGCAAGGCTCGCTACTTCCGAGGTCGCAGACTGAGTCTGCGACCTCAGGAGCAGCGAGCATTGCGCGGGAAGATGAGTTTCAGTAGCACAAGAATTAAGATGATTGCATGTGTTACAGAGCAATGGAGACATCCTGCTGGCATTCACGATCAAGGTGCAGCACATTCAGGGCTTGATCCAGCAGACTGACGAGCTGTACAGGTTCGTCTGTAGAATCATGGCTCCTGGAAGTGACTTCTCCTGGGAGGAGACAGGACTGGATAACAATGACGAGTCAGTATTATCTTTGTGCCGTTTTTTTTAAAATTTCGAATCCATTCTAATTACAAATTTTATCATCCACTCTTTTTTTTAGGAGAGTATCGACACTTGCTCTAAATAGAACACGATAGTACGAAAGCTAGTGCCAAATGAATAACCCAGCAGGGATTTTTTGCCAATTGAATAGCCCAGCAGGGACGTCCAGCTTCGGAACTTCCAATTTCTCTCCGACTTCCAGCTTTTGACTTCCAGCTACCGTGTCCCGCCTCACGACTTTCAATTTATCTGCTCTGATTTCCAAACTCTTCTATATCGCTAAAGCTAATACAATGCACTCTTTTCACGATTTTGCGCGTAAACAGGAGTCCCAACTAAATAGTTCAGCTTTTGGTCACTGTGTGGCGTGTTGTTATTGAAAGGGTGTATACCCCAATGGATAGCTCCGAAGTTGAAAGGCAGAGATTGTAAGTTCAAAGCAGGAAAGTCCAAACGGGTCCTAACGGGTTATTTTACGTTTGCCACTGCCATTGGATTTAATGGGAGTGTCTGTTACTGGCAAGCAATACAACAAATGTTTCTCGGAAAGGATAGTGTCATATTTCTGGATTTATTCCTTCATGCTATACATGCGACCAGGGCAGACAGCTCATGTAGTTTGATTTTATTCATTCATTCATTCATTCATTCATTCATTCATTCATTCATTCATTCATTCATTCATTCATTCATTCATTCATTCATTCATTCATTCATTCATTCATTCATTCATTCAATCATTCATTCATTCATTCATTCATTCATTCATTCATTCATTCATTCATTCATTCATTCATTCATTCATTCATTCAATCATTCATTCATTCATTCATTCATTCATTCATTCATTCATTCAATCATTCATTCATTCATTCATTCATTCATTCATTCATTCATTCATTCATTCATTCATTCATTCATTCATTCATTCAATCATTCATTCATTCATTCATTCAATAATTCCTACCTCCGCTCGTTCGTTCATTCACAGGGAGGAGAATCTACCAACCAAAGACATCGAGACAGATTTACAGCCAATAGAGCAGCGCCTTCTCCTGAGTAACGGAATGGAAGTAACAGAATCTCAGAAGCTGGGAACCATCATGATCATGGAGTTCCGGCTCAACGCAGGCGATGGTTTGTATGACTATCAGCACAAAGTTTACGTTTAGCGTAAAATTATTACGTGATACGTTATCTAAAAAAATACAACACAATCATCGTTCAAAGTATTAACCCTTACAGTGCGGGGATCGACTTTAGACGCCAGAATCTGACGTCTAAAGTCGATCCCCGCACTGTAAAAGTTAACATATTCATAATAGCCGTAGATCCATAGACATATGCATTCAAATGAAGCGGAACAAGCTAACTAAGCCATTTCTAATGATGTCGAATAGAAAAAACCCTTTGGTTTCCATGGTTTATACCAAATATTTCAGCGCTTCGAGGGTTAAGATCCGTGACATTTGGAGGCGCAAAAATATATATGCCAATGAGAAAATAGCTCACTGGGGATTTAAAGGAAGTCATCGTTTTTTTTTACAATTGAAAAAAATACTATTCTAAATACAGACAAATTTATGTAAAACTGCATTATGTTCCTTTTTTGCTGTGACATTTTCCATGTTTTATAAGACGCAAGACGAGATATCTGGTAAAATGACAGAGATACATTTTTTTTTATTTATTTCCATCTCAACATACATAAAAAACTGATAAATGCATTGAAGAAAATAGGCTTCATTTAAAATGATACACCGGGTAACTATTCAAAGGTTCCGACTCATATCGCTGGAATTAAAACTGAGCAGTTTATATTTTGCTATATTGTAACAATCTACAGTTATCTGAGTGTAAAATAACCCTCCCGCACTGAAAGAATTAAAATATTTCTAATGGTCGTAGACCCATAACACATAGGTATTCAAATGAAGCGGAATGAGCTAACGAAGACATTTATGATGATTTCAAATTAAAAAAAACCTTGCGTCTCCATGGTTTATACAAACAAATCATCGTGCTAAGGGTTAACCCTTTAACCGCTGAATTATTCAATTGGAATTTTCACCCACTTGAAGTTGTGACTGGCTGACGCGATCCACAACTTCAGGTGAGTGAAAATTATGCAGATTTGACAAATGGAGATCAACTCTTTTCAAATCGTGCTGATTGATGTCACATTATTTAACATGTTTAAAAGGCGGTACTGAATGTGGTAATAATTGAGTGAAAAACCGAACATATTCGGCACCAGCGGTTAAAGGGTTAACATAGCGGCTTGACTATTTGTATTCTATTGCAGTGTACGACTCATTTAGAGTTGAACAGATCACGGCCTGGAATGGTCTGGAAGGTGAAGATTCGTCAACCTATGATCTGGTCGAGGGAGGGTGAGTATTATGTCATGGAAAGGTAAAAAACGGTAGATACTTACACTTTAAAAGTTAGGTGTGTAAGACTTTTGGAAGGATTATAGGGAAATATCACCCTGAACTGGATATAACTGGATATAAAATAGCACACAGCCATAGACCCATACTAAATGCCATCCCTAATAATTATGATATATTCTCCAATATATCATTACCTGTCAGTCTATTCTTTATATAATACCGAGGTACCAATGGTATAATCATTAAATTTTTGTGACACGTACACTGTTTTAGTGGTTGTATGATTAATACAATTATGGGTTACCTTTAATTATTGGTTGTTACATGCATTTAAATTGAAATATGATTAGGTGAGAGGGAGTATGAATGTGTTGATATATACGTGACGTCTGTGGTGTCTGTTAATTTGAATCCAGTGTAATAGATATGTTAAATATTATGTGATCTGGATAATAAACGATTTAAAAAGACATGTCGGATAAAAAACACTGCCCGATTTTTTCCCATCTACTACAGTGTAATTTACATATCATGGTATATTGATTTAACCCTTATCCTGCTAAGTTCAATTATTTAAATTTAAACCCACCTGAAGTTGTGTCTCGTTAACGCCACCCACAACTTCAAGTGGCTGAAAATTACTTATATTTGCTTAATTTGAGCATAAATATTTGCAAATTTTGATGTTTAGACACACATTTCATTCCCAATAACAGTGATTTGGTCGACGAATAAAATAGTTAAAAAACAACAATAGTCGTGATCATCAGAATAAGGGTTAACCCTTAAAGCGCTGAATTAATTTGTAAATAAAACATCACAACCAAAGGGTTTTTTCAATTTGAAATAATCATAAATGTCTTACTTAGCTCTTTCCGATTCATTTGAATACCTGATATGATATGGGTTTCCAGCCATTAGAAATATATTGATTCTTACAGTGCTGGGATCGTCTTTAGTCGTCAGAATCTGACGTCTACAGACGTCAGATTCTGTCGACTAAAGTCCCCGCACTGTAAGGGTTGAAATGCTTATAACTTTATTGTCCAGATCTCTTCGTGTTTTGTCTTGAAATGGTTTTGAATGTATTTTTTAATGTTACTTGATGCTTGTTATTGTTACCTTTCCACAGATGTGTAACTGAGTCAGCTGCAATAAAATCAAAAGTGGTGATAGATTTTCAGCAGAGAGATGATGGAAAGACGTTTCTGATTTTCCGTCTGTTCAGACTTCTCCGATCTCATCAGCTCAATTTCCGTAATGTTGTGAAGATCTGTAAGCAAAGCGGTGCTTGTAATTCTACGGTAAGTAATGTGGTGTTTCGTTGCGGTACGGCTCCTAACCCTTGTACAAATCATAGAGACCAAGGGTTTTTTCAATTTGAAATCATTATAAATGTCTTATTTAGCTCTTTCCACTTCACTTGAATAGCTATGTTAGGGTCTACCCATTAGAAATATGTTTACTCCTACAGTGCGGATCCCCACGCTGTATGGGTTAAGTAATCCGGTTTTTCGTTGCGGTACAGCTCTCACGACTCTCGAAAAAAGTACAAACGTGTTATTTTAAAGTTGCATCAAGATATTATGTTTATGCCCTATCAAATTAATAAATAACAGCTAGATTAATCATTTGCAAGTCTGAGTTGGGGACAAATAAATGTCCAGGTAAAATGTAAAGTCCGATGATAGGTCTTCAGACTTGATATCAGATTATAACAAAAACTGCATCTTTACTTTTATGTAATGAATCGGTCAATAAAAGATACCGCAATTTATATATCTTATTTATAAACAAAAAATCATACAAATATTTAGGCTTAACTTAAATCAAATGACAAAATTAGTTTTCTATATTTAGATTAAACAGTGTACTATATTGTGTGTCAAAGGGTGATTTATTGTTATATCAATTCCTTTGCTTGTTTTACGTGGATGATATTCAAGATGTATTGTTGTACTGTAGGTTTGTGATACTGGATTTGCTGGTGTGGGTAGAAAAAAGAGGGACGTAACTGACATGTCTCAAACCAATGATGTTCACTACAGACTACTAAACAAGCGTATGTTTATCATTAAAGACGCTACTGCTCCAGAAATTGGTAAGAAATACTCATTATTATAAATCACAGAGGTATACAGACAGACAGACAGACAGACAGACAGACAGACAGACAGACAGACAGACAGACAGACAGACAGACAGACAGACAGACAGACAGACAGACAGACAGACAGACAGACAGACAGACAGACAGACAGACAGACAGACAGACAGACAGACAGACAGACAGACAGACAGACAGACAGACAGACAGACAGACAGACAGACAGACAGACAGACAGACAGACAGACAGACAGACAGACAGACAGACAGACAGACAGACAGACAGACAGACAGACAGACAGACAGACAGACAGACAGACAGACAGACAGACAGACAGACAGACAGACAGACAGACAGACAGACAGACAGACAGACAGACAGACAGACAGACAGACAGACAGACAGACAGACAGACAGATATTTTATTGACATAAATACAGTCTTTACAGACTTATTTGTCGTAGTAATTTATCTACATGTATACAAGATGGTTAGCTTTGTAAAATCACATGCAGAATTTAAATCTTAACTAGCATTGCCATAATAAAACACTGGATATCTACCTAAAATAAAATTAAATGGCATTACCAAGAGAACAGATGTTTCCAGCACAAAAAAAGCAGAGATAAAATAGCTACTATATATAATACGCAAATGAGGGGGACGTGGCGCAATGGCTACAGAGCAGAGCTTTGCCAATGTCGCTGCCTGCTGCGCGAGTTCGAGGCTCGCTAGGTGCAGGATTTTCGGAGAAATATCATGTTTCTCCCCTCTCAACGTTGGGACATTGTGGTATCAATGCTGTGTCCTTGGGCAAGGCACTTTACCCTCAAGTGATTCACTTCACTCAGGTGTAAATGAGTACCTGGTGGGACAGAGATGGCAATTGTTGTAAGACAAGTTCCTCGCCCCACAGCCCACATGGCTGCAGTGCTGTATGCTCCCGGGGAGTTGAAATGGCACATGAACGAACAGGTCTAATGACGAGGGATAATATGATGTAAGGCGCCATGAGCAGCCCTAGGCTGGATATGTGCGCCACATAAATACTCTAATTATTAAATTATTATTAAATGATATATAGTACACTCTGGAAAGCGTAGAGACCTGAAGATACATACAAATGCATTATTATGTTACCGAAGTATGTATTAAAATATTATAATCACACGTGACCCCGGACCGAGAAATCAACCCGGTGTATAATATTTAGAGGGAATTTTTTATTGTTTCATAAATAGCCTAATCAGGGCAGAGGCCCTGGTGTAGGGGTAAGCACCACTACTGTCACGCCTGAGCCGGGAGATCGTCCCCGTTCTTGGTATCCCGGTTTCAAACAAACACAATGTTTCTTCCCCAACCACCCCTAACCCATAAACCGATAAATTTAATATTTTAAATTTTCACCCACTTGAAGTTGTGTCTCGCTACCGCGATCCACAACTTCAAGTTGGTGAAAATTACTCATATTTGTTTCATGTGGGACCAAATACTTGCAAATATTGCTGTTTAAACACACATCTTGTTCACAATAACTGCGATTTCAACAGCTAACAAGAGGACTGAAGTCCCATATCATCCTCCGCCATAAATTAGGTTAGAGTTTTTTGCGGTCACAAATATTTTAAAAGTCGACTTAGTGGTGGCCATTTTAGATTTCAGTGAAATCACCTACACATCATTTCTGACTTTAATTTTTTAGTTTTTGTGCCCACAAACAATTATGAAGTTCATGCATGGCAGCCATTTTGAATTTCTGCAAAACCTTGAAAAAATCACATGCACATCTCCATATAGTGGGGAATGTGATTGTAAAATTAGAATAATTTATGGCTTAAGTTTTTGCGACCTCAAGAAAATTGAAATTAATCCGTGGCGGCCATTTTGAATTTCAGCAAAACCTTACAAAAATCACCTGCACATCTCCAGATTGTAGGGAATGTGATTGTAAAATTTAAATAATTTCAGACGTTTTTGCGCCCCAAAAAAATTTTAGAGTTCACTTCAGGCGGCCATTTTGAATTTTGGTAGTAAATCACTTGCACATCCACATGTTGCTGGAAATGTGACGTTAAAATTGAAAGAAATTGACCAATATCATTTTTGAGTTTTAGAGCCCACCAAAAATTGAAGTTGATCCGTGGCGGCCATTTTGAATTTCTGTAAAACCATGAAAAAATCACATGCACATCTCCATATAGTGGGGAATGTGATTGTAAAATTAGAATAATTTATGGCTTAAGTTTTTGCGACCTCAAGAAAATTGAAATTAATCCGTGGCGGCCATTTTGAATTTCAGCAAAACCTTACAAAAATCACCTGCACATCTCCATATTGTAGGGAATGTGATTGTAAAATTTAAATAATTTCAGACGTTTTTGCGCCCACAAAAAAATTTGGAGTTTACTTCAGGAGGCCATTTTGAATTCTGGTAGTAAATCACTTGCACATCCACATGTTGCTGAAAATGTGACGTTAAAATTAAAAGAAATTGACCAATATCATTTTTGAGTTTTAGAGCCCACCAAAAAATTGAGGTTGATCCGTGGCGGCCATTTTGAATTTCAGTTAAACCTTGAAAAAGTCACCCGCACATCTCCATATGGTGGGGAATGTTATAATAAAATTTGAATAATTTCTGACTTTAAGTTTTAAAGTTTTTGCGCCCACAAAAAAATTCGAGTTTATTTCTGGCGGCCATTTTGAATTTTAGTAGCGTCTTTTAAAAATCCATTGCACATCCACATGTTGCTAGGAATGTGATATTAAAATTTAAAAAAAAATGAACAAACTAATTTTTTGAGTTTTTGCACCCCCAAAAAGCTGGTCCGTGGCGGCCATTTTGAATTTTAGTAAAACCTTGAAAATGTCACCTGCACATCTCCATATGGTGGGGCTTGTGACAGTAAAATTTAAATAATTTCTGACTTTAAGTTCTTGTGTTTTTCGCCCACAAAATTTTTTGAAGTTGACCTCTGGCGGCCATTTAGAATTTTGGTAGCATCTTTGAAAATCACTTGCACATCCCCATGTTGCTAGAAATGTTATGTTTAAATTAAAAAAAAGAATAACCAGTAGCTTTACGTGTTTTTGCGCCCACAAGAAAACGTGACGCCGGACAGAATCCTGGCGCGACTAAAATCCCCCTTCCCCTACGGGCGGGGGATAATAAAACGGATTAAAGACGACTGTAGACCATAGACGACCATAGTGAGCGATGTTTGGGTTATTATTAAATTACATCATTGTATAGTTAGTGTCTTCTGAGTCATGCAATCATCATCAGGGGGTTCTCTTATATTATGCCTTAACCCTGATGCTGCCAGAGCCGTATGTACTGTATTTTCGTGTGTTTAAATTTTCGCGAATTTCTGATTTGGGGACTTTTCACGAAGTTTAGAATTCGCGAATTTGGGCAGATGCTCAGTTGATAAAAAATTCAATTTTCGAATGGTGCTTTTTCATAAATGGACATATTTTTCGACACTTAAAGCTGGAAATTGCGTTAGCATTTCCAGCTTTAAATGACGAAAAATAGAAACGAACAATTCAGCAGGATAAGGGTTAATATTCTACAAAGATTTATGATTTATTTCATGTCCTCCTTTCTGTTGTAGCTTTTGCTTCGTCTTATCAAGATGATCATAGTGGGAGTCATGTAGTCAAAGCTGCCTTGGTGACGATGATACTTTCCAACCTAATACACTTCATCATGTACAGAATATGAATATGCAACAGCAAGCAAATCATCACCTCGACGCTAAAGGGTGCTAAATCAGTGGCATATAAGACGTTTTAGCTCCAATTAGAGTGTCTACAGCATCAATAATATACATACTCGTTTTATTAACCCTTTGATGCATGAGATGGATTTATATAGGGCCTACATGTGCCAATAAAAGGATGACATATCAGATAAACGAATCAGGCGGCGAATTCAATAATTAAAATTCCATCCCACACGATGTTGTAAATCGAGAGAGCGAGACATAGCTTCATGTAGGTAAAAAATAATCATTATAATCGCATATTTGACATACAGTGTGCTTGATGAATAAACACCAATTCATTTCCAACATCATTCTTTATTTGCAAATGAAACAATTAAAAGCGATTCTAGCATTACCCTACCATTGAACCAACGTTTCGTGTTAGCTGGGAATGATATTGTACAGAGACTGAACATAGAGAAAGTGATATCCATTGTGAATGATTTCATAAATATGATGTATTGTGTTTTTAATATGCCTGTTCTCTTACATTTATATACTATGTACATGTATATTATTTGCTGCGTTTTGTATTGGTCATGTCATCTCACAATACAAACAAGACTATAACAGTTTAACAGTTTAAGCCCCAATATCAAATAATTTAAATCTGTGTCCAGTTATATCTCGCGACCCACAACTTAGAATGGACTAAAATTATTCTATTAACTTTTGCAAAGTTCAGTTTTTGGTGGAGTGTGGCTTCCTGTGCTAATTTGGTCTGATTTTTGGATCGACCTTAGCAAAAAAAACATTTTTTATCATTTTACATTTGTGTTATGTTTCTCCAGAATGTAATATGCATTATAACACCGACTGACAAAAACAATCTTCACAGTCCCATATAATTTGGAAAAGAATTTTCAACCTCAGTGTTTAGTCCGCAATAAGCTTATTATTAAAGTTGGCCTGAGAGTGATTGAGATATAAAGCATGATTGAAGTCGTGATTGCCAGATCATGACAAAGAAACATAATTATCACAGCTGTATATTGCTAAACATATATGAATATGCATTATTATATTTGCCAGTGATTTGTTTAATAAATTTCTTATAAAATATGTGTAGTTTGCCTTATTAGATAAAGTATGCATATTATAAACACACAAAGAAATTAAAACAAAATCTATGTTTTAATATTTGAAGTGTTTTCCGTTGTGACAATTTTATTCGTGACAGCGAAACATCGAATATTTCATTACATTTTACTACAAATAATTATTGCGTTTTAATTTACATGCATTTTCGATGAAGCTTAAAATGATATTCATTATATTAAATATATTGATGTGAATCTTCAAATATTTGAGGTATATTTACAATTATCGCTTCTTATCATGATAGGACTCATACGATTAAAATCAAAATCAGGGAAAACACAAATACGATTGGTTGTTGAAGTAAACGAAGATGGTAGGCTATGTTAATGCTGGTAAATCGAGTGAAATGCAATGCAATGCAAAAAAATGCAATGCAATGCAATACAATGTTTCCAATTGAGCCTGAATTATGTGCTTGTCAAAGTTTCTCAACTCAGATCTGCTTATGTCGTTTAGCATCTGCATGTATGTCTCTCCCGCATACATTGTATTTATTTATTTATTGAAACACATTTATACAGGGTGGACATTATTAGCAGTCAGGCTATTTTTCATATGTGCCCTGTAGAGATTTTCTTATATGAAAAACAAACATTCAATTATATAATATATAATACAAGTGAGCTTTATAATACAGATAAAAACGCCCCAAGGTTAAAACACATAATATAGAAATGTTGCCCGCGCCAAAACCAGAGATAAAAAAAACTACATATATATTATATATTAATATTACTATGAATAGTAGGTAAAATACACTCTGGAAAGCGTAGCAACGTACAAAATTACTTTTTAAAACATGATTTTTTTTCCTTTAAAGAATGTGTTTACTATGAGAACAAGTAAAAGATAAATATATATTTACATACATACACACATACATATACATAACATAACGTACTTGTTAGCTTTTTTAAAATATACATACATTGTTTTACATACATCGCTATAAAACAATTAACACCCTTAGTTTAAACTGTTCCACATATTTTAAACAGGTGGTTTTGATTTTTGTAATTTCTTCAGCCGAGATTTAAATGTATTGTATGTTGGCGAATCTCTGATGTGTATAGGCAACAAATTCCAGAGATTCGCTCCGGAATAACTGAGCGATGATTTGAATATTGTTAAATTGGGTTTAGGTAGATAAAGATTGTTATTTGTTGAGCCTCTAGTTAATACACTATGATGTTCCGCAACGGAGGAAAAAAAACAGAAATATAATTTGGTGCCAAGTTGTTCCGTGCTTTATATGTGATACAACAAGTTAAGAATTCATATCTTTCTCTAATTGTTTGCCATCCCAGGTTCCTGATAATGTTTATACTCGATTCATCCCAGTTAAAGTTTTGGGTTACAATGCGGGCAGCTCGTTTTTGCAGCTTTTGTAAATGGTTCAAATGTTTTTTCAGAAGTCGATCCCCAGACACTAAGACAATAATCTATACAAGATTGGAATATATCATAGTAAATACAGTTGAAAATTGTTGTAGAGTAAGATTTTTCTGAGTTTTCGTAATATATACAGCCTCGACGATAATCGGCTGGATAGCTCATTGATATGGTCGGTCCATTTCAATTCACACAAGACAACCAGGACGATGGTGTTGGAGATAATAATATGACCACTAGCTGGTCTAATGTGTTGGAGTATTCGACTGTCGGCGCTGAAATTGGTAAACCAATATAACCGACAATTAGCTGGCAGACATACAGAGAATACGCGATATATGTTTTATTTTGCAATTACATTTTTCGTGGTATGATTTTCATAGCCTCAAAATCCAGGCACGATTTTTTCAATTCCTCTTGGCTGGACTGAGTTGTGACACACACTAAGTCCCACTGCGCTAGTTCTGACTATCAGAGTAGCCCCCAATATAGCTCCAACTATCAGATAGATTTATTTAATTTTTGACCCACTTGAGGTTGTGTCTCGGTACAGTGACACACAACTTCAAGTGGGTCAAAATTACTAGAGTAGTAGGAATGTAAGTTAAAAGAATTAATATAATATTTCACTATTCCTTTCTAATCTGTGTTTCGGACCGGCTGATTTTAAGTGACTGAACATATCGATATGAAAAATATTTATGTATACGACAGAAGAGAAATAGGCTTTTTTAACATCGATAAAATTTGTATCATTTAAAAATTATAATCACAATAATATATAATATATCTGTAAATGGTCCCGAAAAGTGTTATCAGATCATGACTCTTCAACTTCCAACTTGAGTATGTAGAAAGACAACTTAGATATGAGAGCAAACATCTTGCAATTTAAAAAAAAACACATGTTTGATTTTTCAAATCACATTAAATGGGAGAGTATGATCTCATTTAGAACAGATACATTATACATCATAAATATAGAAACTGTTCTAGATCTATGTTTCACACATAATTACTCAAATATAACATAAATTTGATAAACTAATTCTCCTTTTGGAAAAAAAGGGTCTAAGATTCTACTTGTTAAAGAAGCAGATATGACCCTTTGTGTCCCAAGAAGCAAACGAGAAATACTATACACTGCATCCACTTTGTACCTATTAACCCTTGTACTGTTGACTTGTTTGTTTCTATTTTTCGGAATTTGAAGCTGGAATTGCTAACGCAATTTACAGCTTCAAATGACGAAAAATATGTATATTTATTAAAAAATAGTCAAATCCAATATTGAAATATTGGCATCTAGCAAAAAGTATTTTATCAAATTTAGTGATATTTCTATTGATCTATAACACGCCTTAACCCTTTCACCACTGAAGCCTGTTTTTATGTGCTGAATGCCATAGCATTCAGCACATAAAAACGGGCCTCAGTGGTGAAAGGGTTAAACTGTATATATACGGTTTCAGCAGCATAAGGGTTCGGGCTGAGTTTGAGAAAATAGTGATTGACGGATATACAAGTAGTACAGGAAATACAAAAAAATCTTATCGAATACGAAGCACTTTCATAGATCTTCTGAAAACATCACCGACTGTGGGCACAAGTGACTGAAGCCAGTCCCAAGACAACACTTATCAGCACTAAATAAGGCATCATATATGGCGAAGCAGTGACCACAAACTATGCAAAATTGCGAGCAAAATGGTATGCCAGACATTTATATCGTTCTCCTTTTGTAGAAGGACGTATCACGAAGCGCCAGATACACCCCTTTTAATATAAAAGAGGTACAGTGCTCGCATAAAAGTATGGCGTTGTGATTCATGATTGAAAACCAATGATAATTATATTGCACATCATCCATTCATCGGCGTCGATTCTCAGTGAGCCATTTTTAGAGTTTTGTGCACATGGTTTCTTGACATAGTGTGAACATATAGTAACGTGATAGTGTGCTGTTCTGTTGAAAGCAATATATACCGGTACATCATTCTTTGTTTTTTTTTAACACAAAATCAACTGAAAAAGGTAGTCTTTCAAACTTGTAATCATAGATGCTTCTTGGGAGTGTGCTTCCGCATAAGTGATAAATTTCAGCTTTAAATGCAAAACACACCAACGTGAAAACGAACGCGAGAGCGCATATGCACGAAACGAGAGACGCGACGACAGACTGTCTACATACCAACGCGCGAAGTTCAACGCGAAATGTGAGGGGTTTTCTCGTGTTCCAACGAATTCGCGTTGGTATGTTTTGCGCTTTCTCCAAAAAATTGAATTCGTTATCTCCCTCGGATTATCATATCTGTCACTCACACGAGTGGCAGATATGATAATCTGAGGAAGATAAAGCAGCACTTGAGAAAGTGAGAATAGTTTGCCGCATGGTTTGCTCGTTGTGAATACAATCAACAAGGCATGTGAGCTGTAGTGTAGAAATCCGGCTCATCCTCATTGTCTTCGCGTATGCCTTCATCCGCTTTGTCGTTATCCAACTGCAAAACAATACACAACCCTTACAAAATTGACATCAAATAATATGAGCCGCATGCCTTTCAATCAATTTTAAAGTGACATAGTCTGTGCATAAAACTCCTTTTTATATTATTATAAAATTATTAACACTCTTGTCAGTATTAACATGGACATTATTATATTTATATGTTGAAGTAAACATCCAAATAAACATCCACATACAGAATCAAGTAAATAAATAAAGGATCGTAGGTTTGTCATTGGCAACCCGTGTTTTCAGTTTGTTGGCTACATACAGAAAATATTTGTTATGATACATTTACATCAGAAGCTGTATTATTGGTAAAAATTTCATAGCAATCAGCCAACTACTGATGATTGCATCACATTAACCCTTTGACTTCCAGGCCGGGGTGCATGCCAGGATTCAGATATACTGGTTTAGGAGTTCTATTTTTCGTCATTTGAAGCTGGAATTGCTAACGCAATTTCCAGCTTCAAATGACGAAAAATACATAAATGTAGTATATATTTGACGAAAATTTGTGTCATTTTATGGTTACGTTCATTGACGAATGACGACGGAAATTTCCGTCATGTATGGTAGTGAAAAGGTTAACAAAATAGTCAATTTCAGAGCAATTGGTTATATATCGGTAATTTGATCTTGTTTACAATCGGGGAGTCAGATGATGACGGATACATGTAGATCATCCTGATGCTCAGAAGATATTAATGAATCATCTAAAGGTGTCAATAACGTACCTCGTGTAATTCTTCCTGTGTGAAAATGAATTTGAGAATATGACGTCGTAATGGCACCGTCATGATCAGAACAAACGGGAAAGCTAGAGCTGCTGCTGTAGATTTGACAGCCCACAATACAGCCAGACAGAACAGCTGGATCAATGTGTAGATATGCATCTTTTTGGTTTTCACCTGTGAAAAAAAGAGTTTCAAACAAGTTTCAAAAACAAATATAATGCCACTAATATTGGTAAATATATTGCGGTAGATTAACCCTTAATTAACACTTTAAGGCAAAATTGCTAAGTATTGGTAAACCTGTTTCATAAAAATTGTCATTCTAAAACCCTTGGTTGTAGGGAAATTAGGTCTGTTTTCAGAGATGTAAAATTATGCCTGATTGCATCGTGAGGGCTTAAAGGGTTCCTAGGGACGACTACAGTCGATTTTAATGTATTTTATTAGCCGATCAAATCACAGTTATTGGGAACGAAATGAAGTTTAAACATTGCGAATGCTTCGTCTGAAACTAAACAAAAGATGAATATTTTGTGGGTCGCATAGCGAGACACAACTTCAAGTGGTTGAAAAATTGAATGGTTTAAATTAACGCTTTAAGTATTAGTCGAATAAATAAATGTTTAAATATCTATTTTTCATAAATAAATATATTTCTCAACATTCGGAGCTAGAAAGTGAAATTCCAGATTAAAATACTAGCTGTCAATTCAGTAGGACCTCAGTAACAATTGATGATTTCTGAGATGTAGATTATTTTTTACCTAAATTAAAACAAGATCATTTATTCACTACCTACATGTATCATGTTCTCTTAGGAAAGTTAAAAAGTCAGTTGGTGTTTTCTATTTTTTCGACACGAAAAATCCAATACAGACAACATGCACAACGCTCCCGGCAAGCACAAGTCATCGACCAAATGTTGGGTTATTTTGGTTTACCATCTACGCTGGTCCAGCATTAATCCAACATTGGGTGAAAGTCCTGTGTTTGCTAGACTACTGACCCTGCGAGCAAATCCTGTGTTGGGATGGTGCTTGGTTGGGGTGAACAGTAGAGCGGTTCTCTCAAACAGCTGTATGCCGCTCATGGAAGCGATCCCCATGTAGAGAAAGACACCAAACAGCACAGCCAGAGGCACTCTCCTCAGCAACGGTCCCATCAGCACAGATACACCTTAAATAAAACATTCACAATGTAGTCAGTGATCGCCATGTAGAGAAATACAGCAAACAACACAGCCAGGGGCACTCTCCTCAGCAACGGTCCCATCAACACAGACACACCTTAAATAAAATAAAACATTCACAATGTAGTCAGCGAACCCCATGTAGAGAAAGACACCAAACAGCACAGCCAGGGGCACTCTCCTCAGCAACGGTCCCATCAACACAGACACACCTTAAATAAAACATTCACAAAGTAGTCAGTCATCCCCATGTAGAGAAAGACACCAAACAGCACAGCCAGGGGCACTCTCCTCAGCAACGGTCCCATCAACACCGACACACCTTAAATAAAATAAAACATTCACAATGTAATCAGTGAACCCCATGTAGAGAAAAACATCAAATAGCACAGCCAAGGGCACTCTCCTCAGCAACGGTCCCATCAACACAGACACACCTTAAATAAAACATTCACAAAGTACTCAGTCATCCCCATGTAGAGAAAGACACCAAACAGCACAGCCAGGGGCACTCTCCTCAGCAACGGTCCCATCAACACAGACACACCTTAAATAATACATTCACAATGTAGTCAACGCTCCCCATGTAGAGAAAGACACCAAACAGCACAGCCAAGGGCACTTTTCTCAGCAACGGTCCCATCAGCACAGATACACCTTAAATAAAACATTCAAATGTAGTCAGTGATCCCCATGTAGAGAAAGACACCAAACAGCACAGCCAGGGGCACTCTCCTCAGTAACGGTCCCATCAACACCGACACACCTTAAATAAAACAAAACATTCACAATGTAGTCAGTCATCCCCATGTAGGGAAAGACACCAAACAGCACAGCCAGGGGCACTCTCCTCAGCAACGGTCCCATGAACACAGACACACCTTAAATAAAATAAAACATTCACAATGTAGTCAGTCATCCCCATGTAGAGAAAGACACCAAACAGCACAGCCAGGGGCACTCTCCTCAGCAACGGTCCCATCAACACCGACACACCTTAAATAAAACAAAACATTCACAATGTAGTCAGTCATCCCCATGTAGGGAAAGACACCAAACAGCACAGCCAGGGGCACTCCCCTCAGCAGCGGTCCCATCAACACAGACACACCCTAAATAAAATAAAACATTCACAATGTAATCAGTGATCCCCATGTAGAGAAAAAAATCAAACAGCACAGCCAGGGGCACTCTCCTCAGCAGCGGTCCCATCAACACAGACACACCCTAAATAAAATAAAACATTCACAATGTAATCAGTGATCCCCATGTAGAGAAAAACATCGAACAGCACAGCCAGGGGCACTCTCCTCAGCAACGGTCCCATCAACACAGATACACCTTAAATAAAACATTCACAATGTAGTCAGTGATCCCCATGTAGAGAAAGACACCAAACAGCACAGCCAAGGGCACTCTCCTCAGCAACGGTCCCATCAACACTGACACACCTTAAATAAAACAAAACATTCACAATGTAGGCAGTCATCCCCATGTAGGGAAAGACACCAAACAGCACAGCCAGGGGCACTCTCCTCAGTAACGGTCCCATCAGCACAGACACACCTTAAATAAAACATTCACAATGTAATCAGTGATCCCCATGTAGAGAAAAACACCAAACAGCACAGCCAGGGGCACTCTCCACAGCAACGGTCCCATCAACACAGACACACCTTAAATAAAACATTCACAATGTAATCAGTGATCCCCATGTAGAGAAAGACACCAAACAGCACAGCCAGGGGCACTCTCCTCAGCAACGGTCCCATCAACACAGACACATCTTAAATAAAACATCCACAATGTAATCAGTGATCCCCATGTAGAGAAAGACACCAAACAGCACAGCCAGGGGCACTGTCCTCAGTAACGGTCCCATCAACACAGACACACATTAAATAAAATAAAACATTCACAATGTAGTCAGTGATCCCCATGTAGAGAAAAACGTCAAACAGCACAGCCAGGGGCACTCTCCTCAGTAATGGTCCCATTAGCACAGACACACCTTAAATAAAACATTCACAATGTACTCAGTGAACCCCATGTAGAGAAAGACAGCAAACAGCACAGCCAGGGGCACTGTCCTCAGCAACGGTCCCATCAACACAGACACACCTAAAATAAAATAAAACATTCACAATGTACTCAGTGAATCCAATGTAGAAAAATACAGCAAACAGCACAGCCAGGGGCACTGTCCTCAGCAACGGTCCCATCAACACAGACACACCTTAAATGAAATAAAACATCCACAATGTACTCAGCGAACCATATGTAGAGAAATACAGCAAACAGCACAGCCAGGGGCACTGTCCTCAACAACGGTCCCATCAACACAGACACACCTTAAATGAAATAAAACATCCACAATGTACTCAGCGAACCCTATGTAGAGAAATACAGCAAACAGCACAGCCAGGGGCACTGTCCTCAACAACGGTCCCATCAACACAGACACACCTTAAATGAAATAAAACATCCACAATGTACTCAGCGAACCCCATGTAGAGAAATACAGCAAACAGCACAGCCAGGAGCACTGTCCTCAGCAACGGTCCCATCAACACCGACACACCTTAAATAATACATTCACAATGTAATCAGTGATCCCCATGTGGAGAAAGACACCAAACAGCACAGCCAGGGGCACTCTCCTCAGCAACGGTCCCATCAACACAGACACACCCTAAATAATACATTCACAATGTAGTCAACGATCCCCATGTAGAGAAAGACACCAAACAGCACAGCCAGGGGCACCCTCCTCAGCAACGGTCCCATCAACACTGACACACCTTAAATAATACATTCACAATGTAATCAGTGATCCCCATGTGGAGAAAGACACCAAACAGCACAGCCAGGGGCACTCTCCTCAGCAACGGTCCCATCAGCACAGACACATCCTAAATAAAACATTCACAATGTAATCAGTGATCCCCATGTAGAGAAAAACATCAAACGGCACAGCCAGGGGCACTCTCCTCAGTAACGGTCCCATCAACACAGACACACATTAAATAAAATAAAACATTCACAATGTAGTCAGTCATCCCCATGTAGAGAAAGACACCAAACAGCACAGCCAGGGGCACTCTCCTCAGCAACGGTCCCATCAGCACAGATACACCCTAAATAAAATAAAACATTCACAATGTAATCAGTGATCCCCTTGTAGAGAAAAACATGAAACAGCACAGCCAAGGGCACTCTCCTCAGTAACGGTCCCATCAGCACAGATACACCCTAAATAAAATAAAACATTCACAATGTTATCAGTCATCCCCATGTAGAGAAAAACATCAAACGGCACAGCCAGGGGCACTCTCTTCAGTAACGGTCCCATCAGCACAGATACACCCTAAATAAAATAAAACATTCACAATGTAATCAGTCATCCCCATGTAGAGAAAAACATCAAACAGCACAGCCAGGGGCACTCTCCTCAGCAACGGTCCCATCAGCACAGATACACCCTAAATAAAATAAAACATTCACAATGTAATCAGTGATCCCCATGTAGAGAAAAACCATCAAACAGCACAGCCAAGGGCACTCTCCTCAACAACGGTCCCATCAACACAGACACACCTTAAATAATACATTCCCAATGTAATCAGTGATCCCCATGTGGAGAAAGACACCAAACAGCACAGCCAGGGGCACTCTCCTCAGCAACGGTCCCATCAGCACAGACACATCTTAAATAAAACATTCACAATGTAATCAGTGATCCCCATGTGGAGAAAGACACCAAACAGCACAGCCAGGGGCACTCTCCTTAGCAACGGTCCCATCAGCACAGATACAGCCTAAATAAAATAAAACATTCACAATGTAATCAGTGATCCCCATGTAGAGAAAAACATCAAACGGCACAGCCAGGGGCACTCTCCTCAGTAACGGTCCCATCAACACAGACACACCTTAAATAATACATTCCCAATGTAATCAGTGATCCCCATGTGGAGAAAGACACCAAACAGCACAGCCAGGGGCACTCTCCTCAGCAACGGTCCCACCAGCACAGACACATCTTAAATAAAACATTCACAATGTAATCAGTGATCCCCATGTGGAGAAAGACACCAAACAGCACAGCCAGGGGCACTCTCCTTAGCAACGGTCCCATCAGCACAGATACACCCTAAATAAAATAAAACATTCACAATGTAATCAGTGATCCCCATGTAGAGAAAAACATCAAACGGCACAGCCAGGGGCACTCTCCTCAGTAACGGTCCCATCAGCACAGATACACCCTGAATAAAATAAAACATTCACAATGTAATCAGTCATCCCCATGTAGAGAAAAACATCAAACAGCACAGCCAGGGGCACTCTCCTCAGCAACGGTCCCATCAGCACAGATACACCCTAAATAAAATAAAACATTCACAATGTAATCAGTGATCCCCATGTAGAGAAAAACCATCAAACAGCACAGCCAAGGGCACTCTCCCCAGTAACGGTCCCATCAGCACAGACACACCTTAAATAAAACATTCACAATGTAGTCAGCGAACCCCATGTAGAGAAAAACATCAAACAACACAGCCAGGGGCACTCTCCTCAACAACGGTCCCATCAGCACAGAAACACCTTAAATAAAATAAAACATTCACAATGTAATCAGTGATCCCCATGTAGAGAAAGACACCAAACAGCACAGCCAGGGGCACTCTCCTCAGCAACGGTCCCATCGACACAGACACACCTTAAATATAATAAGACATTCACAATGTAGTCAGTAATCCCCATGTAGAGAAAGACACCAAACAGCACAGCCAAGGGCACTCTCCTCAACAACGGTCCCATCAGCACAGATACACCTTAAATAAAATAAAACATTCACAATGTAGTCAGTGAACCCCATGTAGAGAAAGAAACCAAACAGCACAGCCAGGGGCACTCTCCTCAGCAACGGTCCCATCTACACAGACACACCTTAAATAAAACATTCACAATGTAGTCAGTGATCCCCATGTAGAGAAAGACATCAAACAGCACAGCCAGGGGCACTCTCCTCAACAACGGTCCCATCAACACCGACACACCTTGAACAAAACATTCACAATGTACTCAGTGAACCCCATGTAGAGAAATACACCAAACAGCACAGCCAGGGGCACTCTCCTCAGCAACGGTCCCATCAACACAGATACACCTTAAATAAAACATTCACAATGTAGTCAGTGATCCCCATGTAGAGAAAGACACCAAACAGCACAGCCAAGGGCACTCTCCTCAGCAACGGTCCCATCAACACTGACACACCTTAAATAAAACATTCACAATGTAATCAGTGATCCCCATGTAGAGAAAAACACCAAACAGCACAGCCAGGGGCACTCTCCACAGCAACGGTCCCATCAACACAGACACACCTTAAATAAAACATTCACAATGTAATCAGTGATCCCCATGTAGAGAAAGACACCAAACAGCACAGCCAGGGGCACTCTCCTCAGCAACGGTCCCATCAACACAGACACATCTTAAATAAAACATCCACAATGTAATCAGTGATCCCCATGTAGAGAAAGACACCAAACAGCACAGCCAGGGGCACTGTCCTCAGTAACGGTCCCATCAACACAGACACACATTAAATAAAATAAAACATTCACAATGTAGTCAGTGATCCCCATGTAGAGAAAAAACGTCAAACAGCACAGCCAGGGGCACTCTCCTCAGTAATGGTCCCATTAGCACAGACACACCTTAAATAAAACATTCACAATGTACTCAGTGAACCCCATGTAGAGAAAGACAGCAAACAGCACAGCCAGGGGCACTGTCCTCAGCAACGGTCCCATCAACACAGACACACCTAAAATAAAATAAAACATTCACAATGTACTCAGTGAATCCAATGTAGAAAAATACAGCAAACAGCACAGCCAGGGGCACTGTCCTCAGCAACGGTCCCATCAACACAGACACACCTTAAATGAAATAAAACATCCACAATGTACTCAGCGAACCATATGTAGAGAAATACAGCAAACAGCACAGCCAGGGGCACTGTCCTCAACAACGGTCCCATCAACACAGACACACCTTAAATGAAATAAAACATCCACAATGTACTCAGCGAACCCTATGTAGAGAAATACAGCAAACAGCACAGCCAGGGGCACTGTCCTCAACAACGGTCCCATCAACACAGACACACCTTAAATGAAATAAAACATCCACAATGTACTCAGCGAACCCCATGTAGAGAAATACAGCAAACAGCACAGCCAGGAGCACTGTCCTCAGCAACGGTCCCATCAACACCGACACACCTTAAATAATACATTCACAATGTAATCAGTGATCCCCATGTGGAGAAAGACACCAAACAGCACAGCCAGGGGCACTCTCCTCAGCAACGGTCCCATCAACACAGACACACCCTAAATAATACATTCACAATGTAGTCAACGATCCCCATGTAGAGAAAGACACCAAACAGCACAGCCAGGGGCACCCTCCTCAGCAACGGTCCCATCAACACTGACACACCTTAAATAATACATTCACAATGTAATCAGTGATCCCCATGTGGAGAAAGACACCAAACAGCACAGCCAGGGGCACTCTCCTCAGCAACGGTCCCATCAGCACAGACACATCCTAAATAAAACATTCACAATGTAATCAGTGATCCCCATGTAGAGAAAAACATCAAACGGCACAGCCAGGGGCACTCTCCTCAGTAACGGTCCCATCAACACAGACACACATTAAATAAAATAAAACATTCACAATGTAGTCAGTCATCCCCATGTAGAGAAAGACACCAAACAGCACAGCCAGGGGCACTCTCCTCAGCAACGGTCCCATCAGCACAGATACACCCTAAATAAAATAAAACATTCACAATGTAATCAGTGATCCCCTTGTAGAGAAAAACATGAAACAGCACAGCCAAGGGCACTCTCCTCAGTAACGGTCCCATCAGCACAGATACACCCTAAATAAAATAAAACATTCACAATGTTATCAGTCATCCCCATGTAGAGAAAAACATCAAACGGCACAGCCAGGGGCACTCTCTTCAGTAACGGTCCCATCAGCACAGATACACCCTAAATAAAATAAAACATTCACAATGTAATCAGTCATCCCCATGTAGAGAAAAACATCAAACAGCACAGCCAGGGGCACTCTCCTCAGCAACGGTCCCATCAGCACAGATACACCCTAAATAAAATAAAACATTCACAATGTAATCAGTGATCCCCATGTAGAGAAAAACCATCAAACAGCACAGCCAAGGGCACTCTCCTCAACAACGGTCCCATCAACACAGACACACCTTAAATAATACATTCCCAATGTAATCAGTGATCCCCATGTGGAGAAAGACACCAAACAGCACAGCCAGGGGCACTCTCCTCAGCAACGGTCCCATCAGCACAGACACATCTTAAATAAAACATTCACAATGTAATCAGTGATCCCCATGTGGAGAAAGACACCAAACAGCACAGCCAGGGGCACTCTCCTTAGCAACGGTCCCATCAGCACAGATACAGCCTAAATAAAATAAAACATTCACAATGTAATCAGTGATCCCCATGTAGAGAAAAACATCAAACGGCACAGCCAGGGGCACTCTCCTCAGTAACGGTCCCATCAACACAGACACACCTTAAATAATACATTCCCAATGTAATCAGTGATCCCCATGTGGAGAAAGACACCAAACAGCACAGCCAGGGGCACTCTCCTCAGCAACGGTCCCACCAGCACAGACACATCTTAAATAAAACATTCACAATGTAATCAGTGATCCCCATGTGGAGAAAGACACCAAACAGCACAGCCAGGGGCACTCTCCTTAGCAACGGTCCCATCAGCACAGACACACCCTAAATAAAATAAAACATTCACAATGTAATCAGTGATCCCCATGTAGAGAAAAACATCAAACGGCACAGCCAGGGGCACTCTCCTCAGTAACGGTCCCATCAGCACAGATACACCCTGAATAAAATAAAACATTCACAATGTAATCAGTCATCCCCATGTAGAGAAAAACATCAAACAGCACAGCCAGGGGCACTCTCCTCAGCAACGGTCCCATCAGCACAGATACACCCTAAATAAAATAAAACATTCACAATGTAATCAGTGATCCCCATGTAGAGAAAAACCATCAAACAGCACAGCCAAGGGCACTCTCCCCAGTAACGGTCCCATCAGCACAGACACACCTTAAATAAAACATTCACAATGTAGTCAGCGAACCCCATGTAGAGAAAAACATCAAACAACACAGCCAGGGGCACTCTCCTCAACAACGGTCCCATCAGCACAGAAACACCTTAAATAAAATAAAACATTCACAATGTAATCAGTGATCCCCATGTAGAGAAAGACACCAAACAGCACAGCCTGGGGCACTCTCCTCAGCAACGGTCCCATCGACACAGACACACCTTAAATATAATAAGACATTCACAATGTAGTCAGTAATCCCCATGTAGAGAAAGACACCAAACAGCACAGCCAAGGGCACTCTCCTCAACAACGGTCCCATCAGCACAGATACACCTTAAATAAAATAAAACATTCACAATGTAGTCAGTGAACCCCATGTAGAGAAAGAAACCAAACAGCACAGCCAGGGGCACTCTCCTCAGCAACGGTCCCATCTACACAGACACACCTTAAATAAAACATTCACAATGTAGTCAGTGATCCCCATGTAGAGAAAGACATCAAACAGCACAGCCAGGGGCACTCTCCTCAACAACGGTCCCATCAACACCGACACACCTTGAACAAAACATTCACAATGTACTCAGTGAACCCCATGTAGAGAAATACACCAAACAGCACAGCCAGGGGCACTCTCCTCAGTAACGGTCCCATCAACACAGACACACCTTAAATAAAATAAAACATTCACAATGTACTCAGTGAACCCCATGTAGAGAAATACAGCGAACAGCACAGCCAGGGGCACTGTCCTCAGCAACGGTCCCATCAACACAGACACACCTTAAATAAAATATTCACAGTGTATTTCTGTGTTTTCTGTCTGCCACATGTATTCTATCAATCTCTAGGGTTATTTTCATAGCCTTGTCACTGCATGATTTAGTGATTCGCCACTCACATAGACAAGGGAAACAGACATTTGATAACTGAATTCCATAATGCTTTAGTTTCTGGTGTAAGGTGAAGGAACATTTGTTCTGCATAGTAAAATTATCATTGGTATCATAAGATGCGTTGGTAGCATCTGTTCCGAGATTAAATTCCATAAGTAGAAAAGTTCCCTAACCCTCCCTCATAAACCAATGACAATTTGCATCTATGTGATAAGTTCAAAATTATTACGTCTTTGAATAGCATCAATTTGCAAGTTGTCGTGAAATCTCAACCTCAAAGTTCAAAATTCCTTAAATCCCTTACCCATCATAATGTGTACTGCTAGTGCTGTGATACGTTGCTCGTGAACTTTCTGCAGCTTTGGCTTATCACCAGGGGCGTGATCACGGCTGTACACGGTGAGTGCTGACGTGTGGGTGACTGAACGCACGGTGGCTGCACATAAGAAGGGTAGTCCTAGTGTACCAGACAAAATGGCGAACGATCCTATTATCATCAAGTCCAGATGGTAACCGGAACCTTTCTTCAGTTTATGTTCCTTTTTATTAACAACTTTACTGCAAAATATAATAAATTTTCATTGACATTTTTTTTTTTAATCAATATATTCAAACCTAGATGCAGCTGTTTCCAATATGAATTTTAAAATCATCCAGTGAACTCTCTGAAAGGTGGTGTAATAATTAAATTTGGATTTTAATTGCACGTTCTTCTGGTTATTCTTTACCATCAGCCATTTATTCAACGAATTCGTCTCAATTGGTAATCATATCATAATAAATAGCTAAATAATTGTCGCATCAAATTTAAATGTATTATAACCAATAGTTCAGAAGATATAAATCATATTTCTCACATCCTGACAATTCCCTGAAATTACTGTTTATCCTGACCTTGTGATTTGTGTTTCCATGAAGAGCAGAATGAAGAGGAGCAGAGCAGGAATCAATGCAAAGAAGATGGCCCAGATGGGAATGGTCTCTTTTTCACCCATCGGATGAATCAACCAACCACGCTTCTCTGATGCAGTGGGAACAAACCCATTTGGCACATCAAGTGCCTGAAAAATGAAAAGATTAACATAATTGGAGATGATGGTACACTGCACTATCCACAGTTTGTTTTGTTACAAATATACATTTTCAAACAAATTCATCAGTTGTTTACTATTTCAAACAATTAATATACTTTGTCTGATTGGTGCAGTTTTGAACCCGTGTATTAAATCTAACAGTTGCCGTTACAGTAGGCCTATGTATCACCAATATAATATAATTGAGTATATTTAAGTATGGGTGACATTTCTAAAGTGATCTTAATTACAAAACAGGGTTTCTGCCAGAACATTTTAATGAACATATAGTGTATATGATCGTGGGTTTTATATTCAAATCAGGGGGGGGGGGGCGAGCCCTCTATTGGAATATGGGCGTTTATTCGAATAAATACGGTATTTTTATTTTGTGAGTGTATTAAACAGTAAACATTTTGCCACTCATTTTTCAATTTCTTCGCGAACACTGAGAAGTACTGAGAGGGGGTGTCCAGACCCCCCCCCCCCCCCCCTTGTCGGAATCCCTGCAAGTTTTTCACAAACCTCAGTATATGTGGGTGTGATGAGAAAATCCACAATCACCATGATAAAGATGGCAATGGGAATACCAAAATCACCCAACGCACGACGAGCCTAGAAAATAGAACACAGTCACAAGGATCATGTTATGTACTCATTGTCACTATAGCCAAATGATGAAGCAACATATATCTCGATTTTCTATTTCTAAGTGATATGTTTTACTTACACTTCTGCCCAGAAACTTGCTGTTTCTGAATATTTTAAGTAAATATGCAATGCAGAAAGTGCCAAGACAGAGTATTGTTGAAAGGAGAGCAGTGTTTGGCTGATTTTTTGGTTTGTCATCATCTGGCTCGCTCACGTCCCCATCAGTAATGTTTGATAAAGAAGAAGGAGATGTCAAAACATCAGTGACAAAATCAGAAAAAGCATTTCTTGTTTCATTTTCTTCTAAGCATTCGTGGAGTGAGAGCGGATGATTTTTATAAATCTGTAACAAAATTATGCAGTTGTACTACATTACCAGGCACATCATCTGATTCCAATACTGTTGTGCAAGAAAACATGACCTAATGAAATACACTTTTAATTATTGCCTAGTGAGAAAATTACATAAAGCATGTTTTGGTTCGAATATGAGTTTAATGAGTAGATGTTATAGTTGCATTGCAAACATTTAAGTCTCCACCTTCAAAGATTAAAATATGATTACCAGTGAAGTATATATTGGTATATAGAAGTAATACTGCGGTCATTTTGAAAATGACCTTATTTTCAAACTACGCCAGGATAACATGTAGCTCAAATAATGGTCTTTGAAAGTTTCTTAATGGTCAGATAAATATTGAAAATGTGGAGCGTTTGAAGACCTGCTGTGTCGGCCATCTCTGCTTTATAAACTAGCCATTTAAATACTTACCTTGAGTAATTAATTCAAAGGATTGATCACAGAAATTTTGAGAAGAACAAATAAATATTGATGACAGTGGAGAGTGGAGGCTATTCTGGATATACAAATCAGCCAATTTATTAACTTAATAATGTTAATCGTTCAATAAATGCTTTGATAAAGTTTTTCAAAGATTGAATAGATATCGGTGACTGTAGAGTGTCTTAGTCAAATTTTAAGGAAGAAGTCTATATGTGGGATTAAACATGGTACCCATCAAACACGAGGCATTGGGCCAGTATCGTTGTTGCTGGGTAATCTCTCACAGAATGATTTGATAATGTTGATTAGATTGGCAGCTGTTTATGGCCAGCTAAAAGAAAATTATTTGTTTGCTATATGTAATATTAAAAAAAAATCAAAATCAGAATGTATTCAGAGAAAATTTCACAAAATAAGGATATTGGGAGCTGTAGATAATTTACGTCGAATCGCGAGGAACTGTATCTTGAATATGAAAATTAATCTTTTTTTTAATAAATCATTTGAAAAATCTGTTGAGATGAGTGAATAAATATTGCTGACTGCAAGAATTATGTAATTGTTGATGAAAAGGGATGTACAGGTCATCATGTATATGAAATTAAACGATATTTGTGATCCGTCAGAAAATGGTTGGAAAGTTTCACGAAGGCAAGATACAACTGGTGAATATCGAGAGTTTACATCGAATTGTAAAAAGTGCTGTGGTGGCCAGCATAAAAAATGAAAGGTATGCTATTAACAAAGATGAATTATATTACCCTTACAACGCTGAAATATTATTGTATAAACCATGGAGACCAAAGATTTTTTCCAATTTTAAATCATCAGAAAAGTCTTAGTTAGCTCTTTCCGATTTATTTGTTATGGGTCTACGGCCATGAGAAATATTTTTACTTTTACAGTGTGGGGACCGACTTTAGACGTCACAATCTGACGTATACAGATGTAAGATTCTGACTTCTAAAGTCGGTCCCCGCGTTGTAAAGGTTAAGACGCTTGAAATGACAGGTTGCATCAATGAGACAACATCAAATGGGTAAACATTAAAATTATACAATTTTAAAAATATTGGGTCAAAAAAGACTAAATTACCTACACCACTGAAACAAATCTCTACACCAAGTGCAATGTGCTATTGTTCTACAAATTCAAATAGTGTACTAACCTTTGAAAGTTTGATGAAAACCTCAAAGATGAAGATAAGAGAGATGAGTGATACAAAAATTTCTTGTGTGAAACGTGTAAAGTAGCGAACTAGAAAACTTCCTTCAAAGCACACAACGATGGCAATTACAATAAAAAGCCACATGCCACACCAAAATCGTAATGCCATGAACTCAATTCCAAAGCTGTCACATATCTGAGCAAAAAGAAAAACTATTTGTAGATATCAAAAAGATGACATTGGATGTAAATACAAATAAATTTAGAGAGAATGCTGGACAATTTTAAGATTTAATCATTGTCCTGGTAAAATTGTGTCGTGCAAATGGCAGCAGCTACTGCTGTTTGCCTTTGCACTTCAAAATTACCAATCTTTATTTAAGTTGAAGCTAGAATTGAAACTTAAGCTTCAAATTACAAAAATTAGGTTTATAATAGTGGAAAATTTTACACCTCATAAAATTAATTATTTTTACCAATAGCAGTGGAGTTTGATTTAGTTTGAAACATCTGTACAGTTCTCGCACTTTCAGTACTTCAGTTACCCTGATGACATTATCGCAAGGCTCTGACACAATGACCTCTATTTTTAAATGTAATAGTTCTAATACGATCAAAAGTTTACGCCTGCTGAAAATGGCCTAGTTTTCGTAGGCACTTAAAATATTCGTTTCAATTTCATGGCATCCGAGTTTTTTGGTAGGCAGCGCGAGTGTCTTTTTACACAGCTGGCTGTGGAGACAAAATGGCGGTCAGTGTGACTGGGCCTCGCGCAGTAAATGAGTTAGGCGGCCCAGTCATACCCTGTATACTTCAGTACTTTCAGTTCGCTTTCAGTACGAGAGGTAGGGTGAGATCAGTCCATCTCGCACCTTATCGGACTCATGCTGTTGGGTTTCAGTACGAGAGGTATGGTGAGATCAGTCCATCTCGCACCTTATCGGACTCATGTTGCTGGGTTTCAGTACGAGAGATATGGTGAGATCAGTCCATCTCGCACCCTATCGGACTCATGTTGCTGGGTTTCAGTACGAGAGGTATGGTGCGATCAGTCCATCTCGCACCCTATCGGACTCATTTTGCTGGGTTTCAGTACGAGAGGTATGGTGAGATCAGTCCATCTCGCACACTATCGGACTCATGCTGCTGGGTTTCAGTACGAGAGGTATGGTGTGATCAGTCCATCTCGCACCTTATCGGACTCTTGCTGTGGTGAGATTAGTCCATCTCGCACCTTATCGGACTCATGCTGCTGGGTTTCAGTACGAGAGGTATGGTGAGATCAGTCCATCTCGCACCTTATCGGACTCATGCTGTTGGGTTTCAGTACGAGAGGTATGGTGAGATCAGTCCATCTCGCACCTTATCGGACTCATGCTGTTGGGTTTCAGTACGAGAGGTATGGTGAGATCAGTCCATCTCGCACCTTATCGGACTCATGCTGTTGGGTTTTAGTTCGAGAGGTATGGTGAGATCAGCCCATCTCGCACCTTATCGGACTCATGCTGCTGGGTTTCAGTATAAGACGTATGGTTAGATCAGCTCATCTCGCACCTTATCGGACTCATGCTGTTGGGTTTCAGTTCGAGAGGTATGGTGAGATCAGCCCATCTCGCACCTTATCGGACTCATGCTGCTGGGTTTCAGTATGAGACGTATGGTGAGATCAGCTCATCTCGCACCTTATCGGACTCATGCTGCTGGGTTTCAGTATGAGACGTATGGTGAGATCAGCCCATCTCGCACCTTATCGGACTCATGCTGCTGGGTTTCAGTACGAGAGGTATGGTGAGATCAGTCCATCTCGCACCTTATCGGACTCATGCTGTTGGGTTTCAGTACGAGAGGTATGGTGAGATCAGTCCATCTCGCACCTTATCGGACTCATGCTGTTGGGTTTCAGTACGAGAGGTATGGTGAGATCAGCCCATCTCGCACCTTATCGGACTCATGCTGTTGGGTTTCAGTACGAGAGGTATGGTGAGATCAGTCCATCTCGCACCTTATCGGACTCATGCTGTTGGGTTTTAGTTCGAGAGGTATGGTGAGATCAGCCCATCTCGCACCTTATCGGACTCATGCTGCTGGGTTTCAGTATGAGACGTATGGTGAGATCAGCTCATCTCGCACCTTATCGGACTCATGCTGCTGGGTTTCAGTATGAGACGTATGGTGAGATCAGTCCATCTCGCACCTTATCGGACTCATGCTGCTGGGTTTCAGTATGAGACGTATGGTGAGATCAGCTCATCTCGAACCTTATCGGACTCATGCTGTTGGGTTTCAGTACGAGAGGTATGGTGAGATCAGTCCATCTCGCACCTTATCGGACTCATGCTGTTGGGTTTCAGTACGAGAGGTATGGTGAGATCAGTCCATCTCGCACCTTATCGGACTCATGCTGCTGGGTTTCAGTATGAGACGTATGGTGAGATCAGCTCATCTCGCACCTTATCGGACTCATGCTGTTGGGTTTCAGTTCGAGAGGTATGGTGAGATCAGCCCATCTCGCACCTTATCGGACTCATGCTGCTGGGTTTCAGTATGAGACGTATGGTGAGATCAGCTCATCTCGCACCTTATCGGACTCATGCTGTTGGGTTTCAGTTCGAGAGGTATGGTGAGATCAGCCCATCTCGCACCTTATCGGACTCATGCTGCTGGGTTTCAGTATGAGACGTATGGTGAGATCAGTCCATCTCGCACACTATCGGACTCATGCTGCTGGGTTTCAGTACGAGAGGTATGGTGAGATCAGCCCATCTTGCACTCGCTCTTTTACACTCCACTCCACAGAGCTGACCAATTTAATTTTGCCGTTTCAGATAGATATTCGTACGGGAAAATACATACTGCATCGTTGGATATCATGGGTACGGCGAAATACGCTGATCTCAGCACAAGTCACCACACCAAGACCTCGCCTAAAGGCTCGGGCTTGATGTGGTGTCTTGTGCTGCGATGAGCCCATTTAGCCTTCCCATCGATACTGTATCCATATATCACGGGCTCAGCCAGACAAAGGTAAAAAAACTACAGGAACGGGAGATTCACCTGAAAAAGGCCTTCTTCAAAAACTAGCAGAGGACCAGTAGCTCCCACTATAATGAGGGGCTGTGCTGAAATTAAGCTGAATATAATGCCACAGCTACTGCACGCAACTAACATCTCACTCACTCCCATCCACTGCTCAGTTTTCTCTCCTGAAAAAAGAGCAGGCAAGTTATACTGTAGATGGATAATTCTTTCGGGGTGAGTTCACATCATCCACTGTTAACCCTTTAAGCCCTCACGATGCATTAAAGCATCATTTTACATCCCTGAAAACAGACTTAATTTTCCTACAACCAAGGGTTTTGAAATGAATATTTCCATGAAACTGGTTTACCAATTCATGGCAATTTTCTTTAATATTTAAACAATATCAAGTCATCTTAATCCACTACAAGTCGAGAATTGCGACAGCAATTCGCGGCTTGTAGTGAATGAAGGTGACGATGGTAAATTCAGGCTTGAAAGGGTTAAATTCTATAATATTTCACAATGTTTCCCATGACATTTTACTTTTCAATGATTGATATTAACATAATTTCTGTACATTGAAAAACCCCAGAAAAATTATATACTTCCACAAATTTAGTGAGATTTCTATTGAGCTAACACTCTATATATACGGCCCCAGTAACACAGGGGTTAACCCCGAACATTATTAAAAATGCTGATGTTTTTAATAACTAAATTGGGAAAGACCACCTACCTAAGAGACCTCCAAAAGTGATAGCTGGTGACAAGGCAGCAAAATAGATGAAAAAGAATGTTGCCAGGCACTGTGTATTGAGGCCATCTCTAAAGTCACTCAGGTATTTCGGGTATCTTCGCTTTCTGTCATTAATTAATCCGCCGAAGAAACGCCCTGTTCTCTTCAGAGGATCCCCAAATTTATCTCCTTCAACATCTAAAAAAATGAAAAAACCCAGTTTATTAACCCTTAAAGCGCTGAATTTTTTTTATAAAAACCTTGCAGACCAAAGGTGTTTTTTTCAATTTGAAACCATCATAAATGTCTTAGTCAGCTCTTTCTGATTCATTTGAATATCTATGTTATGGGTCTACGACCATTAGAAATATTTTTACTCTTACAGCGCGGGGATCGACATTAGACGTCAGAATCTGACGTCTACAGACGTCAGATTCTGACGACTAAAGTCGGTCCCCGCGCTGTAAGGGTTAACAAAACTCTAGCATCTGGAGATATTGTGACATCCTAAATTAGTCTAATTTGAACATAATACAAACCCAAATACATATACAGCATCCCCCATCATTAAATTAAGTTCTTGTGCCCACCAAAAATTATGAAGCCAGTACATAGTGGCTGTTTTGAATTTTGGCAAAAAATCACTTGCACATCTCCATGTTGTTAGGAATGTGATTGTAAGATTTAAATAATTTCTAACTGCTAGTTTTTGCACCCACAAAAAATATGAAGTTGACCAAGAAACCATTTTGGATTTAAGTAGCATCCTTATCAAATCACTTGTACATCTCCATGTTGTTGGAAATTTGAAAACATTTTGACTACTGTTGCATGTGCGCTTATGCGCAGGGATATGGGTTAAGATTAATTCTAAATTGGCCACAAAATTCATGCGTCATTGTATAGTAATTATTTAAACAATAGTATTGTACATTAATCTTTTCAAATCGACATAAACAGTGTAAACATTTCATAGTTACTCTTTATTTCGTCTTCTTTCTTTTTCGACTTCTCCTTTCGCAGAGCTCTTTTCCTGGCCATCTCCATGACGGGGAGCAGTGTGTTCTTGTCCCAGTTACCGGGAGGCAGCACAATGGAATCATCCAGGTAATCATTGATAGCATCCAACAAATCCTGGCGACTATCTGCCTGGTAGGCTATATTTTGAAATGTCTGCAACACACACCGCCGCAGGAAAATATAAAAGTCATCCATATAATTAGTCTCTCTGGAGAGTATTGCCCCTCCCCCACCCATCAAAACAATCACCTCCCCAATATATTTATAGAAGCTGTATTACCAGCCGTTTCGATTTTTTCCCCTGAAATAATACACATTCCCCTTCGACCTTCGACATATTGCCCCACAAGAGGCCAATTTCAGTAAATATGAGTAAAAAATGTCTCCACCCATTAAAGGGACTGGCCCAGGCTAAAATCATCAAAAAATCGGTGATTTTATTTCGGGTTCTTAATATGACCATATGATGTAAACATGTACATAGACTAGAACTGCAAATTTTTTTAATTTTTGTGCTGCGCGTTCACCAGTTAGGCTAGATATAGAGACGAAATTCCCGATTTCTAATTATTGACAACCATGTCAAAAATAGGAAATGCGGGAATTTCGTCTCTATAATCTAGCCTAACTGGTCAATGCGCAGCACAAAAATTTGCAGTTCTAGTCTATGTACATGTTTACATCATATGGTCATATTAGGAACCCGAAATAAAATCACCGATTTTTTTATGATTTCAGCCTGGGCCAGTCCCTTTAACTGTCGATTTAAGTCTGCTGTCAGCCATTTTTATCAAAGGAATTTCCCCAAAATATTCCAAGGGGTATATCTGAAGACCTGTCACCTCAAATTAGAAGCTATTAGAAGCTATTCGTGCTGCTTCCGTGAAAAAAAACACGTTTAAGAAAATGACAATGAGAAATTTATGGAAGAAATTTCTCCCACTTGGAAGTAGGATCTTACCGATGCAAACCAAGTATTTAAGTCAATGGATATTATCTAACAATTGCTTGATAATCAAATATTTTAACATGTATCTTGGATGCATCTTGCAATTAAAAGTACACAAGGAATGCACTAGAAATATTATAATCGTCATTTCCAGTTGAATGGCTAGCAATTGCGGCCTTAAACAGCAACACATCCAAAGCAGCAAAATTTAAATATACATGTAAATGTAATACAGTTGTATATATACAATAATTATGAGACATTGAGACAATGTTGAATTAATGTTGGCCTGACGATTGTGTGAGCATATCATGTTTTCTATAGGTATAGAAGTGAAAGGATACCTTGTTCGCCATCAGCGTGGAAATAGATCGACCGATTTCATGGTAATCCAGAGAACTGTCCTTCGGTCCGAGCAAAACAACCAGAAATCTGGTTGGAAGCGGAACCTCTGTCAAGTTTTCCATAACGTGACCCTCTGCCAAGCGTACAAAAGCCATAGCTGAGCTTTTCATGAGGTCCACGGGGCCGACGAGCACGCTGGTGGCCTCAGTTCCCTCGGGGATCCGGTGCAGGATGTTATGTGTGGGTGCCATCGAGGCACGACGACTGGTAGAAGTACTGGGCGGTGTGAAAGTCACTGGTGGATCCGTCTGCAACCAAACAAAACCACACATTCAGCCAAGGAGAAAGAACGAAATTCGATAGATTCGTAGATCCGAATATTCGGCTCTACGAATATATCGTAATTGAGTTCTTTCTTCGACTTAAAATACACAAAACAGGGGCGGATCCAGAAAAAATTCTGACAGGGATCCAACCATTATAAATACTTATAGGGTCTATATATATTGCATATGTACTTCTGGTCTTTTTCGGGTGTTTAAATATTCGCGAATTTTGGAACTTTTCGACTTAACGAATTGACAGATATAGTCACTGAGCTGTGGACTGCCACCTTTTAATGACGCTTACTCAGCCGTGGGAGCTACAACTCCCATAAGCCATCGTTATCACAAGTAAAGGCGTAGGCCACTGTCACCACCCCACCCTTACGTAATGGTAACCAATAACTTTATATAGAGTTTTGCCTATGGTACTGTGCGCTATAAAGAACCCTTAAAGTCAAAACTCATTATAGTCATTTTCGTTTATAGCTAGCGCTATTATAATAATACTTTTCTTAAAGATTCTTAACTCTAATTTAATCTCTTCGCGAAAATTAAAACTTCGCGAATATTGCCTTAAAGTTAAACAGAACAAATTTATTTCAAAATTACAAACTTACTACAATTTCAATGTGTAGAGCGCATTCAAAGCTAAATGGAATTGATTTATTGCAATCTTTGGAAGCAAAGGGTAGTGTGAGTGTTATACAATAGTCGGTCCCCAGTGACAACCTGTTTGCACATATGCAGGCCTATGCTGCCGTACAAAAGGCAGAATCTACTTACGTTACAAGTGAGTAGATACTGCCTTTTGGCTTTCTAAAGCAGTGCACATTATGATTTTATTTGGCAGATTGTCAATTATACCTGCTGCCGGTGTTACTCTCACCCTTTCACACCTCTTACTCTTAGTACCAGAGTTTATCTTGAGATAAATGAAACAGCCTAATTGACCAAAAAAGAAAGATAGGCTATCAGTTTGTTTTACAACACTGTCATCAAAACAGTGACCGGGTTCCAATCCCCCTAAAAATAAATTTACTTGGCAGTTTTCAGGTCTCAAACACCTGTCATCTTATAGATTTTAAAACGCTGACAGGGTTACGGAACCCCGTCAACCCGGTCTAAATCCGCCCCTGCAAAATAGGTACATCTGTTCCAAGATTTGAAATATAAAATATCTATTTACAAGCATAGTCAGCATGATTAACCATGTAACATTAGCCATGCAGTGTCATGGTAAAACCTGTCTACTGTGCCCGACCTGGCCAGTAGCAAAAATAACAGTACAGTTTTAGCAATAGACTGACGTCACCAGTGTATTTTAATCACCATTATATCCTAGAGCACTGATGGCGACTATCGTGACTAAAGCAATATCCCTGTCTTGTTATCAGCACTCGTGTAACAAGTTATTAAAGCAGCCCCTTGGGATGACATCAATTTTCGTTTTTAGTTCCGTACTGAAGTAGTGTATCCCACGGATCATGTTTTTATTTTTTTCAGAATTTTCGTATTTTTACAAGTATTTTTAATCAACATTTCTATGAAACCAGAAGAAACCCAAACAAACTATTTGTATACCTGAAGGACGATTGAATGTTTTCACAGCATTGGGCCACATGCTGATGGTTTCGGCCCAGCGTTGGGTGGACAATCAGTGCTGCAGGTGTGTCCTCCCGTGTCCTGACTATGAGACACCAATTAGCGGCGACTGGTTTGATCTTACCGTCTGATGCGTGGGAATATGTGATCTAAAGTGCTGAATATTGCTGACTTGTTTTGTTTACATGGCAATATACGACCTGGAAATACAACTATTTCACTCTTTTTCAGTGCTTTAAAATTGTTTCTTGACTTTTTCGTATTTTTAGTTAAGATCAGTAGGCTATATAGCTTAATATAAATTAAATTTTCAAAATTGACAACATTGAAAATGTCTCATCCCAAGGGGTCCCTTTAAACACTGACACTCGTTGCGCCTTGTTTCTGTGAGTTGAAGCTGTAGTGAGAGACAGCATCAAGATACTGAAAAATTAAATTTATAGTAATAAGAGCTAATCCTGTTATCCTGTTAATGTATGTAAAATTTTCACCCACCCTACCGCGATCCACAACCTCAAGGGGTAAAAAATTACTAATATTTGTTTATTTTGAGACCAAACATTTACAGATCTTAATGTTTAGACAGCCACTTTATTTCCAATAGCAGTGGTTTAACCTTTTGAAAGCCAAATTATTCAATTTGAATTTTCACCCACATGAAGTTGTGTCTCGCTGACGCGATCCACAACTTCAAGTGAGTGAAAATTATTCAGATTTAACAAAATAGAGGTCAACTTTTTTCAAATCTTGCTGGTTGATGTCACATTTTATCTTTAACATATTTAAAATGTGGTAATTAATGTGCTAATAAAAAATGAAAACCCGAATATATGCGGCACCGGCGGTAAAGGGTTAATTGGATAATGAAACAGATTAAAAAGCACTATTGTCGTGATTAGCAGGCAAAGGGTTAACCTTGAATGTGCATTCCTGTAACCAGAGCTAACTAAGACACGTATGAAGATTTCAAATTGAAAAAAACCGCGTTTGGTCTTCATGATCCTTACAAAAAAAATTAGCGCTCAAAGGGTCAAAAGTAATTATAAAGAATTTATCCGTCAGTGAGCGGTGGTGTGTATACATACTGTTGCAGACTACCTAATAGATCTGGGATCAACTGAAGCAAACAATATCCATGAAACTCACCTGATTTTCAATATCCGAACGAACGTATTTTTCGTTCTCATCTTCCACATTCGTATCCGCTCTTGAAGCTCGCCGCGTAAAAAATGTCTTTAAGCTGGTTCTCCGGGAGTTGTTTGGAATCGCTGCCCCCTTTCGTCTGAAGCATTTTTGTTAAATATACAACTACAGAATTCATGTAGGTCTCTCAAGTAAAAATCAAGAAAATTTAGTAAATGAACAAAACAAAGTATGATACCGAGGATAAGTTATTAGAATAGCTATGATTCATGCCGTAAGAATGATAAAAATAAATGGTATCAAGAGTCATTCTGTTTCTACAATGCAGGCAGTTAATGTTATGGCTGCATGAAACAACATGTTCAATAGTCAGTGATGTTTTGATAGTTAAACAAATGATCGTATAGATAATCAGTTTCACTATTTTGGTAATACAAAAAACAAATTATGCTGAAAAAGTGCAATTGTCAAGCATTAAAGGGAATAAGTTAATTATCAACTATAATTATATAGATGTATCATGTACACCACTTGCATATTGTTCTTAAAACTGAAAAAAAGAATAATGACGTTGTTTCAAAAATACCGGCCTACAGACAATAAAAACGTAATTCTTGAGCGATTTATTTTTTATTTGAAAACATAAAATGTGTCTGTTGGTTTTACCATTTATTCTTTTTAAATTTTTATATTTTTTCTATATATTTTTTGATGCACCTCATTGTATTATTTGAATTGCTGTAAACTTTGTTGATATATATTGAAAAAAATTAAGTAGTGTGTTTCACTGTGAAGCAGGCCTAATATTGCTTCACAGTGAGTCAGATATGCTTGTCACATACACTTTTATCTGATACTGACTAAAAAAACATAGGTTATTTTAGCCAAGTGTGGCAGCATAGAGCTGGATGACAAAGGTGGCCATGCACGAAAAACTCTTTCAAGCAAATTTCGCAGTAAAATGCCACAAAAATGTGTAACATATCTGTAGATCTGGTAATTTTCGGGTGTTTAAATTCTCTAATTTTGGGACTTTTCACGAAGTTTAGAATTAGCGAATTTTCATTTTCTTTAGTAGCGCTATTATAATAATAATTTTGCGAGATTCTTGAATTCGCGAGTTTGTCTTCCTCGCGAAATTCGCGAAAACTAAAACCTCGCGAATATTACCAGATCTACAGTATCTTGTGGTAGATGCTCAGTTAACCGAATAATTCAGTAGCAATTACAGCTTCAAATGAATGAAAAATACTCACAAACAATTCAGCAGCACAAAGGTCAACCCTTTAACCGCCAAATTATTCAATCTGAATGTTCAATCACTTGAAGTTGTGTCTCGCTGACGCGATCCACAACTTCAAATGATTGAAAATTATTCAGATTTGACAAAATGGAAGTCAACTGTTTTCAAATATTGCTTATTGATGTCACATTTTATATTTAACTTGTTCAAAAGGTGGTACTTAATGTGCTAATAAAAAATGAAAACCCGGATATATGCGGCACCGGCGGTTAAAGGATTATGCTTGAAAATGAAATGAATGGGGTTTTAGGTCACCTTTGTGCACATTTAGGCTAAACCGGGCCAGGAGAACCTCCGAAGATGCTTGGAAAAGCGTCCAAAACGATGGCATTCAGTACGACTAGAGAAACTTAACAATATAATACACTTATAATATATACACTAGGCCTACCCACTAGTAGAAGCGGACGAATATTAGCAACACTAAAAACAAAACAGGACACTCAAGCAGCTTTATATAGAGATAACATATAAGAGGCATGATATGAAAGACATGATTAAAAAGGTAAAAGATTTAGTACCAGTGAACGTAAATAACTATATATTATAAACACACATTTGATGGTTTATAACGAATTCAAAGAGTTTTGGAAATGTTAGATCTGTCTATAAATGCATAATATTCTTAGTTGGTGTATAAAAAGGAATCTCGTTTTAATTAAATATCTTTGTGGAAACAGTGCTAAAGCAATTATGACCTTGACCTCCTTTGTTTTCACCGAGCTGGCTAATTCAATAAAGTATAGGGGAGGGGGTGTTATATAACCTTGTTTTCACCCAGTGACTTCACTGCGTTTCACAGAAGGAAGTATGGGGAGGGGGTGTTATATAATCTTGTTTTCACCGAATGACGTCACTGCGTTTCACAGAATGAGGTATGGGGAGGGGGTGTTACATAGCCTTGTTTTCACCGAGTGACTTCACTGCGTTTCACAGAATAGATAAATAGGAAAATAAATTTACACTGCGTATAAATCCCCGATGGAAACTTATACCAAATTTTGATGATAAAAGTGAGAAGGCTCTGGTAAATAACAAAGCTCTGATCTGTGGAACATGCCACAAATCTAGGCCAAATTACGATACATCGTAACCAAAGGGAGTTTTAAATTGAAATCATCATAAAAGTCTTAGTTAGCTCTTTCCGCTTCATTTGAATACGTATATTTCGCCGGTGAAGAAAGTGTCTTATAAAATGTTAAAAAGAAAACATATTATGAAAATGTATCGGGTCTTCATAATGTTAGAGCTACGTTAAATTTATTTTGGATCTAACATGCAAAGGGAAGATTAACAGCTTTACAGTACATTATAGAAAATATCATTCAACAAATGAAAAAATGTATAACTTTACAATGAGATAAAATGATATGACTGTGTTAAAAGCGTAACTTTGTTCTATGTTGAGACATAACGGACATGACCCGATGTGTCTGAATGTTAGCGACGACAATGCAGCAAATGCAGGGTTAATATATGACAGAGAATTAAAATAATATACAGATTTTCCACTAAGACAATTAACTTTTTCTAACAACAAAGCACAAAAAAATTGGCCTTCAAAATGTTTCGAAGATATAAATGCAAGACAAACAGAGATAGAAAACACGAAACGCTGACCCAATGCTGGCTCAATGCTCGGCCACCGTCTGCAATGCTGGGCCAACCTCAAACCAGCATTGAGTCAACATCTTGTGTTTGCTGAGAAGTGAAACACTTCACTTAATACTTACAGAAGAGGATGGTTTTGCACCCTTCAGAAATCACAAATTCAAACATTATTTTTATTCATTTTTATTATAACAAAATTTATGTTATAAAAACAGGTGATTAAATATTCTTACACCAAACTTATAAATTTGACAATATTGTAATAGAAGCTTGAAAATCTCATCATACTTTAACCGGTTACATATGCCATTTAATTATAGGGTAACAACTGTCATGCTCTGCACTTTGTAAAGACATGTTAGCTCCGATGAAATGCATGATAAAATATCTCAATAAAATTAACTGTTATACATTTCCTCTACTATCTGTCAGGTATATCACATTTAATATTTTAGTTGTTTTTTTGAGTTAAATGTGCATTCGAATGAGAAACTGAATAATACAAGGTATTCATTACACAAGTAAATTGAGAAATATTAGGCTATTTACCCAAATCCGTCAAGTCCCAGCAAATTTCCGTAGAGTGTATTTCTTCTTATGAATGACTCACGTCTAGCTTTAATATGCCTGTAATATTTCATATTATGACAATTGGACCTCTTGTGATAAAAGCGTGATATGTACCACAGTGGCAGATAACTCACTTTAATCTCCAAGGTACGTAATACCATCTTCCCACGCAAGGCTCTGTTTCTCCCAAGGTCGCAGAAAACGGAGCCTTGCATGGGAAGATGCGTGATACAGAAACTCAACAAGCGTGATAGGCATAATATGCCTGGAATATTGTATCATGGCATGTGTATCATGGTTTATTAGATAGCAGTACAATTTACCCCTTTGAAGCCTGGATTTACCATTGTAATTTTCATCCACTATAAGCCGCAAAGGATGGTGAGATGAAAGAGACAAGATTCGAACTCTGACGAGAGCTCTCTGTCACGGAGGCTCGCTACAATATTGAATCTCTACGAGTGAGCAGGGAAGAAACATTTTGTTTCTTTGAAACTTGAACGCCAGAGCGGGGCTCGAACCCGCTATCTCCGACTTTTCCCAGCTGAGTTTATTTTATTAATTATCCAAACATAGGCTAATATCAAAAGAAATCACAGAACCTTTTTTTTTGATTAATTTTATACACATATTTATGCAATAAATTTAGCACAGGTTATGTCACGTTGTGCATAACTTCGACCAAGCTGCTTGAAATGTTCGTCATACATATATATAATAGTAGCAATCTAATTGCACCACACAGTTTGTTTATCCGGCATTTCAAACAGTTATGTGTCTGAATAGCAAACATTTAATGTACAGAATTATAATGTGAAATTAGATCGGTACAGCGGTGTATCCAGTGATGTGAACTGCATAGCGTTTTCCAGTGCTAAAATTATTTGTTTTAGAACTCACCCTGTTTTACAGTTTTTCAAAATAAACTGACTTTTGCGTATTTTTTCAAGATCATAAATGAATCTCCTTAAAACACACATTTAAATAAATAGTTTTTTTTTATTATAGATTGGATGAGTATTTTGTGTGTATTGTCACCCGGTGAGTTTACCATGAGCCTGTTTCCATATTAATCTATGTATATATGTATTTTTAAACATATGTGTAACTATTTTAGCGATAACGACCTAATATATAAATATAAATCTGGATTTCTTCTGAGATGTAGTACCACACACCATCTGTACATTAATTTTGTACCACAGCATCTCGGAAGCTTTTGATAAGGGATTAAAAGTAGGCCTACAGATGGTGTTTGGTGACATTTCCAAAGCTTTCTAATGAATGTCCACAATATATACCATCTACACAGAGTCGGTTTAATTGAAAATATCACCCAGATAAATATAAATGACAATTTAGATAGGCTTTTCCATGGTACACGTGACATCCCTCTTTACCTTCAATTGATGTCCTTGCTGTATACTTTAATTACAGCCTCAAAACGATCTGCTTTGCTAACAACGAATCGACTCATAAACACCAATTGTCTTTTCGCCATGTTATTGCCAAGTCTGACACATTGGCGACCTACACTTTATCTACGACACTGATGTGTCAGTCATGGTGCTTCTCCGTATTAATTGTACTGTTTGATATTTAGAGCCTACTACATATTCTCCCATATTCATAATATCAGCTATTGTGGCTGTGTGGCTGTGTCCTGCATATCGGCATGCATTATCGGAGCAACACTGATGTTGTGGTCTTAGTGCCACCACGTGGACATTCCCAATGACCCCAGCAAACAAACAGACGATGACTCAATGTTGTTTTCATGTTGTGCCACCTTTTGCGACGCTGGCCCAATATTGAAACAACATTGGATCAGTGTCTCATGTTTGCTGGGAATTGTCTATTTTTGTCATGGTATCCCAATTGTATCCAAAATTACACGACGGTCTAGAGAACCATGGCCCAGTACCGGTGTATAGGATAGCGTGGTCACATTGATATGACACATCACGGCAAACACCAGCCTCCTCAGGGCCACACCAGCACAGCTAGGTGCCACTAGCTGACGCTAGTGGAAGGATAGTGGATCTGATGAATGAGAATGGGCAAACACTGGACAACGGCTCAATGCTGCTTCAGAATTGACCCACCGTCTACAACGTCGGCCCAGCATTGCGCTGGTATTGGGTCGTTGTCTTGTGTTTGCTGGGATGCTCAGGTGCACGATTTTGTGCTCGATACAGTTAGTATGTGGTCATATGTAATCCCGTGGGAATCTCATGTTAATTCTTGTCACCTACATTTTTCTTGTTCAGAATTTTATGCTGATTCCAAAAAATAGGGTGCGATTTTTTTAGATCACCTTAAGGTCATTTTTTGACCCCTAGAGGTCATAATCCCTAGATCTCTATTTTTTAAACACATGTCTTACTAGTCGTGCTACACATCAAAATGACCGAAATTGTACCTATCCCTATACCTAATAGTCCATGGACCAGATTTGGTCAGCATGCACCCCTCCCAATGCTCACCCACACCAACTTTTTTTAAGCTTTGATATGTCAAAAACATGAAATGAGATGTTACCAGTAAAAAAATAGGGACGAACTTCATATTTTGACCGCTTTTATGGGGGTAGCCCCAAACCTGTCTGGAATTAGGGGGTAGGATTACGTAAGCGCCTGTCGTTGATGTTGTGATTAACCATTCTAATAATACATCAGTCATTGCAGTAGAGTAAATAGTCGTCTCTCCACATACGCTCAAACATGTTTTTATTATAAAATAATTAGAATGAACAGCAAAACAAACTAGTCAACATGGTCATTAAAAACAACATAATAAATGATAGTTATTGGACATATCCATATCTGGGCTATATTTTCTGAATCCATATATGTGTAGTGTATGCTTAAAAATGTGTGTTATTTATATTTGTAAATATCATACATATTTTTTTATTGAAAGAATTTTGCAGCCTTTCATGAAAATAAGTCTATTTAGTCTGGGTTGAAATCTGAAACATGGAACTTTGCTCGGGATTTTAGTGTATACTTTTGCATTCACTTATTTTTACATAATTGGCGTGTGCTGAATGCGAATCTGTCTGATAACGTTCTATATTTAGAAACCTTTATCTTCAAATCAGCAAAACACAAAATGGCCACCAAAATGTTAAGAAAATCCACTATTTTCTATAGTTTGTCGCACATCAACGTACAATTTATGGTTTATGCAAGATTTTTAATTGATAATTGATTTCTTTGGAAAGAAATGACCTTTATTTGACCTTTAAATCCAAGACATCCGCCGTTTTTTATGTATTTACTGTTATTATGCTGACGATAATATGACGTATTCGTGGTAGCATAGTGGATTAGGACTAAACGTTACTGACGAGTAATAACATTTAAAAGAAAAAATCCAAAATGGCCGCGAAATTGACCTTCATATAAACAAAATTATCCAAATGCAAATTAAACTTCTTTTTTATTTGTGGTTTGGAATTGCCCAATTTATTGATTTTGTGTGACTTGGGGGCCGAAACAAGCATTTGTGGTGTTTATAGCAAAGTTTAATGTTTCATATTTCAACCAAGGATAAATACACACATTTTCAAAAAAGTCGGCAACATTCTTTCATTTATATATATATGCAATGTACAAATCTAATGACCACTCAATTTTAAGAATATACAACATCTGGGTTGAGAAAACATAGGTCAAATAGATATATGGCCAATAATTATGTTTTATTAAGTCGTTTCCATTGACCATGTTTACTAGTTTGTTTTGTTGTCGATTTTGATTATTTGTTATAAAAAAAAATTGTGTAAGCGTATGTGTAGAGGTAACTGTTTAATATGCATCATGCAATACATCAGTAAAACGGCAATTTAGTTTTTTTTATATATATGGTATATAGTGTATATAGTGTAGATTGGTAAGCTAGAACTGCAACGACAGACGTTTGCGTAACCCCTACACCCTAATTTTAGACAGGTTCGGGGGTACCCCCACATAAGCGGTCAAAATATATATTTCGTCCTTATTTTTTTACTGGTAACATTTCATTTCATGTTTTGGAAATATGAAAGCTTAAAAAAAAAAGTTGATGTGGGTGAGTAGCGGGGGGGGGGTGGTACATGGCTACCTATTCTGGCCTATGGACTGTATGTGTGTTTAGGGTTATGACCTTCAACAGACCGGAAATGACCTTTAAAGCTCCAGAATATTGGTTAATTATGAATGTTGACTATTTCGTGCCAATTTCCTTTAATATGATATATTACACGACTTTATACCTTGAAACGTGTGTTTTTAGGGTCATGACCTTTCAGACCCCGGAAATGACCTTTAGAGCTTCAGAAAAAAATTACGCCATATTTTATTTTGTTCAGTAATACTGTTTTCTTCAAATTGAACATAGGTGTCAATAATTAATATGAAATTCCCACGGAACCACATTTACTGACATATGACACTACACTAATTGCAAGAACAGTTTATGATGACATGATAATAATTTTATGATACGACATATACGCATTTCTTTTTTTAACATTATCTAGCTGTGCCAACGAGATTTACATCTACTATACAGCAATCGCGAGACATCAAACATTGAAATATTGTTGGTTGACGGTGGCTTAATGTCTCGTGTTTGCTTGGTACCTACTAATATTATTCACACCATGACTCCGCAAGCATCACTCCCTTTATTTTTTTCTGAACAAAGCCTAATGTATTACAGACTTGTATTGCTTCAATTGGTCAATAAAAAATGTTAAAACCAATCATGAGCATTGCTAGAAAACGCAAGACGTTGCCTCAGTGTTGGTTCAATGCTGGATCAGCATCTACGACGCTGGCCCAGCATTGAGCCAACACTGGTATGATGTCTAATGTTTGCCGGAAGTACTCCCAGCAAACACGACACGTTGGAACAATAATGTTTTAATGTTCGCCCAGCGTCTGCGACGCTGGCCCAACATTAAAACATTATTGTTCCAACGTGTCTTGTTTGCTGGACTGGTAACTATACACAATCATCTGGAGCGCATTCTTTTCGTCGATTGCTCCGTCAATTCTGAACCGATTTTCTTGAAATTTGGCACAGGACATTTGCAAGTCATGTCCTAACAGAGGTCTTATATTCAATATTTCAAAAGTTAGACCATTTGACATGTAATAAAATTCCAGAATTAGTGCAATGTGTTTATAGAAGGATGTCATATTTTCAATTTACTACATGGCAAATGGTCTAACTTTTGTAATTCTTACCGATGTAATTTTTACCGATGTTAGGAAATGACTTGGAAATGTCCAGTACAAAATTTCATGAGAATCGGTTGATAATTCACGGAGAAATCGACGAAAAGCATGCGCTCCAGATAATTGTGTCATAGACTGTAAGTATTTTGAATGTGTTTACTTATGTTTGAGTTTTAAAGCCTTCAGGACGAGTCCCTGATCCTCAGATGATAGGATATCACCTATCACCAGCTTGTCCACGATGTGATTAGCTATACTGGGCAAGTCAGACGAGTCCAAATCAAGGAGCACCACACCTACAAACAAAAATGATTAGCTATACTAGGCAGGTGAGACGAGTCTAAATCAAGTAACCTCATACCTACAAACACAAATGAGTAGCTATACTAGGCAGGTCAGATGAGTCTAAATCAAGCAACACCACACCTACAAACACAAATGATTAGCTAAACTAGGCAGGCCAGACGAGTCCATATCAAGCAACACCACACCTACAAACACAAATGATTAGCTATACTAGGCAGGTCAGATGAGTCCAAATCAAGCAACACCACACCTACAAATACAAATGATAAGCTATACTAGGCAGGTCAGACGAGTCCATATCAAGCAACACCACACCTCCAAATACAAATGATTAGCTATACTAGGCAGGTCAGACGAGTCCAAATCAATCAACACCACACCTACAAATACAAATGATAAGCTATACTAGGCAGGTTAGAGGAGTCCATATTAAGCAACACCACACCTACAAATACAAATGATAAGCTATACTAGGCAGGTCAGACGAGTCTAAATCAAGTAACACCACACCTACAAATACAAATGATTAGCTATACTAAGCAGGTGAGACGAGTCTAAATCAAGTAACACCACACCTACAAACAAAAATGATTAGCTATACTAGGCAGGTGAGACGAGTCTAAATCAAGTAACACCACACCTACAAATACAAATGATTAGCTATACTAAGCAGGTGAGACGAGTCTAAATCAAGTAACACCACACCTACAAACAAAAATGATTAGCTATACTCATGATACTAGGCGGGTCAGACGAGTCCAAATCAGGCAACACCACACCTACAAACAAAAATGATTAGCTATACTAGGCAGGTCAGACGAGTCCGAATCAAGTAACACCACACCTACAAACAAAATTGATCAGCTATACTAGGCAGGTCAGACGAGTCTAAATCAAGTAACACCACACCTACAAACAAAATTGATCAGCTATACTAGGCGGGTGAGACGAATCTAAATCAAGTAACACCACACCTACAAACAAAATTGATCAGCTATACTAGGCGGGTGAGACGAATCTAAATCAAGTAACACCACACCTACAAACACAAATGAAAAGAAATAGACTAGATATCTAACCTTTTTCCAAACACCTGCGTAGTTCTAACAAACTGTGGAAAGAAAGAGAAGCCACATGGGGTTTTCCCCATCGACCCATGCCCTCTTCTACATCCTCCTCAAATTTGATCCATCTGGCTTTTTGTTCCCAAACCATTTCCTCATTTTCACCAGAATTCAGCTCGGCCAGCTCCACAAACAGCTGTAGAAACATAATATTATACATAGTCTAATATTATATGAGTGTCAATAATCCTTAAAGCGCTTAAATACTTTCATACAAAGCATGGAGACCAAAGGGTTATTTCAATTTGAAATCATTATAAAAGTCTTAATTAGTTATTTCCGCTTCATTTGAATACGTATGTTATGGGTCTATGGCCATTATAAATATTGTAATTCTTGCAGTATGGGGATCAATTTTAAACGTCAGATTCTGACGTCTACAGACGTCAGATTCTGACGTTCGAAGTGGATCCCCATACTGTAAAGCAAGGAGCGCGCAGCGTGGGGCTCTGCGTCGATACACTGGTCTCAACCTTAGCTCGACGAGGCCGTGATCGCCTAGTCACATTGAGAAGGGAGAAACAATGCTGTTTCTCTGAAAATCCCTCACGGAAACCGCGGGGTGCGAACCTGAGACGCATGCGATGACTGGCGATGCAGTCAGGCGCTCTAGCCATTGCGCCACACCCCTTTTCGGTTAATCATAGTTTTGCTGAACACGTATATACACATAAACTGGTCATCATGAACCTGTCAGAAGGTAACTGTGAAAATTTACAAGAGAAAGTTGAGGCTCTAATGAGAGAAGGTCTAAAAATTACAGATATAATGTTTGAGAATATAGAGCGTAAAGTGTCACGACAGACTAGGCGGTCAGGTATTGTGGTTGTTACGTGTATGTCGTGGGCGGACAAAGACCGTATTCTAAAGGCCAAACGGCTACTCGATCAGAGCTGCGTGTACAGCAATGTGTCCATCAAGCCTGACCGTTCACGAGAACAGTGAACCATGGACAATAACATGAGATCACTGGCGACTGCTGTGGGTATGATCTACCGGGTGACTGCCCTATGTTCAGAAGGTTCTATATTCAGAAGGTCCTATGTTCAGAAGGTTCTATGTTCAGAAGGTCCTATATTCAGAAGGTCCTATGTTCAGAAGGTCCTATGTACAGAAAAAAATTGTTCAAAAGGTCCTATCTTCAGAAGGTTCTATGTTCAGAAGGTCCTATATTCAGATATATTCAGAAGGTCCTATATTCAGAAAATTCTTTGTTTTATGTAGGAAAAAACATACATCTTTCAGTTTTGACCTGTAAATTACAATGCAAGTCTGTCCGTCCACAATTTGCCAAAATCGCTATTGGAACTTCAATCAACATAGTGAAGAGCCACAAACCAGGAGTGATCACAGAAGGATAGTCCCCGCAATTCAGGAATATGACACTACTGTATATCTGGCAATTTTCGCGTGTTCAAAGTTTCGCGAATTTCTGATGTTGGGACTTTTCACGAAGTTTAGAATTCGCGAATTTTCATTTTCTTCAGTAGTGATATTATAATAGTAATTGGGCGGGGGCCCTAGAGTAGTGGTTAGCACCGCTGCCTTTCACGCCAGAGTCCCGGGTTCGGTTCCCGGTCTCGGCGGTTTGAAAGAAACAAAAAAATTGTTTCTTCCCCATCCACGTGTGAAAGTTAGTATTGTGGGGAGCCTCCGTGACCGAGAGGTAGCGTGCTCGGCCTCAGACCGCCAGGGCTCGAATTTCGAATCCTGTGTCTGGAGGACAGTGTCATCTCAATCATCTCACCATCCTCAGGAGGTTCTCCTGGCCCAGTTTAGCCTATATGTGCACAAAGGTGGCCTAAAGCCCGATTCATTTCATTTATAATAGTAATTTTCGCGAGATTCTGGAATTCGCGAATTTCTTCTCCTCGCGAAATTGACGAAACTTAAAACCACGCAAATATTACCAGATCTACATTATATCTGATCCATCAGATCTACATCAAATCCACCTAAATCCGGTGCTAGTTTGAACTTGCAGAAAGTTCAAACAAAAAACACCTGCAATTACAAAGATGAGCTATATACGGCGCCATTGACACTTTTCTTTTTTCATTTTTTGTTTCTTCATTTTAGTCTATTCCAGGGGGGGGGGGTGTCTGTAACCCACTGCATATACCAAAATGCGTTGTATTGTTGGCTTGACCAATTAGAGCTTTGTTTTAGGGCGATATATACAATATTTTTCAATGAAAATACTCTAAATAATCCACCATGCCCAATCACTCCACCCTCACATCATCATCTGTATATCATTCATCTCATCAATTAACTGCACTGTTATCGTATTGAAATGTCACTTAAATGACTGATAGTCTACTGTCAAAAAGGGACGTACAGCAGCAATTATATACATGACTCAGACATCTATATGTATACCATATGAGTAGTTCACTGGTCACGACGACCATAAATTTAGGCCCTATTCTATTTAAAAGACGTGGGCCTATTTCTTATTTTAGATATAGACGGGTTCCGATAAATTGATTAAATAATATTTTTCTCATTACCAGCGTGCACAGGGGCGTAGCCAGGGGGGGGGGGGGGGAGGGGGGGGAGGTTCGAGGGTCTAACTTTGAAAATGGTCACTTAAATTCCACGAATTTTTCAGGTTTGTTGTCGTAAGACTTGCAAAGAGTGCTTACAAAATGATTTTTTTTAAGAATATATAGGCTACACACCACAGCCAGCCTCTTAATGCTCTAGAGGGGTCCGGGGGATGCTTTTCTGGAAACTTTTGAAATCTAAGGCTTCAAATGGTGCATTGCATAGCATACGTGGGAACAAATATGGACTTTTTTGCCGCCGCCCCCCCCCCCTCTGGATCCGCCACCGGCTGCCGGAGGCAAGTTGCTTACTATATATTTCACACAACTCGCCACCGCCACAGTTATTTAAGCTGCACCACAAACCTCCTATAGTCTAGTTACTTCTGTATAAATCTCATCGATGATCTTTAAACATGTTAAACTACAAACTAGTTGTTTGCTGTTGATAATAAATAATAATACACTTTATTTTATTTCAGTACATTTTATTGATTTTAAGAACTTGTAATTTTATTTTTATTATTTTAAAATAGGCCCTATGTTCCCCCACGCACATTTTTGTAGACTTCTTATATGTTATGTAGATAAGCCTAGAGAATCGATTCCCATCGAAGTAGATTTTGTTGTAATTATCATTTTCTCCAGATCAAAGTGCGATTTGAATTGACTATTGTTACAATGGAAACAAGGCGCACATTGTGATAAATTTCGTTATATATGCGCCATACAATGGCACAAGGAAGACTCAGCACCCTTACCCTTATGTAAGTATACTATCAGATCGTTATCGGCCATAATGAAGTTATCCAGCGCTTCGCAACACTCTTACACAAAGCACTGTGCTACCTGTTCCGACCAGACACAGACGGCACGCGTGTATCAAAATGCGGACAGCTCTCCCAGCAAACACGACGACTCGACCCAATGTTGTTTCAATGTTGGGCCAGCGCCGTTAGCGGTGGGCCAATATTGAAACAGCATTGGGTCAAATGCTCGCGTTTGCTGGGCTCCACACAGGTGTCTGTCTACACCCACCCCTCCGCCACCATAATATTCTCGCCAGCCGATCAGGGTACTTTTAGCAAGACAGCCGGCCAATCACAAGCCTACTACAATACTTGAAATTGAGAGCGGGGGACATATGACGTCAACCATCTGCACATTTTAACACGCGAAGGAGCAGTGTCTAGGGTGAGCAGTGTACAACACTCTAGACTCTCGGAAAACATTAAAGAAACCGTTGGACCACTTTCAAAGGTTGAACAAATTAATGAGGGCGATAAAATAACATAGCTGGAGGCCTGGATCTAGACATAGTTATTTTATCTCCTGGATTTTTTTTTAAATTGTTTTATTTCGGAAGTTGGCAAACATTCAATGCTGGGCAGAAAAATAACACATGTTTTTTTATCAATGCGCGGCCTAAAACAGTGAAAACATAGTGGCCTGATCTTACTCCCACTCTCCCACCCCTTACAGTTAGCATGTAGCATTTGGACATCAATAAAAATGAAAATCATATAAAAAATGACATTTTTCGGTGGTTGTAGCTAGACAATAAATTGGGCTCCAAATGACCTCAGAATACACCATATGATTAGACACATAATATTTGCCCCCTAAATGGCCGCCCCTTCGGGCCGGGCAGCCTCTTCCAGACTGGAGAGGTACAACACAAATTCGAACCCCCCTCTGATATAATCCTGGCTACGCCCCTGGTGCATCATTACCACCCGATATATTTACTTGTGAAGGTTGTGATATAATGCATATTTACCTACTACCACAAATCGTGCACTTCGACTTTACATTCAACAGAGAATAATGCCATAGACCACATAAGATAAAATAATTGATATTTATACATCTATATCACTCGTTTTTTATATGGTATTTCGAACAACGTAGGCTACCTCCTATGGAAAGTAATTATAACTGCAATATATACAATTTAATGAGTCCTCCAAATTGATCTAACGTCATTAATTTTACTCTCGGAAACCCACTGGGTAAACAACGTTTTTGCGACATTAAATCAACGTCATTGACGTTGATCCAACGTCGTGTGCCCAATTAGAACTGACAAATAGTCACCCGTACTTTCTAAACATAGGACCTTCTGAACAAATATTTCTGAACATAGAACCTTCTGAACATAGAACCTTCTGAATATAGAACCTTCTGAACATAGCACCTTCTGAACATAGAACCTTCTGAACAAAGGACCTTCTGAACATAGAACCTTCTGAACATAGGACCTTCTGAACACAGGACCTTCTGAACATAGAGCTGTAACCGGTGTACCGTGGTGGCAGGCTAATGAATGAACGACGTGAACATGTACACAACCGTCAGCACCACAGACGTCAACATGAACACAGTACACACCACAACAACAAGTACAATACAGCACATAAAGACAGCCGGGGCAATGATAATGTGGGAAGATGGACAGCGACGATATTTTGGTAGGAACCCATCTGATGCCGCTGCTGGTTGAACTTTGAAATGTTATCCAGCAGCACCTCTTATTTGGAGTATCAGGCTGGAGGGGGGAAAGGGCTGGTGGATTTAGTCAACCAGTTGACTCTTGAACGCTGCCACAGTTTTTGATTCTATGGCAGCTGCCGGAAGAGAATTCCAATCAGGGATAGTTCGATGCCAATTTTTTTTTGTCCCAGTGTGGTGTTAGCTCTAAGATGTTTATAGGCCTGATTGTGCCCACCACGTGTTCTTCTGTCCACTGGGATTAAACGGTCATTGATAGGAACTTTGACTAGCTCATTTAAAATTTTGAACATGCTTACAAGTCTATAATTACGTCTTGTTTTCAAGTCAGTCCAGCCCAGGTTCTGAATGAGAGATGTCACACTGGCTGTTTGTCTATAATTTTGGGTGACAAATCTTGCTGCTGATCTTTGATTTTTTTCTAATTTATCAATATCTTTTTGTCTAAAGGGGTCCCAAACTGCTGAAGAGTATTCTAAAGATGATCTGACCAGGGAGAAATAGGCAGTCTCCCTTAGTTTAGGTGGACATGCCTTCAGGTTCCTCCAACGGAAGCCCAGAGTGGAATTTGCTTTACTTGTGATTTTGTTAATGCGGGCCTCCCATTTCAGGGTCTGGCTAAGGCAAACACCAAGATATGGTGTTGATGAAACGTTCGCTAGTGTTTCGCCTTTAAGGGTGTACTCAAATTCCAGGTTTTTTTATTTCGGCCTGGACACCCTCAGGACCGAGCATTTCGAGGGGTTGAAACACATCCCCCATCGATCTGCCCAGTCCTGTAACGCAGATGGGTCTCTCTGCAGCTGCTCCTGATCTGCTCGACATTTTGTCGGGCGATACAAGAGGCAGTCATCTGCAAAGAGACGAACCTGCGAGGAGACCGTGGAAGGGAGGTCATAAATATAGGTCACAAAGAGTAGGGGTCCGAGAACAGTACCCTGGGGCACACCGGACGTCACGCGAGCTGCTTCTGAAGAGCTGCCATCAACTACTACTTTTTGGGTTCTATTGGTCAGAAAATTTTGAATCCAATTAAGAGTTGCTCCCCAAATTCCATAGTGGTCAAGCTTGTGCAAGAGGCGTTGGTGGGGGACAACGTCAAAGGCCTTACTAAAATCCAAGACAACAACATCTGTTTGTGTCTTGCTTTCAAAATTTTGAATAAATTCATCAGTTGTAATCAAAAGCTGTGTTTTGATCAAAAGCCATGCTGTACAGGTGGTGAAATTTTGTTTTCCGAAAAATGGGACATAATTTGTTTACAAATGATGTGTTCGAGTAATTTGGCACAAACACATGTGACGGATATCGGCCTGTAATTTGCCGGAGAGTGCCGACCCCCTTTTTTGCAGACTGGGGCAACATTAGCCTCTACCCAGTCATCTGGTAATTTGCCCGTCTGTAGAGATTGGTCGAAAATAATTTTAAGAAAGGGAGATATTTCATGGCAGCATTCTTCAGAATTAAGTTCGGGAGCTCGTTCGGTCCAGATGCTTTTCCGCCGTTTAAACCCTCAAGTAATTTAGTTACACCTTGAACGTTAATTTTGAATTTAGGCATTTCAGTATTTGTTGGTCCTGTTAATTTAGGTATATTTGTGGTGTCTGTTTAGTAATTCGGCCTTACTTCTGCTATCCGAATGCAGCTGGCCGTTTTCCTTCAAGGAAGAGACACCATTTCCATCCTGACGTTTAGATTTAATATACCGCCAGAGTGATTTTGAATTTTTTTGTTCAAAAGATTCAGAAAGTTTGTTTTTCAAAAAAGACCACCTGGCAGACCTGATGGCACGCTGGGTCTGCCGTTTACATAATTGATATTTTGCCCAAAGGTCAGCTTTATTCGTACGCCTGGCTTTGCTATATAAATATGCTTTTTTCAGTATAGATGCAAGGAGTGATCTGGATAGCCAAGGTAGATTTTCCCGAGGGGAAGTCATTTTAGTTGGTATAAATTTGTTCAGGCATTGATTTAGGATGGATTTAAGTTTCAACCAATTTTCATTAACAGAACGGCTGGGACTGTTTTCTGAAAAGGAGGTCCAGCAGCTCCCAATGTGTTGCCTGATAGCTTCCCAATTAGGGGTTTTGTATGACGGTAGGGTGGGTCAATATCCAGTTCGGTCACAACAGCACAGTGATCCGAAATTCCAGGTACACTATGAGAAGATTTCATCAAACCGGGTTTTTTTGTGATCAAAGGTCCAAAATAGTTTCTTCTCTAGTTGTTTCTTTATGAATTTGGACCAAGGCATGTGTATCTAGGCTTGACAAAAGCAGCTCGCATTGGGATTTGTTTGCTGCTCTAGGATTTACTACTCCATTGTCCCAGTCAATACCAGGCAGGTTGAAATCACCTCCCAGGACAATAGTCTGATTTGAATTTTTTGATATGAGGTCTAAAAATTTCATCTGAAGTACTAATTTTGGAGTCAGGATGTCTATAAAAACACCCGAGGGTTAGGGATTTTCATGCCGATATCTGAACTTTAGCCCATAAAATTTCACAGTTGGTTTCTAAATCAGGGAGGAGGGTCATGTCATAATGTTTTCTGACAGCAATAAAGACTCCTCCTCCTCGGGCTTTCGAATTTCGATCTTTACGCAAAACTTGGTATTCAGGAGGGAAAATTTCACTGGTAGTGGTATCCTTGTCAAGCCAAGATTCAGTGCCGAGGATACAATCAGGTAGGTAGTAATTTAGAGATGCTAAAAAATGTACTACTTTCCCATTTAGGCTTCTGCAATTTAGTAATAAAGTACGCCAGTTTCTTTGACGGTTTTTAGGCCTAAAGGGGGGAATCGGACTACTGTGCTGTGTGGAAGCGAAATCTGAATTCGGTGAATTGACGTTCTCAGATCCACTAAAATTTAGATTGTCTAAATTTTTTGTGGTTTCAATTTCAAACGAATGGAATAAATTTCGATCAAAATTTGGATGATTGCATCGACAGCATATCCACGAGACGTTTGTTGTGGAATATGCCAACAGGAAGGTGAAAGACCCCATGTCGACGCAATCTTCGTGAAACCACATATCACAACTATCACAGCAAATTCCACGCTGCTCCCATGTGACCGGGTCTTCGCAATAGCCACATGGGGAGATCGATGACAGATTTAGGCTCCCAGACATGGGAGGACCTGGATTAACTTCAACCTGGCCAGAAAGTAAAATTAAAAATAAGGCTAAACAAAATTTAATTTAGGTTGGCTGGGCTGATTTGATCCAAGACTAGGACATAGCCTGAAAATAAGTTTTACCCCACGAAAAATGCGAGAATTGAGAAAAAAACATGAACATGTATTGCCGGGAGGGGGGGGGGGGGAGGGGGCGAAATCAAGTACCGGTGATGTAAAAAGAATATCATGTTCCCTGTACAGAGAGTAATCATGGAGAAAGGGGATTTCGTGAGGGTAATTTACACCTCTAATGTCCTGACTCAATTCGAGTGAGGACTAAACTGGCTGCGAACACAACCAGAAAATGTTTCATGACGGCGGTGATGTTTACATATTGAACCGTCATTTTGTTTTTGGGTGTCATGTGATCACACGCTGTACAGTTCAAAATAAGCCAGCGAAAATCGTATCAATTAAAGACCAAAAATTTACAGCTTTAGGATCGAAAAATAATCTAATTTGTTAATTTATAGCTTCTACGCAGGTTTAATATTTTAGATTAAACATGAGAGCAACGGTCAAGTGGTTCTAAATAGTAAAAAAAGGAGAAATTTGATGAGTCAACCGGTGGATGTCTGATCTTATCGAGCCTCGTTTCCACTCCTCAATGTAGAAGGATGGACCATCAACCAAAATACTGATAATTTTAAAGCCCGTGCACAAAGCTTGCTTTTTATAGTCAGGGTGCCAAAGCTGATATTTTAGCCGAACCCTGCTTGGAATAATAAAGTTTTTTTTTAAGGTGGATTTTACATCATTAAGACCTCTGTGATAAATATCAGCCGGATAGCAAGCGAAAAACCTTGAGCTAACCGAGAAATCCAAGATGGCCGCCAAGATGGCCGCCAAGACGGCCACAACATATGATAAAACCTAACTTTTGAACTATTTGTCTTAGAATATCATGAAGTACCACTTTTCTGATAGTAATGCACACCAGCAGGCCATTTCTGGCATTTAATTTGTAATCGGAGTGCACAGATTCAAGATGGCCGCCAAAATAGCCGCCATTTCACAGAAAAAACTCTATTTTATATATTGAGACTAGAATGTCAAGTGACACCACTTTTTAGTAGATTTTTACATGGTTTGTATTAAGAATTACGGTAGATATTGCATCATAAGGATCTCCATGATAATTATCACAGCGGATAGCAAGCGACTATCCTTGACCTAACTGCGAAATCCAAGATGGCCGCTAAAATGGCTGCCAATATGGGCGCTACCGCATGATAAAACCTAACTTTTGAACCATTTGACTCAGAAGATCAAGTAATACCACTTTTCTGATAGTAATGCACACCAGCAGTCCATTTATAGCATTGTTTTTGTCATTAGAGTTCACAGATAAAAGATGGCCGCCAAAATGCATTCTTCAGCTTGTTTGGCCTATGCAAGGTGAATAGCGATGTAATGTTAAATCACAATAACTTTATTGAAATAAGAATCTTAGCACAGTGGATGAGATTTTGTATGATGAAAGGGAACAGGGTGCATAATCTGTTTGACAATAATATCAAAACACTAATTCAGTTCATGTGACAGCTATTATTTATTCTTGCAATCCTCTTCTCACTGTGCTTTTGCCAGGGCTCGTGCTGTAACAATGACTCATGAACAGCTCCTGTTGCATTATTGTTTTAGTTCATGGTCGGTTAATTATATAGTTTGACCTTGTCTACTTACTTGATCTAAGAAGATGAATGTATGTCATTAAACATTGTTAAACCTATGATGAGTCTTTTTACTTATTTGTTACCTTTTATTTGTCGATCACATTGGAACATTAGCAGTCGGGAAGAATATAAAAATGATTACACGGTTACACGAATAAACATACTTTTCTTCGCTCACTGAAACTGATAGATGACCTTGCAAAACACGTGACCTTGACCAGTTATCATTAAAAAAACTCCTAAATAGATTCCTCATACTCCAAAACTTACCAAAAGAGGTATTACACAGCATTCTACGGCAATTGGTTCAAAAGTTGCATTTTTCACGCAGCCGGATGGCGGCCATTTTGGATTTGTTCAAAATGGCCGCTATGTTGGTGGGTCCGCTTGGGTCCACCCTGGATGTTTTTCTATGTACTAAACCCTAACTCCCTGCCAAATTTGGCACTTTCCCCCGGATTTGCACGATTGTTATGATAATCTGCCTAACTACTTTGCAGTTGCAGAAAAGGGTGCACTTTAGTCCATTCGCCTTACAACTGTGCCTCTTGCTTGAACATAGATTTTCACAACGACAGCCACACTTAATTTGAGTAGATCAGCGGGCGCCAGAGGAGTGCCTTGAGGTACAATCGCAGGGAAAAGCATTGCACTGCCCTCCGAACGGTATAAACCCTGATCAGTTGGGTGCAAAGCAGAGGGGGATCTATCATTGTGGAATCGAAGAAGAAGAAATAATCCATGTTCTTAGCCCGCTCATAGAATATCCGCCGAGCCTCGATGTAATCATTTTATAGATTGGATATGGGCATATCTGGGGGAGCTACTTCTCTGATCCGACGTGAGGTATAGTCTAGTGGGCCAGCCTCTGACCTTGCAAAATTGTCCTTGACTAGTATATAGGGGCCTACTGTCTAGTACCCAAAACCGGTGGGTGTAACCATTTCACTTTTTAAAATCCAAGATGGCCGCAAAGATGGCGGTTAAATATGAAAGATAAAGAACTTTTGAGCTAATAATTCTGATCTTGGTGGCAGAACATATTTTTTGAGCATGGCCGTTCTATACGCATAGAACGTTCCTGTTTTGAGCATCCGAGAATCGATTTCAAGGGTTAAATTACTGCTCAGAATCAGATATAGCTGTTAAAAAAAAATGGCCGCCAAACTAAAATTTGAAATCCGAAAACAAAGATACAGAACTTTGAACTAATTCAGATCATAGAATTGTAATATTTGTGTCTAGCCATATGTTTTTGCCATCTGTGAATCATCCATTTCAGTTTTTAAGTTGACACTTAGATATATTTGTTTGCAAAAATACAAAATGGCCGACAAAATAAATTTGAAAGCTGACAAAATAGTGATGGTTATCACAGTAGCTATGTTTCTCTGAAATTAGCAATATGTTGTTGCTGATCCACTAAGGCATTATATTATAATACATCGTGATGAACATGTACATGTAAATCTTCCTGTGGGCTTATTTGTGAAGAGTCATTGTATGTGGAAATATTATAATTAGCGTAAGCGACGTCGTAGCTCTTTCACATTAGTATAGGCTTCATAGTGATTATGTATATATATACTGGTACTTCGAATGCGCAATAATATAAACACTGACTGATATAACAAACAGTTTATTTATTCATTTGAAATTGTCTGCTGCAGATAGGAGCGAGACAAATTCTACAGCAGCAACATGCCCAAAACACGCAAAATGTTCTAGTGTTTATATATGAGAAACTACATTACAATCACTGGACTAAAGTTACATTGTAAAAATCATAATATTGTAGCCCTACCAATATTATCAGAATGAGACAAATTAAAAACTTTGTCTAAACTAGTAATTTGTACCTGGGAGCTGTGGGCTTAGCTCACAAAAGTGTATTAAATGATTGCTATTAAAATTAGCGAATAGTAGGCCTATATCTTTAGCAAGATGTAGGCCTATTGAACCCTGGACCACTGCACCTGTCAGTGGCTGTAAGAAGCCAAAATAAATGTATATTGTCATCAAAGTGACAAAGTGAGACACTTGTAGGGCCTAGCCTAGTTTATGTTTTAGTATAATTTGGTTTGCTTCCATTGGCGTTATGTACACTACACATCCTGGTCATGTTGGTTTGTCTGTCGGTCAGCAGGATAGTTATAGAGTAATGAACGGATTTGCATGAAACTTTTACCAGAGGTGTTTCTCATGGCAATTAAGGAACAATCCATTAAAGCCTCCTTTACCTTCGCTAAGTCAATAGTTATCTTACAAATTTCTGTCAGGTTGAAAAAATTTTAGTGCCACAGATTGACTATATATATACCAAATCTATAAGTAGATGCCACAGTATCACATCCACTTAATGGTTGCACTGTATTATAAGGGATTGCATTATCATTGGACAATTTTGATTCTGGTTTGAATAATGGCATACCAGGAGAGCAAAAATAGAACAATTTTGACGCGAAGCGTACTTAAAATTGATCTCTTAATAAAGGCTGTGTTGAAATAGTAATGACGTTACTATTTCGGCACAGCACCTTTCATTAAAACATCAGTGTCATCTGCAATCAATTGTGTCATATATACATGACTTGTTGTGTCAAAATAACATCAGCTTCTTCATGTTTGGAAACGAAGTGCAAATGCGGATGTTTTTACCCTTTAAAAAACTGAGTCAGAACTTCATCATAGTCTTCTGTTACTGCAAGACGGTGGTCAACTGTGTTGTGATTGAGCAAATGGCATTGAGATTTGGCCTGTCGCATATAATAACTTATTCAATTGTATTTTGTTATGTGCGAAGGTGTCATTCATTTCCACACAGCTCGAGTGACAGGCCTACTCTTAGTTGAGTAGTCCCTGCAACTGTCAAAAGCCAGATAGACCTACAGATCATTTTCAGAAAGTTAATTTAGGACTCAATATTTGATGTTTTCGACAAGGGTGTGGACAAAGCCTTTTGTTGGCTATTCAGTTGTTCATAACACCTTTGATACGTCGGAAAATAGCAGTAGGAAAAGAATCTCAAGATCTTATTGATACCTGCACTTGAAGTTTTTTATTGAGATTGGATTTTCCAGTTGGCGTATAAAACATAGATGGTGGATATGCGGCCAGCAGATTAGAGAGAATAAATTCTCTTAGGCGAACATGTAGTTTTAGATCAAGAAGCAATATATGCTAGAGTGATAGTTTTTTTAGTCAGAAATAAATACCTGTATTTACCAGATATTACATATATGTATATATACATGTATATTTTACGACAAGCAAATGTCACAATGCGCTTTTATCTATTATGAAAACTTTCAGGCCACGTAGGCCTACTGTGAAAGTGTTCTAGTTGCTCATTGTCCATATCGAATGCACAGTATACATTTACATTATTCCGTGCTACCTCCTCTCCTGTTAACTTTTCTAGTAGGTAGAAGTAGTAAAATATTGCTTAATGTCCCTTTTGAGCGCAAATGTTCATTTGTAGGTGATAGGGCATGGTGGGATATTGAAAGTGTTTTCCTTCACTCACCCTATAAGCATGCTAAGGGGATTCGGGCATGTTTAGGAAATTAACCCGCAGACATGCCCAGATGGTCGCAGTTTCGCAATGTAATTTCATACTGAAACACTGTGGCCTTTCGCACAATATATGAGAGTGACTAAATTCATCCCACGTCAGAGACCTGATGTCAAAGAGCAGTGCCTGCACTATTAGACCATTGAAGTTATATCAGCAGTATGTAACTGCATGCGAAAGTTATCCCACTCCCTGCATACATGTGTGTCATCTAGAGTGACACATAAGCCCCCAGACATTGTTTGTATGTCATTCGTGAGTGTCTGTGCAGCATTTCTATTATTGACCAAAGTGGCAATATTGCTTGTTCGTTTTTTGGGGTATCAGATATTATCCCTCCTGGACCACGACATTTTCTCATCCATATGATAAGGGATTCTTGCACAAACTAAGCGACACTTTATATTTTTATTTCCTCTTATTATGTCATACCTTGTCTTTAGTCATCTTTGTCAAGGCTTATTGAGCCATAATAAGTGTCTATATACATGATATAGCCACGTTTACATAGAAAAGGAGTTGGGTAGCTTTGCTTCACTGAACCATAATATTTACATTGCAGCGGATCGCATCCCTGTGGACTTTGGTTTTCAAGCCCATCCTTTTTAGGGGATTGTAACGGAATATTGACCGTCTTTTTGGAGGTCTTCAAACTTTGGCCGTCCCATCCAAAGTTGCCCAACAGGAAAACTGGCCGTCCAAAAAGACGGCTGGACGGCTGGCTAGATGAGTCACTGCCCTGTGGTGCACCCCATTATGCAACTGCAAAGGAGAGGAGGATTACAAAAACACATCATGGCTGTCACATGAACTCAATTAATGTTTGGCTATTAGTGTCAAACATATTATGTAACCTGTTCCCATTCATTGTATAAAATTTCATCCATCAGTTGCTAAGATTCTTATTTCAATAAAGCTATTGTGCTTTAACATTACATTGTTATTGACCTTTCATAGGCTCATAGGCCTAGCAAATGGACTGCTGCTAGGCATTATCAGAAAAGTTGTATTACTTGATATTCTGAGTCAAATGGTTCAAACGTTAGGTTTTATTATGCGGCAGCGGCCATCTTGGCAGAAATCTTGGTGGCCATTCTTGGATTTCTCAGTTAGCTCAAGGGTAGTCGCTTGCTATCCGCTGTGATATTCATTATGGAAGTCCTAATGATGTAAAATCCACCGTAATTCTCAATACAAACCATGTAAATAGCTACAAAAAAGAGGTGTCACTTGACATTCTAGTTTCAATACTTAAAATTGACGTTTTCTGTGAAATGGCGGCCATTTTGGCGGCCATCTTGAATCTTTGCTCTCTAATTACAAATTAAATGCCAGAAATGGACTGCTGGTGTGCATTTCTATGAGAAAAGTGGTATTACATGACATTCTAAGGCAAATAGTTCAAAAGTTAGGTTTTATCATATGGTTGTGGCCATCTAGGCGGCCATCTTGGTGGCCATCTTGGATTTCTCGGTTAGCTCAAGAATTTTCGCTTGCTTTCCGCCTGATTTTCATTATAGAGGTGCTAATAATGCGAGATCCGCCGTAAAAAAACTTTATCATTCCAAGCAGGGTATACCTGGGTGGCATCCTGACTATTATGAATTTGGACATTATCGGCCTGGCCGAAACGCACCTTATCGGCAATAACGCCCTTGTACTGCCTGGCTATGTGTGGTTTGGACAAAACCGTCGTATACTACATAGAAGGGCTGTCAAAGGCTCCGGTGGAGTTGGCTTCTTTGTAAATGACGAGGTGACAGAAAACCATCAGGTGACAGTATATGACATTACTAATGAAGGTAATCTATGGCTGCAGCTTGCTACCAACCATAACCAAGTCCTTCTCCGCGCTGCGGTATGTTATCTCTCACCAGCGAACTCATCCCGACCTGTGAACGCACCAGACTCTTTTGACACTTCATTATCTAATGTACACGAATATGAATATAATGGCCCACTTTTGATATGTGGAGACTTCAATAGCAGAATTGGACATCTGCCAGATTATATCCAAGGTGCTGACGACGTACCATTACGTGAAGTTATAGATGGAACAGTCAACTCTTATGCGGATTTATTTTTGGACTTTGACATCGGTGCTGAGCTATGTGTATTGAATGGTCGCAGTAATTATCACAATGAATTTACAAGAATTGGCACAACTGGTATTTCTGTTGTAGATTACTGTTAAATGATTTAGCTGAGACATTGACACAAACAGGTGTCGGAATTCTAATTGGAGATAAGAAAATGCCAGTTTTGATGTATGCTGACGATCTAGTGTTATTAGCACAGTCGGAGGATGAATTACAGCTTCTTCTTAACACATTACATAAATGATGTAAAACGTGGCAGCTAGAGGTCAATAGTACAAAATCAGCTGTGATACATTTTCGCCCACAGTCTTTTTCAGTTACACATCAAAAATTCATTTGTAGAGATGAATCTGTACATAATTAGGGATGAAGCCGTACATAATAGGGCCTGTCGGTTTTATCTGGGGCTCGGTCAACACGCGCCCACTGCCGCTGCTAGAGGTGACATGGGTCTCATACCACCATTATGTAAACAGCGCGTGGAGATGACAAAACAGTACCATCGATTAATTAATATGTCAGATAATAGGCTAAATAAAAGTGTTTTTATTTGGGCAGGCACGTCATCAGGTATAAGACAAAAGAGCTGGCCTGGTCGCGTAGGTAAATTTCTTAAAGAGTTAGGAATAGAGAAGGAGAGTGTTGTAACAGCAAGCAAAAAATGATCAGCCTCGTGAGGAATAATTGTATTTGTAAATGTGTAAGTGATTGGCATAGTACAATCAACAGGGAAACGGGAAGAAGAGGTGTCGGTGGAAATAAGTTAAGGACATATAAGCAGTTGAAAGATGAATATGGTGTAGAGCAGTATGTGATCAAGATAAAATCTGTTAAAGAGCGGAGCGCGCTTAGCAAGTTCAGAAGTGGTGTAGCGCCTATTAATTTGGAGCTGGGTCGCTACCTCGGTATACCTGTAAATAACAGATTTTGTATTTTTTGTGAAAATTGTGTTGAGGATGAAAAACATGTTTTATTGAGTTGTTCACGCAGGCGTGTTATATTAACTCCTGCCTTAAAATTATTATTATAAGGAACAATGTGATAAATTATATAAGATAATACATGATATAATATAATTATATAAGATAATACACTCGTCAAAATACATATTTTTTATGAAATCAACTTTTTGCGTGGTTTATTTGAATTTACTGAAAATTATTTAAAATGATAAAAATATAAAAAGGGGAATGCAAATGCAAATTTTCGGGTCTCTCTTTTTTGTAAAAATCATCTTTTAAAAATGTTTGTAGAAATGCAATTTTCTGGTTGATTATATACATCCATACACACATACATACATACATAAAATATATACATACATCGTGGGGACTGTGATCAAGTGTAGGTTTCTTTTTGAAAAACGTTTTCTTGACTTTCTTTTTCTTGCCGACGTGAATGACGGAGGGCACTGAAATCATATTGTCAAAACTCTACAGAGAATTAAAGCATAGCTACTTGGAGATGAATCATGTTAAGAGGAAGACTGGGCTGGTAGACAAAAAGAAACTCTCTTCAAAAATACATGTATTATTCAATCGAATACTGAAGTGGAGTGTAATTAAAACTGGTGAAAAACAACTCCTGACATGCAAATTTTGATTGCATTTGGATCAAAGTACAATTCTGAAAGTATATCAAGTGCAGTTACCACAAAAAAACACACGTGCAAGATATATTTCTGCTTTAAAATATATGAATATATAACAGAAGAAAGATATATATTAGTCAAATACTAGTATAATAAAAACACCAACGCATGTTTGCTAGTTGTGAATGGCGGACAAAAATAACCTAAGATCTTGTGGCCGCAATTTATTATAATTTAATGGCATTCCCAAAACTGACTAACGCTCAGCAAAAATGAGACGTTAGTCCAAAGTTGGTTTACTGTTGGCCCATCATCTACGACACTGGTCCAAAATTAAATCAACGTTAAGCCAACGTCTCATGTTTGCTGGGAATAAAGGTGTGATATCTAAAACAAATCTGTATGTGACTTTTCATATTCTTTCATATACTAAAAGCATATAGTGTACATATTTTTTCGTACCTTAAAAGCATACTGTACCTATTCTTTCATACACTAAAAGCATACTGTACCTATTCTTTCATACACTAAAAGCATACTGTACCTATTCTTTCATACACTAAAAGCATACTGTACCTATTCTTTCATACACTAAAAGCATACTGTACCTATTCTTTCATACACTAAAAGCATACTATACCTATTCTTTCATACACTAAAAGCATACTGTACCTATTCTTTCATACACTAAAAGCATACTGTACCTATTCTTTCATACACTAGAAGCATACTATACCTATTCTTTCATACACTAAAAGCATACTGTACCTATTCTTTCATACACTAAAAGCATACTGTACCTATTCTTTCATACACTAAAAGCATACTATACATATTCTTTCATACATTAAAAGCATACTGTACCTATTCTTTCATACACTAAAAGCATACTATACCTATTCTTTCATACACTAAAAGCATACTGTACCTATTCTTTCATACACTAAAAGCATACTGTACCTATTCTTTCATACACTAGAAGCATACTATACCTATTCTTTCATACACTAAAAGCATACTGTACCTATTCTTTCATACACTAAAAGCATACTGTACCTATTCTTTCATACACTAAAAGCATACTGTACATATTCTTTCATACATTAAAAGCATACTATACCTATTCTTTCATACACTAAAAGCATACTGTACCTATTCTTTCATACACTAAAAGCATACTGTACCTATTCTTTCATACATTAAAAGCATACTGTACCTATTCTTTCATACACTAAAAGCATACTGCACTTATTCTCTCATACACTAAGAGCATACTGTACCTATTCTTTCATAGACTTAGAGGATACTGTACCTATTCTTTCATACACTAAAAGCTTACTGTACCTATTCTTTCATACCCTAAGAGCATACTATACCTGTCAAATCATCATTAGCCAGATGATGGCGTGTAGCCTACTGTACCTGTCAAATCATCATTAGCCAGATGATGGCGTGTAGCATACTATACCTGTCAAATCATCATTAGCCAGATGTTGGCGTGTAGCATACTGTACCTGTCAAATCATCATTAGCCAGATGATGGCGTGTAGCATACTGTACCTGTCAAATCATCATTAGCCAGATGATGGCGTGTAGCCTACTGTACCTGTCAAATCATCATTAGCCAGATGATGGCGTGTAGCATACTGTACCTGTCAAATCATCATTAGCCAGATGATGGATTGTAGCATACTGTACCTGTCAAATCATCATTAGCCAGATGATGGCGTGCGACGTCATCTGAAGGATCTGTGAAGAATCCCTGTCGTAGATCCATCCGATCCATGCTCCGCTGAGCAGAGTCCAGGGAACGACCAATGTCTGCATTGCTTAGTCTGGTGCCGCTATTTCCGTCAGAACCGTCATCAATAACCGGATTCGACTGTTAGAAAAATCAAAAAATCATAATGATGATATTTAACAGGTCTTAAGCCAAAAATTATAATGATATTTAACAGGTCTTGAGACAAAAATCATAATGATATTTAACAGGTCTTAACCCAAAAATCATAATTTGACAACAAGAAACGTAGTCAGTTTGGTATTCCTATTTCCTTTCAACTGATTATTCCATATGTTTAGATGCACATGATTATTCTGACTGAATTGTTGTAAATTTGCTAATATTTATATTGGAGGTAATTTAAGCAGTCTGGTTCAGTATGAAGCAATAGTATGCGTTCCAATGCCTACTATTACTTCACACCGAACCAGATGTGCTCTTCTCATACATTACTTCAGTGACTAAAATTCGCAGAATAATTTAGGCGAGCGTAAGGGGGGCCACCATTAGATTCCCAGGGGAGGGGGGGGGCAGGAGTATTTTTGAAATAAATAAATTCGGGCGGACTCTGCGTGAAATAAATAATTTACTTCAAGAACTGTCCCATATAAACATGTAACAAAATGTGAAATTTTCAGCGCGCCGCCGAGCCCGGTTGAAATAAATAATTTACCCGCGACAAATACTCCTGCCACCCCCCCTGGGAATCTAATGGTAGCCCCCTAACAGTATAGCTGGATAATAAAGATACCGTACAAGCACCCAAATATCCCTCGGATTATGTGGTGACTCAAAATGGCCAGAAATTTGACACTACTCCTTCCAATACGCTATGTCAATACTCGAACACCACAAAAACATATATGTATTTAATACTCCAAAACCTATTTATACCAGCTCTCAAGGTACTTCTCACAGATTTTCTTGCACAATAATATTAACAGAGACCAGTTACATACTGTTGCTAAATTGCAGGCGAATAGATGCATAATTCACAGAGTAAATCAAAATTGATCAAGGCTATTTGCAACTGCAGCGTGCATAATGCGTGTGATGGATCCATATTTTTCGAGGGTGGTGTATGTAAAAAACCCGTTTAAACTATGAGTGTGTATTTTATCGGTTATTGATAAAGGCATGCTATTTACAGTTTTTGGTAATTTATAAAAGGTATACGTAATTTATGTGGGTCTCTCGCATTATGAGCACGGATTTCAGAACCTCAGATTAAATTCATCAAAGTATTTCGGGAGTAAATTATGCTCATATTTACCGACAAATTACAATAGCTGGATGCGACATATGTCGTTTATTTTTAAGAGGTACAATTGTTTAAAAATCGAATCTGTGTAAGATAAAATTATTAAATAGAATATTTTGTGGAAGTGTGAATTTTGATGCAAATTCTAAAAAATGTATATAATTTTTATTTACTTGAAGTTGTGGATCGCGGCTGCGAGACAAAATAATTTGAATACCTATGTCATGGGTCTATGACAATTACACATATTTGAATTATTTCAGCCCGGAGATCGTCTTTATACGTCAGAATATGACGTCTGTAAACGGTAGATTCTGACGGATAAAGACGGTCCCCGCGCTGAAAGGGCAAATTACAGTTATTTATTATGGAATGATTGTTGTAAGCATCAAGATTTGCGAATGCTTGGTCTCAAATACAACAAATAATATTATTTTTTACCCTCTTAAAGTGACTCACAAATTTGCAAAAAGTGTAAAAAATAAAGTATCCAGCCAACATAAGACTGACGAGAGTCACGTCGACCCTGTGTTGTTTAAACCTTAAAGCCCAGTCACACGCACGTCCAGCGCACCAAAAAATGAAGAATTTTAATCAGTGCGCAGTCTATCGCTAGGCACAAGTAAATCACACGCTTTAAAATCGTTGTGTTTCCGTTGATCGAGGTTTGTTTCTGTCACACATAAGCGACACATGGTCCACGCATAAAAAAAATTACAATTTGATTCCGGATTGTGAAAGAACGTCGCAAGCTGGTAACGAATGCACAGCGTGTTTTCAACGCAAATGGTGGATGAACAGCGCTTTGCTAACGCGTTGGACGCATATATACAGTGCGCATTAAACCCTAAAATGCTAATGTCGACAATTATAGTAATTTTTATCAGTTTGTTTGAAACATGTAACCATTTTAAAAAGAAAAAAATGTGTCCTAAATTTATGATAACATTATGTTTGGACGTAATTTCGACAAATTAAAAACAAACTCTGCACTTAAAGATGGATATCGTGTGAAACACCACCTCAAATGAAAAACTTCGTTCTCCAGAGCTCCAAGGGGTAAGCTGCAGAAATAACATAGTCACAGCCTGTTGCTCGAGCGCTGGGAGAACTGCGGGCGTGTGCCCAGCGTTTCCTTCCAGCGCTCATGCAGCGCAGGGCAGGCGCCTTGCCAGCGACGATTACACCGCGCACAAAGATATGCGTAGCGTTAGTGCAGCACCCTCCACGAACCAGTAACAAGTGTTGAAACATGTTTTCATAACTTTATACAGATAATAATGAAAAAATCTGCATTTTTTTATATCAAAACAGAAAAAAGTACATAGATTATGGCAAAACGTCAATATGAAAGGTCAGTTGACCACCCACCTACATTACATACCGTTTTCGTAGTTTTTACGATTACGACGGTCCCTTGTATCGCTAAGAACGACTAATTGCTTTTAATCTGTTTTATTTACAGATTAAGTCACTGTTATTAAAGCTGTAATGAGTGTTTAACCCTATAAGCCCTCACGATGCATTAAAACATCATTTTACATCCCTGAAAACACACTTAATTCTCCTACAACTGGGGGTTTTAGAATGAAAATTTCCATGAAACTGGTTTACCAATACATAGTAATTTTCTTTAATTTTTAACCCACATCAAATCATCTTCATCCACTACAAGTCGAGAATTGTGTTAGCAATTCGCGGCTTGTAGTGGATGAAGATGACAATGGTAACTAAATTCAGGCTTGAAAGGGTTAAACAATAAGATTGGCAAATATGAGTAGCAAGACACAACTTCTAGTGGGTGAAAATTTGAAAAAGATAACTTTGAGGGTACAGGGTAAACTTCTATTTTAAATACTTTTAGACCCCGGATGATATTGACTATGGTGGTTGTTATGTGATTTGATTCCCACTTGTGCAACCAGTTTTTAGAAGGGCAATGCGTCTTACATCCGTGTAATTGATATATACGATATCACTTAATTTTTACAAATCTAAGTAATTTTCCGTCACTTGAAGCTGTGGATCGCGGTAGCGAGACACAGCTTCAAGTGACGGAAAATGTAAATTGTTGTACCACAACTTTAAAGAAAAACCATTGAGCAGATACATAGAGAGGCTTAAACAAAAAATATACTAAATCAAAAGAAAGAGTGCAGAGAACGATGACGCGTTATATATGTGGTTATTCAAAAGCTGAAAATAACGAAAGGCTACTCCACTTACACTTAGCCCCACTATCTTTAAGACGTGATCAAAATGATGTCATATACTTTTGGAAATGTCTACATCGAATTTATGACTTGAACCTCACTAAATTTGTAAGCTTCAGCACGATAACCCCAGACAGAACCGTAACTCCACATAAAGTTTCCTGCTTAATCCGCCTATGTTTAAGAAAGAGGCATTCAGACGAATTTTTTTTAAACGGATATATTACTTGTGGAACAAATTACCAAACGATGACAGATGTATCACAGAAACGTCTCAACTTTTTAAAAATATAAAAAATTTAATGTTTTTAAATTTTTCACAAAATGTTTTTAACGATTCAACATGCTCTTGGCATTTTCAGTGCCTATGCGCTAAATGCAAACATACGTAAGGCGTGCCAGCGGTGGATTCATTAATTTTCACATAGTTATTATATATTGTCAATTGAAGTGTAAACATGTTCTCTAGCGAGAACTTTTACTGGTGGGGGGCTGACAAAAAGATGTACAACATCTGTCCTGTCCCAACCAAGTGTACTCTTTGCTTATACAATGATACTGAGGGAGAGAGGGACATGGCGCAATGGTTAGAGCGTGGCTCTCTGCTGATGTCGCTGCCTGACGTGCGGTTTCGAATCCCGGTTGGTGCAGGATTTTCAGAGAAATCTCTTATTTCTCCCCTCTCAATCTTGGGACATTGTTTAGATGTTGTGTCCTTGGGCAAGGCACTTCACCCTCAAATGCTTCACTTGACTCAGGTGAAAATGAGTACCTGGTAGGACAAGAGATGGCAATGTGTACGATAAGTTCAATGCGCCGAAACGGCTGCAGGACTGTATGTTCTCCGTGGAGTTGAAATGGCACACGAATAAACAGGTCCAGTGACCAGGGGGTAAGATGTAAGGTCGGATGATAGGTCTTCAGACTTGATATCAGACTATAAACCTGCACCTTTACCTTTATATTTTATATAATATCACTGTTTTTGTTTTTTTACCACCAGCGTTACTATAATATGTACACTGAATAAACCATTATTATTATTATTAATATTACTATATCTTTAGGTAGCGGTGATGTGATCTCACATGGTGTCTTCTCAGGGTAGCAAATCACTATATATTTTTATGTGTGATTCTACCGAACTAACCCTGTTGTATATAGGCATACACATGTATATTTTATACTTTTTGTTTTAATGATGCATAGGTCTGCATGGACTTTGCGTCGTCAATTAAATATCTATCCATCTACAGTATACTGTGGTTGAATATCACACTACGGGCATTACTTATGTCTATACATTGAAGGCAGATAGTAGTAAAAGCTAACTTGAAAAGTAAACAGTTAATGCTGTTCGAGCGGTCGGCGTTATAGATACGTCTAAGCAATGCAAATTCATATACCTAATTGTATCATAATATATGTCAATATAATATATGTCATGTGTTGTAAACCACATTCAGATATTTGGTGACTTACGATGACAAATTACCCGATGCAAAGTCATACTGCAGTTTCTCAACCCTTACAGCACAGGGATCGACTTGAGACGTCTGTAGATGTCAGATTCTGACGTCTGAAGACGTCAGAGTATGACGTCTAAGGTCGATCCCCGCACTGCAAAAGTAAAATATTTATAAAGGGCGTAGGCCCATAACAAAGTAATAAAAAGAAGCGGAAGGAGCTGTCTAAAACATATATGATGATTTTAAATTGAAAATAATTCTTTGGTTTCCATGATTTATATACAAATATTTCTGCACTTTAATGGTCAAGGTCTTACCCTCCCTAGATGGGGTATAAACGCTAGTGATGCCCAGTAACACTGGTAAACTTAGGAAGTAGATGTTTATTATTTTTAATGTTGGTACACCGTCTGCGACGCTGGCACAACATTAAAACAACATCGGGTGAACGGCTTGGCTAACGATTCTCGTCACAGCCAACAGTATTTTTTTGATAAATTAGATGTGAATTTTCCCATGCAAGTGGTGAGTGGACCTCAAATAATATTTCATATAAATGGAATGCGACATGCGGTATGCAGCATGCATAAATTAGAAACAACATAGTCACTACCCCCCCTCCTTTTTTCTATTGTTTCCAGACGGGATTATCTAGCCGAAACACGAGTGGACTAGCTTTCACCCTGCATTATTAAACGTCTACCAGTGATTATTTTTTAATAATATAGAGTGCATCTGAGGTCAACTCAGAAACACTAGCAGACATTCTGCCGCGGACCCCGTCTGTGACGTCGTAGCCTCCATGGCGCACTCGAGTGGCTGTTTTCGTCATCGACGTTTTTTCGTTTTGTTATTATCCTATTCAAATGGCTGTTTGATTTTTTCCGTCGTCGACGTAACGAGGCGGTAAAAATTCACCGTCAAAATTTTGTTGAATGACCTTTGACCTCACATCAAATTTTGACGTGAGGTCGATGACAAAAACAGCCACTCGACTGCGCCTGGTTGGGTTGGATACCCCTCTCCATATAGCAAAAATGACGTTCAAACAACGTTGTATAAAATATGAGCCAACGGTGTAAACATTAGACCAACAATAAATTGCCGAACGTTCACACATAGTTTTCTTTATATTTATAGGCCTTTTATATAATATATAATTAGAAGTCATTTCTAATAGTTATAATATATAATTATACATTCATTGTACGTCATTTCAAATACTTTATTTATTTAGCTTCATGTACAGTACACATACGCACATAGTAAATATGATTGTGATAGTTACATATAAAACACTGTACTTAGCTGCCAAGAAAATGTCGCATGCGACCTCTACCATGCTTGACAGCTAAAATATATTAAAAACACACGTTGTTGTTGTGATGTGAGCAATTGTAGATAAGATAAAATATAAATAGAAATAGATACAAAAAAGTATAGAATATATTACATATTGTAAAAAAAAATTATGACCAAATATTTAAAATTACTACAATAATATATAGCATAATATATAACAGTACATAGAACACATTCAAAACAGAGAATATAAGATTAGATATAAAAGTATAAAAATGAAATTTTGTGAGAAAAAACTACAAGAGTACTATGTACGACAAAAAACACAAGTACACGCCAAACTCCACGTGCAGCGTTCGTAAATATTCAAATTGGCTAATCTTAAAAAATCAAGGTTATTAATATGCTTTTTAAAAGAAAACACACTGCTTGCCTCACGGATATCACGAGGAAGAGAATTCCATAGACGCACTAGGCGATAAAAATACGAAGATTGAAGGGCAGTAGTTTTGACTCTGGGTAATTTCAGCAATGTACCGTTGCTAGATGACCTTGAACTATGAAGAGAACCGACAAGTTCGAAATAACAATCAACATAACTATTTAAATATTTAAAAAATAACAACAGATCAATAATCTCCCTGCGAAAACAAAGTGGTAGGATAGAAAGTTTTATGCATCTTTCTGCATATGAAAATCAGAATAATTGTTTAAAATAAACTTCATAGCGTGGCACTGTACTCTTTTTAACAATAGAATATCCTTAACATTTGCAGATGACCATATAGGTGTTCAATACTCCGGAATACTGCGTATGTGTGAGATATAGAGTTGAAACTTAACAGGAGATGGGGCATCAAAACTTATAGAACGACGTATCATGCCTAGTAACATGAGTAAGGAATTAGCCTTAGCAGATATAGATTTTATATTCTTAGACCATGATAAATTATAAGTAACAGTGACACCGAGGTCATTAATGGTGTCTACACGTTCTAAAGCATTGTGGTCTAGCATGTATACATAAATGACTTTCAGAAAACGACAGATTGATAATTGTAGACATTTCTTTACATTAAAACTCAATTTTCATAGTCGACTCCAAGCAAATAAGGCATCTAAATCGCTTTGTAAAATACGTGCATCATTGATTGTTATGATACGTCGATATAATTTTGCATCATCTGCATAAAGACTAATAGCAGAAGAACAAACTTCACAAATGTCATTGATATACAATAAAAATAGTAACGGTCCCAGGATAGACCTCTGTGGTACACCAGATTTGACAGGGAGAGATGGGGAGACCTTTCCTTCAATAATGACAGATTGTGATCGACCATGTAAATAATGGCTTAGCCAATTTAAAAGAGTACTAATAAAACCGAAAGCTTGTAATTTATGGAGCAATAGATGATGATGCACTGAATCGAAAGCTTTCGAAAAGTCAAGACAAATAATGTCGGTTTGCACTTCTGCGTCCACATTCTTGCCAATGCTGGAGTACATGTCAAGCATCTGGCTAGTAGTAGAGCGATTTTTAATAAAACCTTGCTGGGCTGAGTTAATCATCGGGTAAAAAAAAGGGTATACATGGTTAAAAACTAGTCGCTCCATAATTTTGCTAACACCATTAAGCAGTGAAATGGGTCTATAATTGTCGGTTTTACATTTATCTCCCTTTTTATGTATCGGTACAACAAAAGCGTGCTTCCAGGCATCTGGCAGAGCGCAGGTTGACATGCTCATATTGAATAGAGCCGTCAATGACGGAGTAAGCTCAGCTGCACATTCGTGTAGGACCCTGAGAGGTACGTCATTAGGGCCACAACCTTTTAAGCACTAGAAATACATCATTCTCAGAGAATACAATATTTGCTAGATTTGAATTCATGTGCACATTAACTTCTGGAAGATTTGTGTCAGATGTGTTGTTGTTGAACACAGAGTAGAAATAATTATTGAACATAATATATTTATCATCAGACGATATAGCTTCTTCATTACCGCTTCTGAGAACTGCTGGCAGAAGTCGAGATTTTGATTTCAGGCGACAAAAAGTCCAGAAACGTTTGGCATTTGATTTAATATTTTCAGACATTCCGATCATGAAACGACGTTTTTTATCACTAATAGTATTTTTCATCTGATTACGTAGCCGGTTGAATTTAGACCACAAATGTGTGTTGTTATTATTTCTCGCTGCAGCCCAAGCAGTTCTTTTACAATTATAAATATGTCTGACATCTCCATCAATCCATGGAGGGGTTGAACTATTTTTTATTTTTACTTGTGGAATACAATTGTTTACCATGTCAGTAAGACGTTCATTCCATTTAAGCTATGCTTCGTTGATGTCTCTAGATATGCACACGTCGTTATTAAAAATGAGGCCACGTAATTTAACAAAGTTAGATCTTTTTAAAATGTACACAGTCCTTGGAATTTGACGCCTAACGTTAGAAGTTAAATTAAAATTAAAAGATAATACAGTAAAATAAAATTGGACATTCGTCCGGCTCAGTGATCAATGACGGTGAGCTTGCAAATACTAAATCTAACAAACTGCCATGTTTGTTTGAGATAACATTATTAAGTTGAATTAAGTTGTTTTGAATAATCATAGTACAAAAAATCGTTGTTAGCTGCGCAATTAGAAGAGTATGTTTCCCAATCAATATCACTTATATTGAAGTCACCAAGAAAACAAACGTTATTAAAAGTCGTTATGGCAGATCTTAAAACAGGATGCATATTATCTAAGAATTTATTAATATCGTCAGCCTATAAGCTAAAACAATAAGAATTTTGCTGTGGTTCTCTGGCATTAATTCGCAAATGAGTACTTCTTCTGATGGTTCTATGTCTTTTCGTCTGCACGAAAACACATCGTTTTATATACAGAGGGCTACTCTACCGCCAGTTTTGAACATCTTCTCTGTCGCGTCTATACACAGAGTAGCTAGAGTCAATGAGCTCGCTGTCGTTGACTCTGGAGTCGAGCCAGGTCTCAGTTATAGCAATGATGGTAAACTTTCCCATACTAATAGCGTCTTTTAATTGATGCAGCTTCTCTCTAGTACGCGTCACTGGCACACTCATCTTGGCCGTGTTCCTAGGCCTTACAACAACTGTTGGCTTTGTGACCAAGATCACCACAACGGTAACATGTTACAGAGTCAAAGTTGCAGCGTTTGGATATATGTCCTGTTATACCACAAAAGTCACATACTGGCTGCTGCTGGCGAAAACGTGGTGTATTAATGTGCCTGTTGAGTTGTCCTGGGTTGTTTACTGATATCTTCTTATAATTACGTGGCTGCTGATGATATGACTGTCCTAAACGTATAGAGCTATTCCGTTGATGATGCTGACGATTTACTTGTTGTTGAGAAAGTCGCTGATTATAGTCTTTACTATGCTTCTTAAAACTAATGGTCTCTGCTGCGACTGTGACTCCTTCACTTGGTGGTGTTGATTCTGCTGTGACTGACTATGTTGTTTTGAGGATTGATGTATGACGTTTTGTCGAGGCTTCCGAATAATTTTTGCATCTACATTCAAATTGTTAGCAAGTAAAGAAGATCCACTGGTAGTCAGGTGTACGCCATCAGGGAGAAGTAAACATTCATTTATTGATCCATTCCTTGCTTTAAAGTTATCTTCATTATCAATAAATTCGATGTTCCTGTCACTGCACAGCTTAGAGAGTCCAGCATTGAATGCATCAATCCGTCTTTGTATTTGTTCGTTTGCACGGGGGCACACACTGCTGATCTTTACTAACCCACTGCCGCTTTCTGATTTCCAATTATTGACAACCATGTCAAAAATAATAAATACGGGGATTTCGTCTCTATATCTAGCCTAACTGGTTAGTGCCCAGCACAAAAAATAAAAAACGTTTGCATTTCTAGTCTATGGACATGTTTACATCATATGGTCATATTAAGAAGACAAAATAAAATCACCGATTTTTGTATGATTTTAGACCTGGGCATGTCCCTTTAACATTCTTGAATATACATGTACACATATCTCTCTCATTACTATGAAAAATAAGTCTGTAATGACTTTTATTTCTGTCAATAAAATATCTGTCTGCCTGTCTGTCTGCTAGCTACAATAAAAATAAATGTTCAACAAAGTATCAGGCACTAGAATAATATATATGTAGGCCTGTAGTAACCAGACGTATAATGTAACCGGTTACATTATACGTCTGGTTACATTGGACCGGGTGGGACCCTAAGGAATTAGTCAGAGCTGCTCTGTTAACTTACTCTTTCTTTGAGGTCTGGGAGGTTTTCACTCCCGGTGTTAATATTTAATGATATGTGGAAATGTCTATGGTGTGACCGAGAAGCGCTCAAATGACGAAGTATAAAGTTTGTAACATGTTAAAGATCATATAACTACTAATACTGTGTTTTAACGCTCACTAGACAAAATGTAAACTTGTATATAATTATTAAGCTCCTACGCTTTCCAGAGTGTCTTTTTTGCTGCCATTTAGAATAAGTTATAGTAGCTATTTTATCTCTGGTTTTGGTGCGGGAAACATATATGTCATATGTACATATACCATGATAATGATGTATTGTGTTTGACGTTATTTTAAATAGTTATGATGAGAATTTTAAATACCCTAAGTATACCTTAATTGTGTAAATGGCAAGCCGGAATGTAAGTGTACATATCATGCCGATATATGTGATTCACAAAACCAACCATTCCAACCCTGCTGTACATATTGTATATATATATATATTGCTATGACAATAAGTCAGCAATGACTTGAATTATTGTCAATAAAACATCTATCTATCTATCATTATGCGGTCACAGGGAAAAACGTAATTTGCAACCAGCACTGACGTATAATGTAATCGCTCATTTCATTGCCCGTAATTTAGCCAAGGGAAAAAAGTCTTGATATAAAAGGGCACTTTCTAAAACTAAAGGATGGTAGTAAATATTTTCATTGTAATACTTTATTCCTTTGAATCAAATCAGGACGGGGTCCTCGTGTAGTTGTTTAGCGTTGCGCCTGTCATGTCGAAGCTCGCGGAAGCCCAATTACTCTTTTTAAGTACTCCATGTCGATGAAATATAAACTGGCATAGATTGGGCGTAATCATTTTTTTGAAATAAAAGTGCCTGCTGTTAAATGTTCATTTGGGGGCAGGAAGGTTGGCAAAGATACAGGCCGATACTACGACATATTTTTATGTTTACAGCTTAGAAAAACGAGGGCTCTAAACAAGACCCTAACAACTTTTGACCAAAGCTGGCGTTATTGATAATATATCGCGTGCCACAATGTGGATTTTGTAATCTAGAGATCGATAATGGTCTCAGGAATACATTGGTGAAACCAAATTTATAATCCGACGGAAATTGTTATCCATGACCGCGGTTATTCGGTTACCGGCATAATACAAAATATGTTACTTTGTATATTGTTCTAAGTTGTACATAATGTAAATCGATTGTATACATCAAGCTTATTAAATAAGAAAATAACTCATATCCTCCTTAAGTTACCTCTCTGAAATAGCCATGATACATTTTGGTTTATATGTCTAAGTCACACCAAACTATTTACAGTAGTTTTTTTAGTCACCCCGAATGGTACTAAATTTTGGTTTGTGTCCAATTTCAATTATCAGTAATGCGATGCGATTTTGCAAGCAAACTACTTGATAAAAAACTAGAAACTTCAGAAAGAGTATTATAGTGGACATGAGGGTAACCCTTACAACGCGGAAATATTTTTGGATAAACCAAAGGGTTTTTGGATAAGATTTGAAATCATCATAAATTTCTTAGTCCGTTTTTTCCGCTTCATTTGAATAACTATGTTGTGTCTACGACCATTATAAATATTTTAATTCTTTCAGCGCAGGTGTCGATTTTAGACGTCGGAATCTGACGTCAATAGACGTCAGATTCTGAGAACATTATCCTGAGACCATTATCAATCTCTAGATTACAGATTCTTACAGGCTAGGATGAGAAAAAGCCCAATGTTGAGTTTGATTGGAAATCGATACACACTATTTTCAAAACAAAGCGAAACCTGAATGAATGACTTACCGGGACTCCGTCCTCACCACACACTGAAGGACGACGTGTGTCATTCCCAGGCAGCTGACCGTTATCTAGAATCATCTCTGTTAGCGATACACAGGATTACGTGATAAATGGTGTCAGGAGTGCAAAGGCGAAACAAGTGCGAAAATCGTGTCTTGATGTACCTAAAATGAGTGGCATATGCAGAGCAGCGATCCAGACAGCACACACTCACGACCTGCTAGGTAGATTTCCACACGTTTCAATTCAAAAGTTAAAGATAATTCCAAATTGCGAAATGTCTATTTTTTCATAAATAACATTGATTTTCCTTCATTTGAAGCTGATTTTTTTTGGAATGAATGAAAAATCTAATAAAAACAATTCAGCAGGACAAGGATAAAATGTTTTAGTGAGCTATGTTTACGAGAATGCCGTGCTAACAGATTTAAAAAGACCTACGGACTCTAGACCTACAAAATCTAGATACTGTTCCGTGTATGAAGTTCTAAACTAATGCCGCTGGTCTAATGTCCAACTCACGACAAGGTGGTTGTAGTTACGTTCTTTCGCCGACCAAGCTGCGTTCTCGTCACGTTTAGTTTTGATCACACGACCTTGCCATTGATGTTGAACATGGTAAAACCATTCAAAGTTGTCAATCGTTCTCTCAAGAGCTTCTTGTGGCTTTCAAGTTCAATAATATTTTTCTCTGAGATCAGTGTGGTTCTAACGTTTTCACCGGAAAAGTTCAGCAGATTAGTTCTAGATAGTTACACGGTACGACGTTTTGCACTTGCGCCATCCACGATGCCGATACGAGAGCCTCGGGTCCTTGAACCAAAATATCACCGCTATTGTCTTAGATAACTATCAGAGTTGTGACGCCTGGGTTTATGAAGGGAGGTATGGGGCATGACGATGTGGACCACTTGGCATAGCACCACACGGGGTATTCAAAAACACGCCTATTGGAGCAAAGTTCCCGCTTCTTGGCGAAGAATGAACGCTTCTCGCAGCAAAATATCAATTTAGAGCACTGACGGCACACACAAAGACATAAAGTTCAATTACCTAGCATAATGACCCCATCCACGGAACACTATATTGTATAAGGACACCGCCGGTGTTGAGTTTACTAGTATAGCTACTGTAGTTTGTTCGGGTGAAAAAAAGCAATTGGGGACCAATCCTGACATTCCGGAGGTATAGTTGTTTTCAAACCCATTTTTGCTGATAAGCAGCTCTCTAAACGTCACAATATGATCGAATTGCAGAGCTTGGAATCCGGACTTTATAATCATCCAACTGGAGAGCCATCTGGCGGCGCTATTTTGCTATTATTTGCCCAAAAGAAAGTGACTGCCGGTGATTTCGGACCTCGACCACCTCGGACTTGGTGATTTTGGACGCCTATCGGTGATTTCGGACGGTGATTTTGGCTTCCGGCTATCGGAAGGTGATTTCGGACGGTTTACGGTGAATTCGGACGATATGATGTATAAACTGAAACAAGAGTTTTACAAATAATTCCGTCAAATTTATATTTGTATCCCATTATATTTTAATGTATTTTTATAACTCAATAGTTTGTACAGACTTTTATAGTTAATATATAGTTCATAAGTGAGTGATTTTTTTCCAAGGCCAACTTAATGTGTTGTTATTACACTTATGACCCAGGAACGATGTCTGTCGAGAATTAATCACGAGTTACTGACACGACTTTAATTGTAATCGCACCTTTTGAGCTCATTCATCACTGTAGGAGTAATTATGTTGTCACTGAGAAGATATCACACCATCGAGGTCCTACTTCGCAGACAAACTAGTGGTCTGAAATGCCGGGGGGGGGGGAGATGCCTATAAAACTGGCTTCCCATCCGTGAAGATGAGATTTGCAAGCCACCCCTAAATACTGCAAGTGAAATTGAAAAATGACCCCTAAACACCACAAGCTCAACTGAATAAAGACCCCTTTTTACTTGCCATTGAGTGAAGGTTGAAAAAACACCCCCTAATTCTGTATTTCTAAACATTCTTCTCTTTAAAAATCCCCATCATTGGAGGTTTTAGGTCATTTTGTATAAAAGTAGTCTTTTAGCTGATATGAGAGACACCCGCTGGCTACCTATAAACATGCTAAAGTACATTACACAAGTTAGTAATCACAACAGGATTCAGGATTTAGGATTCATTTATTTTGTCAAAATATACATACGTGTACAAAAAATACCTTCGTTAAGACAAGTAGGCCCTATTTGTCTCTGGCACCTTAGGGCCACCCGTTATAATAATGAATATTCTTTTTAAGAATAGGCACGAAACAACGTTAATATAATATATATTTTTAAAACAAACATATAAAAAATTATACAATAAAATATATAATTGTAGTCACCATTACCAAGCAAACAAGAGGAATCTACCCAGTACCAGAACAATGCCGGGCCAACGTATACAACGCTGGCCCAACACTAAATCAGCACCGGAAGAGCTTATCGTGTTTGCTGGGTCTACACATCACCCCTACGGCCCTGAAGGGTCGCACCTGCCACTATATATAATAGACCTTGGGCCCACCTCCCACATGGGTATTTTTGCAGACCATATTTTTTTAAAGTTATTATGTAACACGTTACTTTCAGGTGGTCTGCAGGTTTTCTATGCATGGACAAGGTCACCAGAGGTCATCGAAGTATGGTAGCCTTGACCCTTAGGGTGGTATAAAAATAAATAGGTCATGGTGAGATCATCTCAAGGTCACAGCAAGGTCAAATCAGCTCAAAACGGTTGAAAATAGCTTATTTTTGTTGTTTTTGCTAACATTATGTTCACTTGTAATGTATATGATGGCTTGAAGCATACCTAGATCCCAACACAGACCTACACCAAAACACCCCTGAGAGGTCACAGGAATAATATAAGGGTTGAAGGGCTTTTCACCCCCTCCCCGTTCCTTCATACTTGTGTCAATACTGTCTGATATGGAAGCAATGGTCCAAATAACACACTGACGTTATATTTTGACCAATGGCCAATATACATTAATTACATCTGATAAGGCCCAACCTAAGTAAACATGTTGAAATGGGGTTGTATTTCACAGGGTTGTTACCCCAGGTCATGGCAAGGTCATAGCAAGGTCAAGCCAAGGTCAAATGTGCTAAAAACAGTTGAAAATATCTTGTTTTTGCTGATTTTTCTACAATTATGTTCACCTAGGCACTAACACGGATTTATACCAAAATACCTCAAGAGATTACAAGATAATAATAAAAGGGCTGGAGGGGTTATACCCCATCGATACCAAAACATGATGACATGGTTTAGGGTCGGACTTCATAGAGGAGTCAGCCGAAGGTCATGGCGAAGTCTGACGTGAACATGATTGTAGCAAAAGCAACAAAAACAAGCTATTATTACCCGTTTTTATAGATAATTTGACCTTGCTGTGACCTTGAGATGACCTTACCATCTAAAGTGAATATAATTGTACAACAATTAAACAGCACAAACAAGATATTTACAGCTGTTTTGAGTTGATTTGACCTTGCCGTGACCTTTAGATGACTTTGTCATGACCTTGGGATATCCCAAGTGTCTGTGTTGGGATCTAGGTATGATCTAGGAGCTGATTTACCATTGATGTGACCTTGAAATTACCTTACCATGACCTTGGGATAACACCCCTATTAATCCAAACACAAACCCATGTCAACATGTGTACTTGGCTTGGGTTTCTACCTATTTATATGACACATTCTTATACAACCCTAATATTCAAGGGTACCATAGTTCGATGACCTCAGGTGAACTTGACCATGCATAGAAAATCTGCAGACTACCTGAAAGTAACTTGGTACATAATAAGGTTAAAAAAATATGGTCTACAACAATACCCAGGGGGGGGGGGGTCGACTTTTAGCTCACCAAGTGCTAATATTCAGATATTTTAAGAACTGTTTTATACTCCCAACATAACTTCACCTCTTCATGTACAATTTTAATATTATGATCACACAATTTAAATTTATAGCTGCTTATTTAGAAAAAGGCATGGAAGACGCGTCAGGAATTTTTATTTGAAGAGCAATCGCTCATATCGCTCACAACAGTATATGTATTTCTTTTATGGTAATTTAAACTGACTTATAAGCCAGAAGGCTGGGTACTTTTGTATATAATTTCTCATTGATGTTTTGTTTGAGTGTCCTACAGAGTTATCATTACAAATGTGTAAATAAATTGACATGGGATATAATTCCGTCCATTTAATTATTCTTGAAACATGTTATTAGATATGATGTTACCAAGTCACGTATATAAAAACACGTTTTGTGGTGAGACTCACCTTTAACCCTTTAACCGCCGCATATATTCGGGTTTTCATTTTATTTTATAAAGTACCACCTTTTAAACATGGTAAAGATAAAATATGACATCAATCAGCAAGATTTGAAAACAGTTGACCTCCATTTGTTAAATCTAAGTGATTTTGAAGTTGTGGATCGCGACTAAACGATGTTGAGCACTGCATATACAAGGGGAAGAGTTATTATTGAGCTATGAAAGCTGTGCTATAATTACCGTACCGATATTAGTACAGAAATTGTCATATAAAAGTGTACTATGTTAAGGGTTTTTTATGCACACCCTTCGATATCACCGTTCGAAATCACCATCAGACTAGTAAGTTGGGCGGCCGAACTCACTGTACATCGTCCGAAATCACCGTCCGATTTTACCACACACCGTCCTAAATCACTGTCCGAAATCCCTCTCCAAAACTGCCCATGTTATCGGGGATATTAATGTAAATTATGGTAGGTTGTCGGCCATTTTGAATTTAATCAAGATGAAACTGTTCAGGGTGCATCCTTCCATAAAGTTTTACAATTTTGTCTAATGGTAATGGTCTAGCTGTATGTCACAGTTTTCCAGATGTTACGCATCTCAAAGTCAATAATGGCATGTCGGCTATTTTGATTTGAATCGAGTTGAAATTTTCAAAGGCATAGACCTAGGCCTATCCTTTCCGCAATTTTTGAGTAGCTATGGTCTAGTTATCCGCACATTTTCTCAGTAATTAGCATATTGAAATAAATATAGCTACTTTTGCGAATAACGTACGTCCAAAAGTAATTTGAAGGTCATAACTCAGAAAAGGCGCAACTACACCCCCTTTATTTTGTAGGTTGCTACGCTTTCTAGAGTGTATATCACCTAGTATTCATAACAATGTGTAGTTTAATTATCTCTGATTTTGGCGCCCGCAACATTTCTATATTATGTGTTTTAACTCTGATACGTGTTTTATCTGTATTATATATTTCATCTGTATTATATATTATATAATTGACTGTTTGTTTTCACATAACCAAATCACTACGGAGCACATATGAAAAATAGCCTGACTGCTAATAATGTTCATCCTCTATAAATATGTCTTCATAAATAATAATAATAATAAATAATGTGTGTGTGCAATATAAAAGCCCCGCTATGTGTTTTCGAAATATGCTCTGGAAACGAAAATGCGGTGAGACGGACGGGTGAACGGACGGACGTCATGGGCGACGCCATAACCCCAAGTCACATGCATTGTTTGGAGGGGAGGGGGGGGGGAAGGGGTGAACATTTAAAAGTATGGAAAAATACCATAGAATGGTATAAAATGAGATTTTGGGTAATGGCGGGCCTAATTTGCATAATATGTTTTTACCAAAATGACGCGAGACGAATTTCGATGGATCCTTGACCATGAAAAGCTATATTCAGACACAGAATGTTTATACATGCAGTATACAATGTAAGTTTTGGTAATGCGGACATAATAATTAAAAAAAAGTCCAAAGTTTTAATGAGGCCGACCGAGCTGAAAACATCCAAAATTATCCCAGGAATGCATTACAACAAACAACCTTGTACTAAAAGACATATATAGGCTCGTAATAAACGGCAATGTATAAGATATCAGTTGCATAGAACAAAATATTGTACATAGTGGCAGTGTTTGGCATGGAAAATCGTAGCCCGGCACAGACACGGCTGCTAAAATAAATACCATTATTGCTTACACACTTTCGTCGCAGATACATTTTTTTGCCTTTGATACATCTATGTTATGAAATCTCTCAGCAAAAAAGAGAAGCGCTACACTTCTCCATTGGGCGTGTTTTTGATGACCCCGTGTGTGAGAGCACGATCTAGTTCCGCTCTGCTAATACATGGCAAAAAACAGTGATTGCTGACTTTGAAAGCAAACAATTACTGCTGTACGCAGTGATGTGGTGCGTCCTCATAAACCACAATTCTAATTACAACTGATAGATTTATACAGCAACCTTTCAGTCTGTCAGGTGATATCATACCTGATCAAATTGTACAATTTGTACGTATTTCACGTGTTACTAGGCCGGTGCCAAGCAAAATTGACTTCTATTAAAAATCTCATTACATTATGTTGCAGATCCCTAAGAAAGGAGCAGTACAACCTTTCAAAAAATATATATATATTTATTTATTTATTTGGCTTGATGCATACAAAACATACACTTACAAAATTATAGTAGCATTACATAATTATACTGTAGAAATGTATGCAAGGGATGTCACTACAGGTGACCAGCACCCAATGCGTCTGACAGCCAGTAAAATAGATACATTTATGTTTGAAAAGTAAATAATTTATATATTATATAAAATAGTATAAAAATATGGCAATAAACATATGTATAGAAGTGTGTCATAGATACAACTACTGTATGTTAGACAGTAGGCTATATAACTGTAGCATAAACGTATGGTAATAAACGTATGTAAAGAAGGATGTAATAGATTAAGCAAGTGCTTGTCCTTTAACAGACATCATTGCACATAAAGTGTCTTTGACCTTCTTCAAATAAAAAAACTTCTAGATCATTAACAAAAATGCTAAATGACTGATCCACTCGCAATGCTGGTGGTAACTGGTTCCACAAAATAACAATTCTATTGGTGTAAAATCCCTTATACGTCTCTGTTCTCAACTGCAGAGGTTGTAAAAGCAGACCTTTACGGTTTGAGCGAAGACGTGGGTTTGGTATATACGTTTTGACTAGTCCAAAAACGTTATTTAAAAAATTGGTCATATACATTGACTTGTAAAGCAATTTAATGCCTGCCATTTCCCTTCGAAATGAAAGTGGTAAAATGTTCATAATTTCACAGTGTTCATTGTAATTTAATGACGGATAATGCATAGCATACCGCGTAAAATTTCTCTGGATTCGCTCAACCGATTCAATGTGAGATTTATAAAAAGGTGACCAGAGTGGAGAAGAGTATTCAGCAATGGGTCTTATTAAAGCTTTGTACAGATTTAAAGTTACTGTACAGGTGTGTTGTAACCAACTGCTCTCCTAATCATGCCATTTACTTTATTACATTTATTAATAATATTAATAATATTATATAATTTAGCCCTCACAACGCTGAATTATTTGTGTATAAACCATGGAGACCAAGGGGTTTTGCAATATAAAATCATCATAAATGTCTGAGTTAGGTCTGCCTGGTTCATTTGAATACCTATGCTATGGGTCAACGGCCATAATAAATATTTTAATTCTTTCAATGCGGGGACCGTCTTTATACGGCAGTCTACAGACGTCAGATTTTGCCGTCTAAAGATGGTCCCCGCACTAAAAGAGTTAAATCTGAAAATTTCGAGAATACGTATTATGTAATTAACCCTTTAACCGCCAAATTATTCAATTTGAATTTTCACCCACTTGAAGTTGTGTCTCGCTGACGCGATCCACAACTTCAAGTGAGTGAAAATTATTCAGATCTGACAAAATGGAGGTCAACTCTTTTTAAATCTTGCTGGTTGATGTCACATTTTATCTTTAACATATTTACAATGTGTTACTTAATGTGCTGAAAACCCGAATCTATGCGGCACCGGTGGTTAAAGCGTCACTTCAAGCTATACACTGAATAGTCTGTATTTTATTTGGGAACATCGTTTTCAGGGATTTCTCCGTCAATATTTTAGGCTTGCTTTTTCCAACATGTTTGTTCTTAGCCAGTAATTATGTCACGTCACTAAGTATGTATTTCTAAAACTATGAAATTCCATAGACGTTTGATATAGTTGGAACTCGGAAGGTTAACATGTAGCACGTGGATGACAAATTAATGGTCACATCTAGACCATGCAGAGGTACATGCTGAGACGCAATCAAGGCACTTCTTCGAGCTATAACTCATTAACCCTGTCAGTGCGGGAATCGTCTTTATACGTCAGAATCTGTTGGACCTCTAAAGAAGATTCCCGGCACTGAAAGAATTAAAATATTTATAGTGGCCGTACAGCCATAACTTAGGTATTCAAATGAAGAGGAAAAAGTTAACTAAGACATTTATGGTGATTCCAAATTGAAAAAACCCTTTAGTCTTCATTGATTATACAAAAAATTATTCAGCACTTCAAGGGTTAGGAACCTCATACATTATGTTGCAAATGTTTAATAGAAGGAGCAGCACAACCTTCACGTCTCAACAATTTTAAAAATATATATAATTTAAATCTGAAAATTTTGAGAATATGTATTCTGTAATTAAAGCTTAAGTGGAGCCTTCACTTCAAGCTATACACTGAATAGTCTCTATTAGTATTTTATCTGGAAACATCGTTTTCAGGGATTTCTCCGTCAATATTTTAAAGGCTTGCTTTTTTCAAAATGTTTGTTTTTAGCCAGTAATTATGTCACGAATCGAAGTGTGTATTTCTAAAATTATGAAATTCCGTATAAAAAAATACATAGGAACGTTTACATGTGAAGGTTGACATGAACCACTAGATGACAAATGAATGGTCATATATATTCTCTATATCTCTGATGTAGATCGGAGAGGTACATGCTGAAACACAAGACAATTCTTCGAACCTTAGTTCATCGGAAACCATCTTTACACGTCAGAAACTGACGTTTGTAAGCGTCAGATTCTGACAAATAAAAACGTTCCACGCGCTGAAAGAAATAAAATCAAGACGGAGTAAAAAAAATGTTCCGTTTATGACTTCAACGCCGCAATAATGTTCAAAATCTTCTCTCCTGTGTGTAATTATGTGTTTATAGATTAAAATGTCTGTATGATGACATTACTGCTCCTACACGCGACATATCAATTATTATGTCAATACTTTTTAATTTCAAGTGTATTTTTATGTACAAATCGAACTTCAAATTAACAAACGAAAAGACAAAAAAGCTGGTAGACTTCATTAGTAAAAATACATAGAAAGTTGGTGGACTACATTAGTAAAAATGTCATGGTAGAAGTGATCGAATGTTTCCCTGCTTCAATGAGACTATAAAACATTATTACACCTTCAAACGCTGAAATCATTCTGTATAAACCATGAAGACTGAAGGATTTTGTCCATTCGAAATCATAATAAATGTCTTAGTTTACTTTTTCCGCTCCATTTTTAATACCTATGTTATGGGTTTACGTCTACTATATAGTTTTACTCTTACAACGCGGGATCGCGGAATCTGACGTCTATGGACGTCAGATTCTGACGACTAAAGTCGATCCCTGCGCTGTGAGGGTTAAGTTAAAGTCATACCGTTTAGTCCTGGGGCTGATTTGAAAACTTAGATTTTGTTGCACCCCCGGAAGAACATAGGTTTTATGGTATTTTTTTTTTGTTGGTTTACCAGCTTCCATTTTAAAAACATTACCCTTTCAAAATGTGTCCGAAAGACCCTTCGAGGACCATTTCCTGCAGTCGGTCATAGTGCTCTGATGAAAATGTGAATATTGCCATTTGTGCACTTGTAGCTGACAAAAACCATAAAAATTTCAAATTTCACCCAGTACGTATTTAACAGTATACTTACATATATATAAAATACTGCAGTGTTATAATTGGTGTCTATCTAGGCATAAATTAAAATTTAAAACAAAATTTCGGACACATTCTCAGAGGGGTAATGTTTTGAAACTAGTTACATACATACCAAATAAAGAAAAAAAAAGTGAGAAACCTATGTTCTTTGAGGGGGTGCAGCAAACTCTGGATTTAGACTAGTTCTCAGAATCAGCCCCAGGACTAGTTACAGTTGATACCCTTAAAACGTCAGTGCGTCTTTTATGATTCCAGGAAACGAGAGAAGGTGAATAATGTCTGCCTAAGATTTTTAACAGTTCTGACTAACAGCCCAGCAAACACGAGGTCTCAGACTCAGATCAATTAATATGTCAATTCTTTTTAATTTCAAGTGTATTTTTATGTACAAATCGAACTTCAAATTAACAAACGAAAAAACAAAAAAGCTGGTAGATTTCATCAATAAAAATACATAGAAAGTTGATGGACCACATTAGTAAAAAGACATGATACATGTTACAAAAGGCTTCTCTGCGAAATGAGACTAAATTACATAATGATATTTCGACTATTTTTGCAAAACTAGCAGCTGATTTGAACAAAAAATGTTCAATTTCAAAAATATCTACTCTTGCGAGTGGAAAAATAAGTTTCTCGTAGCTAAAAGGACACAAATAATTGATCTCATCTATATAATTGAAAAAGTTATAAAATAATTCTCAGAATGCACGTAACGTTGACTCAAATTCAATGTTGGTTTAACCCTTTGCCTGCTTATCACAACTAAAGTCGTTTTTAATCCGTTTTATTATAGCAGATTAAATCACATTTATTGGGAATAAAACGTGTGTTTTAACATCAAGATTTGCAAATGTTTGGTGTCAAATTAAACAAATATCTGTAATTTTCAGCCACTTGAAGTTGTGGGTCGCGGTAGCGAGACACAACTTCAAGTGGGTGAAAATTTAAATTATTTAATTTAGCAGGAGAAGTGTTAATACTGACCACGGTCTGCGACGGTATACAGATAAACGAGTTGGTTTTGTACACATTTCTGATAACCAGTCCTTTTTAATTCGTTTTATTAGCCGATTACATCAGAGTTATTGAGAATAAAATGTGTGTTTTAACATCAAGATTTACAAATGTTTGGTGTCAAATTAAACAATTATCTGTAATTTTCAACCATTTGAAATTGTGGGTCGCGGTAGCGAGACACAGCTTCAAGTGGTTGAAAATTTAAATTAAATAATTTTGCGGTTGAAAGGTTAGAATTCGCCTCACTTCGAATCTAGCGATACAGGTTTGGGATGCTCTTTATGTTGTGCTCCAAACCGTTTAAATATCCGGGGTGTGCAGTAAAGGTGTGGGGCATTTAAACGTTTTATCTCAGTCAATAGAAATATCCATAATTTTCAACCATTTGAAGTTGTGGGTTGCGGTAGCGAGACACAACGTCGAGTGGGTGAAAATTTAAATTATTTAACCGGACATGGGTTAATATTGATCACGGTCTGCGACGGTATACTGGTTCAGAGAAAAGGGGGTGCACACGCACAGCTTACATTAACCCTTTCATCGCTAATCACGCTGCCATCGTTTTTAACCCTTTAAGCGCTGACATTTTTGTATAAACCATTGACACCAAGGGGTTTCTTCAATTTGAAATCAGCATAAATATCTCAGTTAGATATTTCCGCTTCATTTAAATACCTATGTTATGGATCTACAGCCATTAGAAATAGTTACCTTTTTGATAGCTTTTATGCCATGGCACGGTTGAGAGAGACTTGTTTGACAAAAATACGCGAAATTTATGGTGTAATGTAGTCTCATTTTTCTGAGAAGCCTTTCATAATCCATCATGTCTTTTTACTAATGTAGTCCACCAACTTTCCATGTCTTTTTACTGATGAAGTCAACCGTTTTTTTTTGTCTTTTCGTTTGTTAAAGCGACACAATCAAGCTAAAATCATCAAAAAAACAGTATTTTTATTTCGGCTTCTTAATATGACCATATGATGTCAACATGTCCATAGACTAGAACTGCGTACGTTTTTAAACTTGTGTGTTGCGCATTTAGGTTACCAGAAGAGCCAGGTAGAAAGACGAAATTCCCTTATTCTTATTTTGGACATGCATGAAATACGATTTCTACATAGAAATACACTCGAAATTAAAAAGGATTGACTTAATAATTGATATCTCACTTAGATAACCCATCTTGTTTAAAGGTAGAATCTAATTGTCTTCGTAGTACCGAAGGCGTTAATTTAAATGAATGAGCACACCTTTCATAGAGTGTATTACATTACGTTTTGCTCATTTTTTTATTAGCACATTAAGTACCACCTTTTAAACATGTTAAAGATAAAATGTGACATCAATCAGCAATATTTGAAAAAAAGTTGACCTCTATTTTGTCAAATCTGAATAATTTTCACTCACTTGAAGTTTTGGATCGCGTCAGCGAGACACAATTTCAAGTGGGTGAAAATTCAGATTGAAAAATTTGGCGGTTAAAGGTTTAAACGGAACTTGGAAGAAAGCTTCACTTTAAATCTCAAACGCTGAAATAATTTTGTATAAACCATGAAGACTGAAGGATTTTTTCCATTCGAAATCATAATAAATATTATAGTTTACTTTTTCCGCTTCATTTTTAATACCTATGTTATGGGTCTACGTCTATTATAACTATTTTTACTCTTACAGAGCGGGATCGCGGAATCTGACGTCTATAGACGTCAGATTCTGACGAATAAAGTCGATCCCAGCATTGTGAGGGTTAACTAAAGGTCATGACGTAGCAGTTGATACTCTTAGAACAGTGCGTTTTTTATTATTCCAGTAAACGAGAGAAGGTGAATAATGTCAAAGATTTTAAACAGTTCTGACTAACAGCCCAGCACACACGAGGTGTTATCTGATATTGGTTAGATCAGACTCAGACTCAGAACAATTTATTTGTCACACGACAAAAACAAAGATTGATATTTATTGACATAAAGCAAAGTCATTACTGACTTATTTGTCATAGAAATGATAGAATATATGTACATGTATATACAAAATGGTTAATTTGCTTAAATCACACGACAATTTCCATGGTATGACATACAAAAATGAAATCATGTTAAAAGGCATTGCCATAGTAAAACACTGGATATTGAGATAAAATAACAGATAATTAATTACTACTTGAACAATGCCAATATGTGCACATAGGAGGTCTATCATCTTGTTTCCCGCACCAAAACCAGAGATAAAATAGCTACTATGTATGATCCACAAATCATATATAACAGCAAAAAAGACACTCTGGAAAGCGTAGAAACCTAAATATATATACAAATGCATAATTATGGTACTGGAGTATGTACAGTGATGTAGTAAAACGAAGTTAATGATAATATAGTACTTTAAAAATCAAACACAATCTCAGGTACATGTGATAAATGTCTAAGTCCGTAAAACAAGTAACTCCGAGCCATGTGACCATGCGCGCACAGACCCTATGTGCCCGGAGATTCCTTGATATTATCGAGTGTTGCAGACTTAGTGATGTAATAACAATAAAAAATACGGATAAAAATTATGTGTGCCATTCATGCAGTACATGTCACTCACACACTAGCATTAAAGTTTATTTAATTAACTAGTGATTTATTACCTAAAATATTGGCTCTTGCACAAGAACATTACAGCTTATTTTATTTCACTATATTGTTTAGTTCATACCATTGCTATCACGACCTAGTTAGTACCACATACTCGCAGTTACAATCGAAGAAAAACATTCCCGACCACATAGAGAAAATCAGTTGACTTAGCAACTCTGAGATCTGTCTGATAACAAAGGCGACGGAAACGTCCCTAACCGGTGTAACCGCCCGGATTAACCCCCCACTGAACTATACCCGGGTATATTCTGGACTATACCCGGGTATAATCTGGAATATCCCTGGGGTATAGTCTGGGAGCTCCCAGACTATACCCCAGGGTATATTCAGGGGGCTCCTAGAGTATACCCCACAAGCCCAGACTATACCCCATCAGATGCAGGGTGGGGTATAGTCTGGGAGATAGGGGTATACTCTGGGAGATATTATATATGATTACAATCAATTATAAATTTAAACTAATTATAAACTAACTCTCTAGGGGCTAGAGTACCACATGTCTCCTATGTTAACATTTTAATGGCTAGAGTATCACATGCCTCATAGGAGCCTACATCAATATTCTGGGGACTGGATTATCACATGTCTCCTATATAAAACTTCTGATAGCTAGATCATTATAATTATGTCTCTTTTATTAACCATCTGGGGTCTAAATAAAAATGAAATTAATGGGGTTTTAGGCCACCTTTGGGCACATATAGGCTAAACTGGGCCAGGAGAACCTTCTGGGGATGGTGAGATGACACTGCCTTCCAGGATTCGATATTCGAGCCCTGGCGGTTTAAGGCCGAGCACGCTACCTCTCCGTCACGGAGGCTCCCCACAATATTGAATCTTTACGAGTGAGCGGGAAAACCATTTTGTTTCTTTGAAACTTGAAGGCCGGAGTGGGGTTCGAACCCGCGATCTCCGACTTTCTAAGCAGGCAGTTTTAACCAGAGCCCCCGCCCTATCTGGAGTCTAGCATGTCTAAAGTTTCTAACCCTCTGTTTGCTAGACTACCATATGTCCAGAGTATCACATATCTCGTCTAATAATCGTCTGGGGCTAGACTGTCAAATGTCTCTGATTTTAACCTTCTGATGGTTAGAGTATCACATATCCCATGCATTAACCTGATGTGTTGTCACATCACTTGTCGCATCAACCCTCTGGAGGCTAGAGTATCACGTGTATCATGTATTATTATTAGGGCTCGACTATCACATGCCTCCTATATCAATCTTCTGATGGTTAGAGTATCACATGTCTCAGGTATTAACCCTCTGAGGACTAGACTATGCAAAGACTTCTATGTTAACCTTCTGATGGCTAGAGTATCACTTGTCTTATGTATTAATATTCTGGTGGCTAGATCACCACATGTCTCATGCATTAACCTTATGGGGCTAGACTGCCGAATCAAAAATGGTATTGAATAATGTTGTCAGTGAAGGTGTGAAATATCTAATGTCCGAAGAATATAACTCAATCGGAATTCCATCAATTCCCGACGCTTTACCTTTCTTATTCTACTTAGAGCTTTCTCTACTTCGTCCAATTGAATTTTACCATTGAGAATGTCATTCGATATGTCGTATTTATATCTATCGATATGTATTTTTTGTTGTATAGTTTTGAGTTTTGTATTTGCGTTTTGACACGTAGGTGGCTCACTTTGTTTTTAACATACGTCCAAAATGACTCTTATGTACATGACAATCACTACAAAATAGACGAGCTACATTCAAATGACATTGGAACTTCTCAGTTAGCTCGTATTATGAGAAATTGTTTAAATTTTCACAAGGACAACACCAGAGTTTAAAGATAAACTTGTTAAAGCCCAGTGACCTGCCTCATCTGAATTCTAGACTTGATCCAGAGAAACGAAATGACTCAACCCAAATAGTAATAATTGTACAAATGAACACCTAAAAATAATCTGTTGGAATATTAGAGGCATTGCACGTAAGTTATGTGATGAATCATTGTTAAATACACTATTAAGTAACTCGATTATTATTTTGTTAGAAACTATGAAAGGTCCGAGCTATGATTTAGATATTAAAAACTATTCATATTATAATTTTGCTATAAATAATAAACACCCAAATGCCTCTAGATATTCTGGTAGAATAGGAATATTAGTAAAGAATGCATTGACAACTTTATTTAAGTAGAACAAGTGCATGGATGTATGGTATGGATACCTATTAAGAGTAATTTATTTAAAGAATGTAAAAGAAATGTCAAAATAGGGTGTGTATACATACCTCCTTTGGATTCCAGTTATAAAGGTGATAAACTAGATACATTTGATATATTAGATTACGAAGTACCACGCTATATAAGAACACATGATGTAATGATGGTTCTCAGAATCAGCCCCAGGACTAGTTAAAGTTGATACTCTTAACACTTCAGTGCGTCTTTTATGTTTCCAGTAAACGAGAGAAGGTGAATAATGTCTGACTAAGATTTTTAACAGTTCTGACTAACAGCCCAGCAAACACGAGGTCTCAGACTCAGATCAATTAATATGTCAATTCTTTTTAATTTCAAGTGTATTTTTATGTACAAATCGAACTTCAAATTAACAAACGAAAAGACAAGAAAGACATGAGACAAGTTACAAAAGGCTTCTCTGCGAAATGAGACTAAATTACATAATGATATTTCGACTATTTTTGCAAAACTAGCAGCTGATTTGAACAACAAATGTTCACTTTCAAAAATATCTACTCGTGCGAGTGGAAAAATAAGTTTCTCGTAGCTAAAAGGACACAAATAATTGATCTCATCTATGTAATTGAAAAAAGTTATAAAATAATTCTCAGAATGCACGTAACGTTGACTCAAATTCAATGTTGGTTTAACCCTTTGCCTGCTTATCACAACTAAAGTCGTTTTTAATCCGTTTTATTATAGCAGATTAAATCACATTTATTGGGAATAAAACGTGTGTTTTAACATCAAGATTTGCAAATGTTTGATGTCAAATTAAACAAATATCTGTCATTTTCAGCCACTTGAAGCTGTGGGTCGCGGTAGAGAAACAACTTCAAGTGGGTGAAAATTTAAATTATTTAATTTAGCAGGAGAAGTGTTAATACTGACCACGCTGTGCGACGGTATACAGATAAACGAGTTGGTTGTGTACACATTTCTGAACACCAGTCCTTTTTAATTCGTTTTATTAGCTGATTACATCACAGTTATTGGGAATAAAATGTGTGCTTAAACAGCAACATTTGCAAAAGTTTGGTGTCAAATTAATCAAATATCTGTAATTTTTCACCGCTTGAGGTTGTGGGTCGCGGTAGCGAGACACAACTTCAAGTGGGAGAAAATTTAAAATAAATAATTTGGCGGTTGAAAGGTTAGAATTCACCTCACTTCGAATCTAGTGATACAGGTTTGGGTTGCGGCGTAGATAAACTGTCATGTGGTAGTGTGTTCTTTCTCTTTATGTTGTGCTCCAAACCGTTCAAATATCCGGAGTGTGCAGTAAAGGTGTGGGGCATTTAAACGTTTTATCTCAGTCAATAGAAATATCCATAATTTTCAACCATTTGAAGTTGTGGGTTGCGGTAGCGAGACACAACGTCGAGTGGGTGAAAATTTAAAGGGGCCCCTTGGGATGAGACATTTTCAATGTTGTCAATTTTGAAAATTTAACTTATATGAAGCCATATAGCCTACTGATCTTAACTAAAAATACAAAAAAATCAAAAAACTATTTTAAAGCAACGAAAAAGAGTGAAATAGTTATATTTCCAGGTCGTATATTGCCATGTAAACAAAACAAGTCAGCAATATGCAGCCCTTCATACCACATATTCCCACGTCTTGGCCGAGAAGATCAAAGCAATCGCCGCTAATTGGTGTCTGATTGGTGTCTTATAGTCAGGACATAAAGTGATCCACCTGCAACACTGATTGTCTGCCCAACGCTGGGCCGACGGCATCAACATGCGGCCCAGTGCTGTAGGAACACTCAATCGTCCTTCAGCATGTGTTTAGGTATACAAAAAGTTTGTTTGGGTTTTAAGCGGTTTCATGGAAATGTTAATAAGAAATATTTATAAAAATCTAAAAACTCTGAAAAAAATAAAATCATGATCTGGGGGATACACTACTTCATTACAAAACTAAAAACGAGAATTGATGTCATCCCAAGGGGCTGCTTTAAATTATTTAACCGGACATGGGTTAATATTGATCACGGTCTGCGACGGTATACTGGTTCTGAAAAAAGGGGGTGCACACGCACAGCTTACATTAACCCTTTCATCGCTAATCACGCTGCCATCGTTTTTAACCCTTTTAGCGCTGACATTTTTGTATAAACCATTGACACCAAGGGTTTTTTTCAATTTGAAATCAGCATAAATATCTCAGCTAGATATTTCCGCTTCATTTAAATACCTATGTTATGGATCTACAGCCATTAGAAATAGTTACCTTTTTAATAGCTTTTATGCCATGGCACGGTTGAGAGAGACTTGTTTGACCTCTATTTTGTCAAATATGAATAATTTTCACTCACTTGAAGTTGTGGATCGCGTCAGCGAGACACAATTTCAAATGGGTAAAAATTCAGATTGAAAAATTTTGCGGTTAAAGGTTTTTAAAACGGAACTTGGAAGAAAGATTGACTTAAACCCTTCAAACGCTGAAATAATTTTGTATAAACCATGATTTTTTCCATTCGAAATCATAATAAGTATTATAGTTTACTTTTTCCGCTTCATTTTTAATACCTATGTTATGGGTCTACGTCTATTATAACTATTTTTACTCTTACAGAGCGGGATCGCGGAATCTGACGTCTATAGACGTCAGATTCTGACGAATAAAGTCGATCCCAGCATTCAAAAAGCGCAAAATTTTTCAATCTGAATTTTCACCCATTTGAAATTGTGTCTCGCTGACGCGATCCACAACTTCAAGTGAGTGAAAATTATTCATATTTGACAAAATAGAGGTCAACTTTTTTTTCAAATATTGCTGATTGATGTCACATTTTATCTTTAACATGTTTAAAAGGTGGTACTTAATGTACAAATAAACAAATGAGCAAAACGTAATGTAATACACTCTATAAAATGTGTGCTCATTCATTTAAATTAACGCCTTCGGTACTACGAAGACAATTAGATTCCACCTTTAAACAAGATGGGTTATCTAAGTGAGATATCAATTATTAAGTCAATCCTTTTCAATTTCGAGTGTATTTCTATGTAGAAATCGTATTCCATGCATGTCCAAAATAAGAAATAAGGGGATTTCGTCTTTCAGTTGATACTCTTAAAACTTCAGTGCGTTTTTTATTATTCCAGTAAACGAGAGAAGGTGAATAATGTCAAAGATTTTCAACAGTTCTGACTAACAGCCCAGCACACACGAGGTGTTATCTGATATTGGTTCAATCAGACTCAGACTCAGAACAATTTATTTGTCACACGACAAAAACAAAGATCGATATTTATTGACATAAAGCAAAGTCATTACTGACTTATTTGTCATAGAAATGATAGAATATATGTACATGTATATACAAAATGGTTAATTTGCTAAAATCACACGACAATTTCCATGGTGTGACATACAAAAATGAAATCATGTTAAAAAGCATTGCCATAGTAAAACATTGGATATTGAGATAAAATAACAGATAATTAATTACTACTTGAACAATGCCAATATGTGAACATAGGAGGTCTATCATTTTGTTTCCCGCACCAAAACCAGAGATAAAATAGCTACTATGTATGATCCACAAATTATATATGACAGCAAAAAAGACACTCTGGAAAGCGTAGAAACCTAAATATATATACAAATGCATAATTATGGTACTGGAGTATGTACAGTGATGTAGTAAAACGACGTTAATGATAACATAGTACTTTAAAAATCAAACACAATCTCAGGTATATGTGATAAATGTCTAAGTCCGTAAAACAAGTAACTCCGAGCCATGTGACCATGCACGCACAGACCCTATGTGCCCGGAGATTCCTTGATATCATCGAGTGTTGCAGACTTAGTGATGTAATAACAATAAAAAATACGGATAAAAATTATGTGTGCCATTCATGCAGTACATGTCACTCACACACTAGCATTAAAGTTTATTTAATTAACTAGTGATTTATTTCCTAAAATATTGGCTCTTGCACACGAACATTACAGCTTATTTTATTTCACTATATTGTTTAGCTCATACCATTTCTATCACGACCTAGTTAGTACCACATAATCGTAGTTACAATCGAAGAAAAACATTCCCGACCTCATAGTAGTCAGGGCCCATTATGCGAAAAAGTGCATTCTTAAAGTTTGTAAGGCATTTTTTAGTAGAATTTGTCATGCAGTTGTTTTAACACAATTCGAATATGCTGATTCCAAATCTGCCCAATGCCAAGCTCCATTCTGTCTTTTTCCTACCTGAAATTTAAAAACAAAATGGCCGCCAAAATGTGTGAAAATATCACAACTGTACATCACAGCTTGGCTCACAATGAACACAAAAACATCATTTCGGTGTCTAAAATAACATTTTTGGGGTCAGGGAATTCAGTTATGATGCTTCCGAAGGTCATATAGCCACTATTATTATTAAACAGTGGCCGCTAGAGGGCTAAATCCAAAATGGCCGCCACTGCAACGTAATGTGCCTTAACTTTGCTTCCAAATAACGTAGAACTGTGTTTTTGGTGTCTACATATAGGTTTCTCACACCGAGGAAACCAATTCAGAGCCGCGATAACATATATTATCAATATTTCACAAAGTTATGGGGAACAAAACAAATGTTGCGCCAGAAAAACGACACATTGAAGTCCAGTGTGATAATTTCTTTAAAAAAACATTTTTTCTCATTCACAAGCCGAGGGAAACCATTGTATGAGGCATTTTGTAAGAATGTTTAGATAACTAACAAAAATATTTTATGATTGTTGATCACTGCTCGGCACTAGATAACCTGTCGCTCATCATTTATCCGCTCTAGGCCTATTGGCATTGGCCACGGGTGGCACACCTAGGCCAAACTAGGTTTGAGCAAAACATGAAGTTGACCCATCAAAGTGGTCTGCATAACTATGACAATGATGACACGCATACATGTTCCGTTCTGTTAGTATAATCCACTTTATACATTTTTTTGGTAAAAACGTGCACATCACATAAAAAATATGTTTCTTACTCGGATAGACAATTTACATTATAGAATCATCTTCGATTTTATATTTTTGCGCAGATGATATACCACAAAATAGCCAGATAAGGCGGTGATAACACGTTTTCGGACAGATATAAATGAACGACTAAGAGACAAAAATGTAATGTACACATAAATCTACTGCTCCAACTTAAAACAAGGATGAGATAGATGATGTCACTGTCAATAACAATGATAACATACAGATACACGATATCGAAAATATGTAATAATATGTAATAATATTGTATATTATGTTTTGAGCATATGAGATAAATGGTTGAGGAGACCCATTATGATTTTTTATGAATATATTATGAACATACACCATCTTCAGACGATGTTAGTGGCTGTCCCTACTGTTGCCAACTCAATGCTATATTGTGTCAGAAACAAGTCCCAGAGATTATTGGGTACACTGTTTCAACAAGATTGTGTGGTGATTGGGGCAATATAAATTGATACCGTTTTTAACACGATCAGGCTGTTTTCACACAAAATAAAGACGCGTTCTATATGTGGTCGTGATATGGTGGAATGTGTATTGAATCAGTAGGTTCAGTTCATGCATAGTTCTGAGCCCTCACCTCAAATAATATACAGTTGCCCAATAGGTTCAGTTTTGCAAGAGGTATAAATGTTAGAGACATATATAAAGTGATGACATAATATGATTGATGTAAAGATATATAGGTCCCTAGTAACTATATAGGTCTCCTATCTCTTAAATTAGAGTATATATTACTTTGGTTTTTATGTAATCAACAATGATCGTCTAATAATCTATGCAAGACACATGATTGTATGCTACATCGAAAAACACTTCCATTCAGGTCTATTACACGAATGAATATATTACAGATAAAGCACAGAACCGAGGGCGATGCAGTTTCAGTTTGCAGAAATAAAGTTCAAATTGGTCACTTTTGGTAAAGATGTCAAGTTCATTCAGCCATTCACAGAAAATGTTATATCACGACAATCATACTGTCAGATACTGACAATGTGATAGTCGTAATACATGATGTAAACTTGCTCCTTCTGCTTTCAAAACCTTCACATCCAATAACAATGCTTAGCTGTGTTAACCTGAAGCTGGTAACATTTATCGTAGAATATACCATTTAATCGTCTCAAAGGCCTCGGCATCAATTCTAAAATCAGTATCTGACAATATCTGAATTTTATGTTAAACTGCACGAAAACATCCTGATCGTGTTACGAACGGTATCAATGTATATTACCACATATTCTGCATTCTATCCTGTTGCAACAGTGTACCCAATAATTTCTGTGGACTTATTTATGACACAATAATTATAGCATTGAGTTGGCAACAGTAAGGACATTTACTAGCATCATCTGAAGATGGTGTAAGTTTTTAATATATTATTAAAATAATCATAATCAGTATTTTCAACATTACCCTAGCAAATGAGCATTACCCTAGGAAATTATATTTGTGGATAGCTCCTCCTCCCTGCTCTGTTTATATTTTGGGTGTCCTCCACCATTAACCTCATATGCTCAAAACATAATATATAAGTTAACTTCTGCACTAAATTACACATTTTTGATATCGTGTAACTGTATATTATCATTGCCATTGACGATGACATCATCTATCTCATCCTTGTTTTTAAATTAGAGGAGTAGATATAAAATGTGTACATTACGTTTTTGTGTGGATCTGAGAAACATTTTCTTCATGTGATGTGCACGTTTTTACCAGCACAATATATAAAGTGGATTATACTAACAGAACGGAACATGTATGCGTGTCATCATTGTCATGGCTATGTAGACAACCTTGATTGATCAACTACATGTTTTGCTCAAACCTAGTATAGGGTTTGGCCCAAGGGTGCCACCTGTGGCCAATGGGCTTTTAAATTACCTCAATTGATTTATTCTCTGCTGTAAAAGCACGATACAAGTGGATATCACAAAGGCCACAAACCAATAGGCCTAGAGCGGATATATGGTGGCGACAGGTTATCTAGTGCTGGGTAGTGATCAACAATCATAAAATATTTTTGTCATTATCTAAACACTATTACAAAATGCCTCTTACATTGGTTTCCCTCGACTTCTGAATGTGAAAAAATTGCTTTAAAACCTGTTTTGTAACTTTGTGAAATATTGATAATAGATGTTATCGCGGCTTTGAATTAGTGTCCTAGGTGTGAGAAACCTATATGTAGACACCAAAAACAAATTCCTATGTTATTTGGAAGCAAAGTTGGGGCACCTTACGTTGCAATGGCGGCCATTTTGGATTTTGCCTTCCAGCGGCCACTCTTTAATTATAATGGTAGCTATATGACCTTCGAAACATCATAACTCAATTCCCTGACCCAAAAAATGTTATTTTAGACACCGAAATGATGTTTTGTGTTCATTGTGAGCTAAGCCGCGATGTACAGTTGTGACATTTTATCAAATTTTGGTGCCATTTTGTTTTTAAATTTTGAGTGGGAAAAAAGACAAAATAGAGCTTGGCATGGGGTAAATTTGGAATCAGCATACCCAAATTCTGTAAGAACAACTGCATGCCAAATTCTACTAAAAATGCCTTAACAAGTCAGAAATTTCAGAAATGGGACCTGACTATATAGAAAATTAGTTGACTTAGCAACTCTGAGATCTGTCTGATAACAAAGGCGACGGAAACGTCCCTAACCGGTGTAACCTCCCAGATTAACCCCCCACTGAACTATACCCGGGTATATTCTGGACTATACCCGGGTATAATCTGGAATAAACCCTGGGGTATAGTCTGGGAGCTCCCAGACTATACCCCAGGGTATATTCAGGGAGCTCCCAGAGTATACCCCACAAGCCCAGACTATACACCATCAGATGCAGGGTGAGGTATAGTCTGGGAGATAGGGGTATACTCTGGGAGATATTATATATGATTACAATCAATTATAAATTTAAACTAATTATAAACTAACTCTCTAGGGGCTAGAGTACCACATGTCTCCTATGTTAACATTTTAATGGCTAGAGTATCACATGCCTCATAGGAGCCTACATCAATATTCTGGGGACTGTATTATCACATGTCTCCTATATAAAACTTCTGATAGCCAGATCATTATAATTATGTCTCTTTTATTAACCATCTGGGGTCTAAATAAAAATGAAATTAATGGGGTTTTAGGCCACCTTTGTGCACATATAGGCTAAACTGGGCCAGGAGAACCTTCTGGGGATGGTGAGATGAATGAGATGACACTGCCCTCCAGGATTCGATATTCGAGCCCTGGCGGTTTAAGGCCGAGCACGCTACCTCTCCGTCACGGAGGCTCCCCACAATATTGAATCTTTACGAGTGAGCGGGGAAACCATTTTGTTTTTTGAAACTTGAAGGCCAGAGTGGGGTTCGAACCCGCGATCTCCGACTTTCCAAGCAGGCAGCTTTAACCAGAGCCCCCGCCCTATCTGGGGTCTAGCGAATCAAGTGTCTCACGTAATAACTATCATTAAATTAACCTTCTGGTGGTTAGAGTATAGCATGTCTAATGTTTCTAACCCTCTGTGTGCTAGACTACCATATGTCCAGAGTATCACATATCTCGTCTAATAATCGTCTGGGGCTAGACTGTCAAATGTCTCTGATTTTAACCTTCTGATGGTTAGAGTATCACATATCCCATGCATTAAACTGATGTGTTGTCACATCACTTGTCGCATCAACCCTCTGGAGGCTAGAGTATCACGTGTATCATGTATTATTATTAGGGCTCGACTATCACATGCCTCCTATATTAATCTTCTGATGGTTAGAGTATCACATGTCTCAGGTAATAACCCTCTGAGGACTAGACTATGCAAAGACTTCTATGTTAACCTTCTGATGGCTAGAGTATCACTTGTCTTATGTATTAACATTCTGGTGGCTAGATCACCACATGTCTCATGCATTAACCTTATGGGGCTAGACTGCCGAATCGAAAATGGTATTGAATAATGTTGTCAGTGAAGGTGTGAAATATCTAATGTCCGAAGAATATAACTCAATCGGAATTCCATCAATTCCCGACGCTTTACCTTTTTTATTCTACTTAGAGCTTTCTCTACTTCGTCCAATTGAATTTTACCATTGAGAATGTCATTCGATATGTCGTATTTATATCTATCGATATGTATTTTTCGTTGTATAGTTTTGAATTTTGTATTTGTGTTTTGACACGTAGGTGGCTCACTTTGTTTTTAACATACGTCAAAAATGACCCTTATGTACATGACAATCACTACAAAAAAGACGGGCTACATTTAAATGACATTGGAATTTCTCAGTTAGCTCGTAATATGAGAAATTGTTTAAATTTTTACAAGGACAACACCCGAGTTTAAAGATAAACTTGTTAAAGCCCAGTGACCTGCCCCATTTGAATTCTAGACTTGATCCAGAGAAACAAAATGAGCTCAACCCAAATAGTATTAATTTTACAAATGAACACCTAAAAATAATCTGTTGGAATATTAGAGGCTTTGCACGTAAGTTATGTGATGAATCGTTGTTAAATACACTATTGAATAACTCGATTATTATTTTGTTAGAAACTATGAAAGGTCCGAACTATGATTTAGATATTAAAAACTATTCATATTATAATTTTGCTATAAATAATAAACACCCAAATGCCTCTAGATATTCTGGTGAAATAGGAATATTAGTAAAGAATGCATTGACAACTTTATTTAAGTAGAACAAGTGCATGAATGTATGGTATGGATACCTATTAAAAGTAATTTATTTAAAGAATGTAAAAGAAATGTCAAAATAGGGTTTGTATACATACCTCCTTTGGATTCCAGTTATAAAGGTGATAAACTAGATACATTTGATATATTAGATTACGAAGTAGCACGCTATATAAGAACACATGATGTAATGATGGTGGGTGATTTTAATGCTAGAACTGGATTAAACCCAGATACAACGACTTGTAAAAATAACATACGATGTAGACATAATAAGGATACACAGATAAATGTGTATAGGAAACATTTATTACAACTGCGTAAAAACAGTGGAATGATTATTTCAAATAGCAGATTTTTTTATGATAACTGCGCAGGAAATTTTACATATTTCTCTAGAAGAGGCAAAAGCACTGTTGACTATTTACTATTGTCAAAACGTAGTCTCAACATGTTACGGGATTTTAAAATTGGACAGTTACTAGCAGATTCTGATCACTGTCCTTTACTGTTTTCTTTAAAACACACAAAAAATATTATAAGAGCAGAAAACAAAGGAGATGTCATAGACAATCACATTTTCTATAAATATATATGGCAGCCTGAGAAGAAGAAACTTTGTCAAGATTTTTTAAAAACTCAAGATTGTCTTTATATTTATGACCAATTTATATCCTCAGTAATAGACCTATCTGATAATGAACATCTTTGCAAATCACTGTACCACCTGTTAATATATCTAGCGGAAAACTGCCTAAGAAAAGTTATCAAGAACAAATCTAATGCTAAATCAAATAGATTCCCAACAAACCCATGGTTTGATAACGAGTGTAAAAACATAAAACATTCATGTAATAAAATCTCAAAAACACATGATTTATCAGTTTCAATATATAGAGAAGAATGCCATGACTTGCGGAAAAAATATAAAAATATTATCCAGGACAAAAAACGACAGTATGTAAAAAATCAAGTTGACAAGTTCCAGAATCTAGTGTCCCAAAACCCAAAACTTTTAAGCGCCAATCGTAACCCCCAGCTTTAAATATGTTTGACACAAATTGTATGTCTACAATCAGTAATGATGTTACAAACAACAACTTATTTTATAATCACGACAAAAACGAAGCAAAATATCGTATTTCAAACGACATTCTGAACGGAAAAATTACGAGAAATGAAATTGAGAATGCTATTCGCAAAGCTAAAAATGGTAAAACGACTGGAATAGATAGGTTACCATTAGAACTAATTTCGTCAAACAGTCTTGCATTCGCTCCCATATTACAATGCCCATTTAATAGTATATTTAAGTCGTGTAGTTACCAAGAACGTTGGGTAGATGGTGAAATAACCCCAATATATAAAAGTGGTTCTAAAACTGATCCTGAAAACTACTGTAAAGTCACTGTCCTACCTGCATTAGGTAAACTTTTCGAAATAGTGTTAGAAAATCGTCTAAAATTTAAAAAAAGATGTTTGTTCTGATAATGACCCATTTCAGGCAGGATTTAAAGCAAACAGTAGAACCGTAGATAATATATTTGTTCTCTATTCTCTTGTTCAGCAATATAAAAGGCTGAAAAAAACCCTTTTTGTATGTTTTATAGACTTCACTAAAGCATTCGATTATATAAATCGAAATGCCTTAATCTACAAACTGTTTAAGAAGAATGTTAGTGGGAATTTTTTTACACCTAATAAAGAGTATGTTTTCAAAATCCAAAACTAGAGTGAATTGGGGAAACGACTTTAGCATGCCTCTTAATATATGTTTTGGCGTAATTCAAGGAGGTGTTCTAAGCCCGCAATTGTTTAACGAATTTTTAAGTGATTTAGACGATTACTTAGACCCTGAATGCGGAGTTAAGCTAGACAGAAAGTTACTTCTTTATTTATTATTTATTCTCACATTCCGCGAAAGGTTTGCAAAAACAATTGAACTGTTTATATAAAAATTGTGCAAAATGGCAAATGATTGTAGGTTTATTGAAAACAAAGGTGGTTATCTATAACTCTGCTTACGCTTTGCGAAATTGTGTTTTTAAATATGGAGACGAAGTTAGCGAAATTGTAAACACATATAAATATCTTGGAGTATGGTGCTCAAACAAAAACAAATTATTATCTGAGAACTTTGCATATCTTTCTAATAAGGCGTCTAAAGCATTATCTGCAATACAAAATTATTGTTCTGAGACACTTGGTAAATTAACTCCTAGATTAGCACTAAAAACGTTTAACAGTCAAATTTTACCAATTTTATTGTATTGCACAGAGTTAATGTACAATGGAAAGCAGATGCAGGAAATCGAGCAAATACAATTAAAGTTTTTAAAAATAATGTTGGGTGTTCGTCGACAAACCTCATCTCTACGTGGATACAGGTCAATTTCCTATAATAGTTTTACAAAAGATTTCTGTTTTAAAATACTGGTGTCATATTTTATCTTTACCTCCTGAAAGTGTTATGCGACGGGCATTAACACGTTGATACAGCTTGATCGATCAGGAAAACAAAACTGGGTTTCACACGTAAAATCATTGTTAAATGAAATCCAACTTTTCGATTACTGGAAAACACAAAAAATACATTGTATCAAATCGTTAAGAAAAGATGTGGAATATACTATTAAAGCTTTATCCACCAATAAATGAAAACATGATATTTCAATTTCTGGTTTATATCCCAAATTACGCACCTATGCAACCTTTAAATTAACATTTTATATTGAGCCATATTTATTATTATTAAAAAATGTAAAAGAAGTTTCGGCATTAGCCAAGTTTAGACTATCATCACATTCATTACAGATTGAGCAGACATAATAACATACCTGTAAATAATAGAATATGTACGAGATGTGATTACAATGCCGTTGATGACGAAGAACATTTTTTAATCCATTGTAGTTATTTTAATGAGGAAAGATATGTTTTATTTAAAGAAGCAAATAATTATATTGAACATTTTACCACTGTGTCATCCAATTTTAAATTTGTAATGCTTTTGGTATAAACATATTTATTGGGATTTCCAAGTAGCACAAGTGCTAATACAAAGGATCTCCAATTGCTAATGCTAATACAAAGGATCTACAATTTGTAATACTTTTATCTTCTCAAGAACACTATATTATTAAGCTTTTGGAGGAACACGGTCGCATATATTATGTAAAATATAATAGAAATAAAATAAAATACAAGCGTGATTTTATGCATGTACACATTTTTATTTGCACATTATACCATTTTATTGGCACATTATATCACTTTTTTTGCATATTATATGTTCCATCTCTTTATAACATGTATAATTATAATTTTTATTTGGATTTTTCTATATGCATTGTATATATTCGTCAACTTATGCTTGTGTTTTTGTTGTTGTATACCATGTATACACATGATATGTAAGTCCAGCTGTGACTTTTTATTGTCGATAAAATTTCTGTCTGTCTGTCTGTCTGCTTAGAAAACAATTATAAAATTGGTATAGTTCAATTGTGCTTTCGCTAAGGTTCTGCCGTTGCAAGCGTTTCCAGAAACCCTAATAATATTTTGGATTGTTGCTACATATCTCTTCAAGATTTAATTTCAAGTTTGTATCATAGTTTAATATACATATGTAACCAAATAAGCTAACAAAAATACATTATAATATATAGTTTGTATTATAGTTTAATATACATATGTAACCAAATAAGCTAACAAAAATACAATATAATATATAGTTTGTACTATAGTTTAATATAAATATGTAACCTAATATGTAAGCTAACAAAAATACATTATAATATATGTTGTGAGGATCAGGAGATCTGCATTAAGATCAATGTTGATCGCTATCATGCAGGCTACTAGTTAGAAAAAAAAACAATAACAAAGATCATCGCGCAATACATGGTAGGACGAATTCGCTCCCCATGGAGAGCTGATGCCACCGACCACATACAGCGCGATGACATACTATGTAGCAGCATGAAAGCAGCACAGAATATAACGTCGAGGTAATAAAGCTGCACTGCCCCGCAAAGCCAAAAGGCAGTATCCGCTTACTTTGGAAGTAAGCAGGCACCGCCTATTGGCCCCACACAGCAGTGCAGGTAAATATTAATATCTTTACTGTTTAACAAAGATAATCTTCAAACAGCGTTGAATAACGTCTAATTTAACCCCTTATTCTGCTGAATTGTTTGTTTCTATTTTTCATTCATTTGAAGCTGGAATTGCTAACGCAATTTTCAGCTTCAAATGACGAAAATATTGATATTGATGAAAAATAGACATCTCCAACATTGAATTATTGTTTCAACAAAGCATGTACTAAGAATTATTTGATCGAATCTTTTGATATTTCTATTGATCTAAAACCTGCTTGAAGCCTGCTCGGACCAACATTTTTTTTGCTGGGCCTCTTTTTGGTACATTTTAAAATTAAAAACATATTATTACTATGCGAAATAATTGCAAATATCAGTGCTTTTAACTGGAAGAGGGTGAACCAACATTCAACCAGCACAGAACCAGCTTCGTGTCAGCAGAACGAGCTTCCCATTGGACACACGACGTTGTTGCGAGGCTGAATCAACGTCAATGACGTTGATTCAACGTCGCAACAACGCCGTGTGCCCAGTGGTTTACTTTTCAAGTAATCAGGTAGTGTGATTCGCCTTCGTAGGGCAGAATAGCAGCCACAATAAGTGTCAGGAATCGCAGATGAATTTTACCAAGCACACACGTGTGAGTAAATAGTGCTTTACGTCGCTTTCTGCACAATGATGGCAATATCGCGACAGAGGGAAGCGCAAAGTCTGGACTATGTCCTACTCCTATCAAATGACTTCAAGGGTTCTGTATAGTGCACAGTACCATAGACAGCACTGCACCCTCCAGGCCTTTGAAGCACACACGGGACATAGAGCCAAACTCAGCCAAATGTTGTTCTAATTACATGTGTTGGTTCATAGTCTACGATGCAGTCCATCAACTGAACAGCATTGATTCAATGCATCGTGTTTGCTATAGATACACGTGGCTTTTATTATATCATCATTAGACCCGTTCGCGGCTTCGCCTACTTATATGATGTGATGTGATGATATTCCCGCGATCACGTTTTTTACACACAAGCAATTTGGTAGATGACATGGGAATTATTATCAATATTTGTTCAATTAAATGCTTGTTTAATCAATTACTGACATCACATTCCGCATGTCGCAGGAAAGTGTATAATAATGAGAATAGGAGAGACTGCAATTACCACTTAACCAACACGCATATCACCAGAACGATAATATTATCTGGTATGGACCATAGTGTTTTTGTCAATTTTAAATCATCATAAATATCTTAGTTAGCTTTTTTCCGCTTCATTTGAATATCTATGTTATGGTTCTACGGTGCGGTGATTACCTTTAGACGTCAGAATCTGGGGTTCACAGACGTCACATTCTAACCTCTAAAGTCGCTTCCCGCACTGAAAGGGTTAATGGCATATACATCAAAAGAATATCTAACCCTTGTGCTGCTGACGTGTTTGTTACTATTTTTCATTATTATCATTATTATATTACCTCCGCCAAAGGAGGTACTGTTCTTGGTCGTGTTGTTTTGTTTTTATGTCTGTCTGTCCGTCCGTCCATCGGATAACTTGAAAAGTAATTAACAGATTATCATTTAATATTTACCAGAGGTGTGTGTCAGGTAAGGGAACAACCGATGATTCTATGATGCGAATTACGACACGGATCCATTACCAGGATTACGATGCGGATCGCACAGATTAAAATCTTATAGACTTTAATATAAGGACAGGTCCAGAACTTCGAGACTGGAACAGCTTCAAAAATTCAAAGAATTCTAAAACATTGCAGCTCCAACAATTTTGCACCCTGTCACCGTGTAAGCTGGTACGTTTCTTCCTTAGTTATGGCCCTGATATGTATTTGATTTTTCTGCATTAAAATGGTAAAGCCATTTGTAAAGGAAAATGGCGTTAATTGTAAAGTTGCTCTAACAATATTGCCATCTTGAACGCCATCCTGAAAATTCTACTTTTTGTATGGTCAGATTTTTGTAAACTTTTGATATGTTAGTAAGCACATCTGATATTACTGCATAACAATAAACCGTTGAGAAACCTTTTATAGCATTTTTTTCAGGATCAAACCATATATGCAGCTGACTAAATGGCTGGCGGTAATAATTCGCTCAAAAGAGGGTATTCTACATACTTCGACGTCAGTGGCAAATGCGTTACCTAGCAAGAATTGTTGAATGGCTCCCAATTAATTGATTTCTGAGTTTAGAGATACTTTTTCATTTTTTATTCCAGCCTTTTACAGCACGAAATTATTTATTTAAAAAAAATCAGCTCACTGTGCTATTTTAATGGACCACTAATTAAATTACAATATCTACAATTATGTAAAATGTACAAAAGAGAACAATTGACATAATAAATTGTCGTAGCGGTTGTTTTTATTATGTTGAAATCAGTTTCAGGCCAATATCTTTGAAACCATTTATGTTAGGATGTACTGAGGGGTGACATGCCCTTCTAGGCCAATAACAGTTCAAAAGATAGAGTATTGGCTGGCTGTGGTAAAGAGGGATATTTTACATATTTCGACGTGGCAAAAATTTATTTCTCAGCTCCTGTAAATCAAAACATTCAAATAGAAAATGGCAATTGTCGCCAACCCGCTGCATATTACAATAATCTGGACAAACATCTTACAGGACTCGTAAAACCATGCAGCGCCACGTAGTGTGGAATGGGTAACTATGGGTTTACTCCATATAACTTCATCTTCAAATTGATTCGCCAGGTGGTACCACAGTGCCGCTGATGTCATCGTTATCGTCAGTGCATCACCTTTAACCTGACTGGTTATCGTCGTAAAATATTATGATTTTTTAGCGAATATTTCACCTTACTATCATTTTATGACATACTAAGGATGTATAAGTACTTTCCTATGAGAGAGTAGAGACGCGTTTTACTGCGCAAGACAGTGATAGTCCTATAGTATATTTCTACAGTCCATTTCATTCATATAGAGCGACCCTCGAGATGTGATCTTCTAATTCATTTATTTCAACTCTGTGGAAGAATCTTCACAAAACACCTTCATTAAAAAACGTTTTTGTTAAAAAACAGCGGCCTACGAATCAGTTTCACTTATTGTCATGCAGAACACTCCATACAAAAAACGAAATTCATCACCTCACATGACGTGTATATACACACTCTACATAATCTTCACTTTTGGTGTTTTCGTTTGTGTGGACCTAAATATATGGAATAAATTGTGAATACCAGTTGAGACGTATTATCGTCCCCGTACGGTATACGTAAACCTCAGATTATCTAAACTTAAAATTATTCGAGTGACACCTTCTTGTTTTGACAGCAATTATCTGGCAGTGGTTGTGATTGCTTACGGGGCTGTTTTCATAGCCACGTGGTTAGGCCTGTTGATCGGGTTGTGATAGCTGGCACCTCTAATTAGGACGTGACCCTTGGGGTGCCAACACACACATAATTTAAATTATGTGACACTTCACGTTGTGTTTGGCTACCGCGAGCCACAACTTTAAGTGAGTAGAACATATAAATTGAAACCTAAACATTCTGGGTAATTACCACATTTTTAACCTTCAAAATTTGTTGTTGGTATGCTCATAAAAAGGATTAAAAGGTGCAATAGTTATTATTGGCTGTCAAAGGGTTAACCCTTAAACCGCTAAGGTTAATAATTTAAATTTCCAACCACTTTAAATTGTGTCTCGCTACCGCGACCCACAACTTCAAGTGGGTGAAAATTACTCATATTTGTTTAATTTCAGATCAAACATTCCCAATAAATGCAATTGAATTCTCATCCTTTTGAAGCTGTGTCTCGCTGACGCGATCCACAACTTCAAGTGTGTAAAAATTATTCAGATTTGACAAAATGGAGGTCAACTCTTTTCAAATCTTGCTGGTTGATGTCACATTTTATCTTTAACATATTTAAAATGTGGTACTTAATGTGCTGATAAAAAATGAAAACCCGAATATATGCGGCACCGGCGGTTAAAGGGCTAAGTCGATTACGTAGACGTCATTTTTTGAGAATTACACCCGGTTTAATTAGAGCCGTGAACACACACACACTTGACGCCACCTCACCAGGGTGACAGCAAATAATGAAATAATGCCGGCTTAATGTTGGGCCAGCGTCGCAGACTCTGGATCAACTTTAAACCGGTATTGGTTCAATGTCCTGTGTTGCCAGGATGTGGCGTGAAGTTCTGTTGACGCTGCAAACCTTTCTCACCTGTCACAAGTGTGAAGGCAGACAGCAGTAACTGGTTGAGTTTTAAGTAATTAGTTACTGCTGTTTTCTTTCGATTGTCACAACGGCATTGGGCCAATGCTGGTTATATGTTGAAGACGAATATGTTCTCTCATACCCAGTTTGAAAGACAAAATAAATTTCCTTTTAATAAAAAACAAACATTGTATAACCACTCTCTTATTCTGGGGCTAGTTTTCATTCATTCGAAGATGAAAATTGCGCTAGCAGTTCCAACGTCGAATGAGAGAAATTAGGGGTTTCAAATGTTCCCCAATCGTGAAAAAGTGATCAAGGTCATTAATATTGGACAAAAACTGTTCTACTGATCATGCTGATAGCCAATATTTATGGCATGCATTTTAATCGATCCAATACTTTGTCATTGAACAGAACAGTAAATAGTTTTTTTATGTGCAGGTAAACAAATAGAGATGTGTTAAAAAAGTATGCTACTCTTTTAAAATAATAGTTTTTTCATTATGCCCATATAGGCTAGCTTTCGCTACCACAATAATGTACACATATCTTTATAACAAATAAATCTGTAATTACTTTTATTTGAGTCAATAAAATATCTATCTATCTCTCTGTCTGCTACTGTAATTGATTGTTCACATACTTAGATAAATTACGGTTAGACAAAATTTTAACATTTTATGATAAGATCTATCGCATGGGTAAACGTGCATTATACAGATCATTGAACGCAGGGTATAGCTATGCCGAGAGTATTTTCCCAAACGACCACTACTTGGTGTTCAATCATGTGTGCCGAAGTGAGAAATGGTTGGTCATTTCACAGCTCAGGATGAGCACCATCTCATTATCATGATTCCCGTGAGAGGCAATGCTGTATACATAATATATAAATGTTTTTAAGTAGGCCTAAGCTGTTTCCCTTAGCACGGCAAAATTGTTGATAAAAAATGTCATATTTCAGAGCTGAAAAGGTCATTTTGAGAAAAATGTTGAAAAACATCTATAAAAACACTACATTTTTACATGCTGACAAATTTCTAAACGGACAGAAACTGTAGGCCCTACATCAATAAACATGTATAACAATTATAACTATTAAAAACGTATAATAACCTACTTTCTGATTGTTCTTAATCTTGAAATTAATTGAAAAGTTTTTGTAGATAGGCATATATAAAATACATTTTTTCATCGGAATTAAGAAACAATCCCTTTGGAAAATACGTTGACAAAAGGTATAAGCAGCGCTATATTTCTAGGACCAATTACCAAGATTTCAAAACACGCTACTGAGTTAACCATTAAAACGTTGCATTTTTTTATGAAAATCATGAAACCAAAGGGTTTTTTTTCAATTTGAAATCATCAGAATCGTCTTAGTTAGCTGTTTCTGGTTCATTTGAATACCTATGTTATGGGTCTACGGCCATTAGAAATATTTTTACTCTTTCAGTGCGGGGATCGTCAAATTCTGACGACTAAAGTCGATCCCCGCGCTGTAAGGGTTAATTATTCATGATCTAAGAAAAATATTGATTTAAATCAAAAGCCACCTGTAGCGACAAAGAATAACTCAATAGTATGCAGTATTATCCAATCAGCAATAATTAGACAGGTACCGTCTTGGATCTTTAATTGCAATTGTCACTTATTTGGATTTCGCGCTTCTGTCACTTTCATTTCTCAGTGCCAACTTCCTGACAAGTGCGGAGGGGGAACAACGGAACAGCCCAGTGCAATTATTACCAATTAGCGTCAGCCAATAGCGGCTAGTGGTTTACACCACGTGACGGTGTTCTCGCGAGTGATTGGTACCTGTAGCTGTGGGCAGTTTCGTGAGACCCGTCCACCCAGCTGACTGACTAATGCTTATGCCTACTGATTCTGACACCGGGGATTTGGAAACTGTGTAGACTAGAGAGGGGTGCAGTGTTTGATGCGTACAGCACAAAGGCGGCCATGTTCTCCTAGGCTGGCATCATACAACGAGTGCGGTGTGAGTGAGGTAAACTTTTCGCTTCATTTCACCCAATTAACGGCCAGTCCATGTCAGTAGTATATATGTGTGAGCTTGGATAATGTTGTCAGTGTACATCTGACTTGGAATAAGCAAGATCGCATAAGGATAACTATCAATTTGGAACATATTTTGCAGCGAAAATGTCGCCAGTTTGGGCCGTGGTGTTGCTCTGCTGCTTGTCGGACAGCCGGGCTGAGAATGGGGATCCAGCGGCCGGTTTCTCCAACACCCGTGTTTTGGATTTGGGACCACAAAGACCAACCCATGGTCGATGCGAAGCCATCAAAATACCACTGTGTAGGGATATTCAATACAACGAAACAATCATGCCGAATTTGTTGAATCATCGAAAACAAGACGATGCCGGTTTAGAGGTGCACCAGTTTTTCCCACTTGTCAAAGTTGAATGCAGTCCCAAGTTGAAACTTTTCCTATGCAGCATGTATGTGCCAGTATGCACTATGTTGGAAGAGGCCATACCCCCGTGTCGTGGTCTCTGTCTCGAAGCTAAATCTGGATGTGAGACGCTGATGAACCGGTTTGGGTTCTCCTGGCCAGAAAGTCTAGACTGCTCAAAGTTTCCAACAGATGGACTCTGTGTCGGACAGAACACCACTACTGACTCCGGCAGACCATCAGGCGGCGGTGGTGGCGGCGGCGGACAAGTCAACCCAACTTCTTATCCAAAACCAGGGAAAACAACCCCAAGAAGACCAGGTCCAAACTACAACCACTCCTGGGGAGGTGCTACACCTTACTACCCCACAGATTTCCAGTGTCCACCCTTTCTCAAAGTTGCCCCAGGACTGGACTACAAGCTTTACATGGGTGACCAGATTGTAAGAGATTGTGGAATGCCGTGTGATGCCCACCAAGATATGTTCTTTGGTAAAAAAGAGCGTGAATTTGCCAGGTGGTGGATTGGTATTTGGGCTATACTGTGTATGATGTCTACCCTGTTTACCATATTAACATTCCTGGTAGATATGACCAGGTTTTGCTACCCTGAACGCCCCATCATTTTCCTCTCTGCATGCTACTTTGTGGTGGCCACCGTTTATGTGGTGGGCTTTGCCATTGGTGATGAAGTTAGTTGTGCTGGACCATTTGATCCCCGGGATGAAGGAGTACCAAAGGATGGGATGTACAAAGTGGTGACGCAAGGAACAAAGAAGGAGGGGTGTACCATCATGTTCATGCTGCTGTACTACTTCAGTATGGCTAGCTCCATCTGGTGGGTGATTCTCACACTCACATGGTTCCTGTCAGCTGGAATGAAATGGGGCCATGAAGCGATTGAGTCAAATTCACAGTATTTTCACTTGGCAGCCTGGGCAGTGCCAGCAATCCTCACCATTGCTATCCTTGCTATGGCAGAAGTAGATGGGGATGTACTGAGCAGTGTGTGCTACACTGGAATATCTAATATTGATGCTCTCCGTGGCTTCATTTTAGCTCCCTTAGTAGTATTCCTCATCCTAGGAACTTCTTTTCTTTTCGCAGGGTTTGTTTCCCTGTTTAGAATCCGGACTATCATGAAGCATGATGGTACCAAGACTGATAAGCTGGAAAAGCTGATGGTGCGCATCGGGATCTTTAGTGTGCTTTATACTGTGCCAGCTACTATTGTTATCGGGTGCTATTTCTATGAACAAACTCACCATGAACAGTGGATGTTAACAGCCAGAGACAAAATGTGCAACCGCTTCAATTTCAGGTGTACAACACACTATGATCAACAACAAACTCCTGACTTCACCGTCTTCATGATCAAATACCTGATGGCAGTTATTGTAGGAATTACATCAGGTTTCTGGATTTGGTCTGGAAAAACTGTTGCCTCATGGTCGCAGTTTCATAACAAAATCTTTTCACCCCGCAAGGCAGAGGCAGTTGTCTAGTTGTAAAATTAGTAGCTGCATGTCGGACAAGTGTTGATATATAATTATATATTGTCAGATTTTGTTTTTATGCAGTATTACGTGTAATTGCACTGCAGGACAGTATGAGTAAATGCTCATAAACATTTTGTATCTAGTGAAATACTGCATAACAAACTAGAAGGCAGATTAATATATTGACTTTGACTGTTTTTGTGACTTGATCATCTTGTGATCAAAAGGTTTGAGTACCACTTTCTATATATATGGCACTTATGACCTTTTGACCCCAAGGTGATGATAGTTTTATTGATCATCTTTCAGATTGTCAAATGTACAGACATGTCCTTACATAAAAATCTATTCTTTCATTCATAGATACAGTTCAATTTATTTGTAAATGTTTAATGTAATGTGGAAATGCTTTACTGTTTGTGAGATCATAATACAATGATGTTCAGTACTTAATAGGCTGTCTTATTTATAGCAATATCTTAAAGCAAAACTATTGTCACTTTTGTGATCAAATTAATATTTATAGAGAACTATTTTTTGTGTGTGTACTTAATTTGTGGAAACCCATCTTTCACTTTCCCCGTGGACTAAGCACACATTATAAAAGCTCTCATAATATGAAATGTTTTATGTAATCAATTGTCAGCATCTTTGATATTTTGATGAAATGTACATTTTAGCCTTAGTACATCATAAAGTGCTATCAATTAAAGTTATGTTCAAAAATATATTGTGTTTTTCTTGGAGTCTAATTTTAACAGCACTATCAACACCCCTTTTTTGAAATTCGAAATTATCCTTATTGACAATATAAGTGTTGTTAAATAATAAAAAGAAATTGGCCATATCCAAGGGTTATGTATGAAGCACATGAAAAATAATTTAAAAATGATATTTTTACAGGACAAAAAATAGACCAGTTTTTTTTTAAAATTAGTTTTCATTGTTATATTTTCTTTATGAATATTATGTGAAATTTAACAATAATAAACAATGCGTTTTTACAGCTGAGGTGTTTCCTCTACGTCTGAAACAAGCTAAAAAATGTGAAAGTTAGGCTTTGAAAATGTATTTGTTAGTACCTTTTTTTTTAAAATGTCACTTCTATTGCGCTTCTGTAGCAATACGTTTAAAATTCAGTTGGCTTGTAGAAGACCCTTTTGAGCACCAAATTAAATAATTCCAATTCTGACCTACCTGGTAATTGAAGTTTGTGCCTCATTACTTCCAGTGGGATTTTCTCATTTTGTTTTGTGATTTAAGACCAAATATTTTAAAAAAATTAAAAACAAAACACAAATTTTGCTCCTAAGAATAGTTATATATATATCTGATAATGATATGGTAGATAAGAGTTTCAGCTCTTACCATTGTAGTCATGATTGTGCCCAAAAAGGTTAATAGATCAATATTCAGTAAGATAAATGTGTAATGCTGGTCTGTACCTTTCTTCTGATTTAATCATGCCATTCGTTTTAATTTGTTTCATTTGCTGCTCAAATCACTGATATTGTAAATAAAATTACTGTTTAAACATGAAGATTTGTAAATGTTTGGTCTCAAATTAAACAGATATGTGTAATTTTCAACCACTTGAGGTTTGCGGTAGCGTTAGGAAAATTTCAACAATTTAAAGTTAAAATCTAGTAAGTTATAATCAGTATAAAGTGCCGCCTTTTTGCCAGAATTTCTTGAGTGATTAAAACATATTATCCAGCTTTCTGTCTGAGACGTATAGTACCTATTTAGGTGCGGGATTAGCACATGTGGCTGCACAGTTTCCGCCAGGATTGTTTGTCCAAAAGGGGTTGCGGATCTGGGGAAAAATGCAAAGTTTTTAATTTGTTTGCTTAAAATGGCCTATTTTAGCTGAAATTACAGCAAAATCTGCTATATATTCTCATTTTCTTTGTGGTGCTGAGAGGGGGGGGGTCCGGACATCCCCCCCCTGGCAGAAACCCTTGGCATAATACAAGATTGTGTTATTTATATATATATATTGTATAACGTTATCTACTATTCATTCAAAACAGACCTGTGCCAGTTTGGTTTTATAATCTTTCTTGCCGTTCATTGCAGATTACATAATTAAAGGTTTGGGTTCAAAATAGCAAGGTCAATTTGCGAGGTCAAAAATTCAGGTTGATAAATGACATACTCATACAAAATATAGACAGATTTGTTGCATGAGAGATTTTAGGATTGTATATTGAATCTACAGTACTAGTATGGGTCATTGGTTCATGACTCGTTTTCATGGTTTCACCCTTGTGCTGCTGAATATTTTGTTTTTATTTTTTGTTCATTTGAAGCTGGAATTGCTAACGCAATTTCCAGCTTCAAATGATGAAAAATATTCCTATTTAAGAAAAAATAGACATCTTCAAAATTTAATTATGTCATGAACTAAGCAAAGTCTAACACAGACTGTTTTATAACTTTTAGTGGCATTTAATTTCCAAGATTTGAAATTTGAGAGAAACTGTATATATACAGGTACAGCAGTACAATGGTTAATAGCAGCCATCCTCTTGGGGCTAAAGTGTTGCGTTTGCCTTCTATTCAAGTGGATGGTTCAACACTAAGTTCCAAAAGACAATATTATTAATGTTCAATGACATTTTTATGCCTGATACTCATATGGGCTGCATAGCTATATGCAACATTAACCCTTTGGGTGCCAATTTGAGAATTACAATTTTTTCACTCACCTGAAGTTGTTTTGACAGTGACCCACAAAAAGTGTGTGAAAATAATTTGCATAGTTTTTGTTCAATTTGAAAGCAAACATTCAGTGTTCAATACGATGGGTTTTTCTATGGGACAATTGTCCCCCACCCCCACCGCTGAAAATATTGGAAAATTTTCAAAAAAAAATTGGTATGTGGATGGGACATAATATTGCCTATGGCACAATCCCGTGGCCTATATCGAATACTGAACATTGCAATTCCTGCACTAATTAGGCACAACCTTAATTTTGAAAGTTTTTTATTTCCTTTGATAATAAAAAAGATTAAAAACAACATTTGATAATTTTTTATATTGGTGTTCAAAGGGTTAATTTTAACCTGAAATATACAGCAAGAGCAATATACGATATATATTGACATTCAGAATGTACATCTTATAGATATATAATTATATTATAATTATTATAGATTGCTATGTATTGTAGAGCAGCTAATATGCACAATATACACCTATAGTTCCCACCGATCTTTTTCATTGTCTGTTATCCTTCCAATGTCTTAAAGCTCATGGCAATCCAATATTTGATGTTATTTACATCAGTTTCAATGTTGTGTGGATAAATAACTAATTATTGACTTTTTGTCAATTTTGTCATTGATCTGTTGCCATCTGCTATTTTGTAGTTTTTAGACTATTTTTTCGGTCCATCGTAATTGCAAGATGATAAGACTTTTATAATCGAAGACAAAGCTCAAATTGTATTTGTACTTAATCCACAACAAGATTAAATTGAGCAGCTTAACCCTTGTGCTGTGGGAACTATTTAAAACACACAACTATATTATTTTCTTTGTGCGACCACTACATTCTAAGCTGGGAATGGAGTTATTGTTGACCTAGTACAGATCAATTATCCTGGTAGGCCTATGATATTTAAATCAGTCGGGCATGACCGAGCTGATGATTATGAGGGATCCTCGTTTTGTTCGGATGTATTTTAAGTCTCTTAAAACCCTGGGAGTTTTGCATTCTTAGCTTTGAAAAAGGCTGCGGCCTTTGGCCTCAACCCTTTTCACAGCTAAGAATGTAGAGCTTCTCTGGCTTTTTCCTATACATATACGGTTTTAAGCATATTTAAGATCAATAAAAAAATCTCTCTAAATTTGATAAAATAGTTTTTGGTAGATGATTAGTTAATCCAATACCGTAACTCAATATTGGAGATGTCTATTTTCATTAATATAAATTAATATTTTTCGTAATTTGAAGCTGGAAATTAGTTCTGCCCGTGGTGGGCGGCACTGGGCGGCCGCACTTTGCACTCTGACACGCCACCCACCACAACATTTGGAAAAAACATTGAAAACTGAATATTTTGAGTATAAAAACATAGCTGTAGTATAAAAATTGACATTTTGGTGTCAAGACCACCCACCACCAACCAAACTCTGGGCAGGACCCTGAATTGCGTAAGCAATCATTCCAGCTTCAAATGAACTAATGATAAAAACAAACAATTCAGCTGCACAAGGGTTAATCCTCTTCACCATGTATAACACCCCGGGGGTGTTTCTTTTCATTTTTCACTGCAATTCCCTCTTCAAAGTGACTCAAAATGATATGCTTTTATACAAAATATAATATATGAAATCAAACCTGAATAATCTTGTGATGGCTTGTACCTTTTTTATTCAATGGATTTTATTCCTAATATATACCTACAATCTTGGTGCATAAATGCAGCGAGGGTGCTTAAAAGGATGTAAAATATATAACACAATTATGTGGAATAAAGTGTTTTTTTACGAAATGATGGCAAGCAAACATGAGACATTTACGCAATGCTGATTTAATGTCGGCCCACCGTCTTTGACGCTGGCCCAATTTTAACTCGACATTGGGTCAACGTGACAAGTTTGCTGGGTAACTTATCGGAGACCATTATTGTGCAGTTGGTTCTGGCTATTCAGAAGAGTATGTGTATGAAATGTGACTAAAATTTGACTATAAAATATATTTTAAATATGTAAATTCATTTCAGGGTAAGTTAAATCAATTTTTTTATTTCCCCAGACCATGTAGAGCTAAAATGTATGTATTACCTTTGGTGGTTCAGCCATTCATTATAAATTGTGACATTGTAGCTACAAGGGGTAGATGATAGTTTAAAAATATATATGCAAACTACCAAGTGTTTAAAATTAAGCAGTTAGCTTTTCCAATCTGCTTGGAGCATTTTGTCAGAACATTTAGTAAGATTAATTTAATGGTGTTGAAGGTTGGATGCAATCTATTCATCTTTCTTTTATTTCTCTTGACAATCAGGATATTAAGTGATCTTAAGTTGTTGATGAATGCATTTTACTTTTTCCTCACATTTTCTTAGTTTTAATTTATTGTTTATCAAAAGTGGCATGTATTCATAATTATAGAAAGGATGGGAAATGTGTTATGTAACCATATAAGTCCTTCATGTAGAGCTATCGTTTGTTGTTCAGACATTTGTTTTTGTCCAATGGAGATTTGTAAAATGATAATAATATATGATTATGTAAAATTATTGTGTCAATTATATTGAATAATTTACATTTTCCCACTGAGGCTTCAGTTGATGCTAATTTTTTTTAGGTACTTTGTGGTGCCAAATTTGGCAGGTAAAATTATTACTCCAACTTGAATCAACTTCATCAGTGGATGTATTGAATAGATCTCGAACAGTGCCGGGGGGGTGCCCTAGTGCAGTGATTAAAGCTGCCTGATTCGTCCCCTGCTCTGGCATTCCAAGTTTCAAAGAAACAAAATGTTTCTCCCCCGCTCACTCAAAAGGATCCAATTTTGTGGGGAGCTTCTGTGACCGAGAAGTAGCGTACTCGACCTCGAATTTCAAATCCTGTGTGTGGATGGCAGTGTCATCCCATTCATCTCCTCATCCTCAGGAGGTTCTCCTGCCCAGTTTAGCCTATATATGCCTAAAGGTGGCCAAAAACCCCATTCGTTTAATTTTCTCAAAGTTCCTGTGTGGAATGATTTAAAAGCTGTTTTAATTTGACACTGAAATTTACAATGTTGATCCAATGTTTGTTTTTTGCTGTGCCACTGTCTGTGATGTTGGCCCACATAAACCAACATTGTGTCTACCTCAAAAATTATATATTTGTATAAACCTGTAGGCCCCACCTTACACTGCCCACCCTAGACACTGCTATTTCGCATGTTAAAATGTGCAGATGGTTGACGTCATATGTCCCCCGCTCTCAATTTCAAGTATTGTAGTAAGCTTGTGATTGGCCGGCTGTCTTGCTAAAAGTACACTGATCGGCTGGCGAGAATATTATGGAGGGGAGGGGTGGGTGTAGACAGACACCTGTGTGGAGCCCAGCAAACGCGAGGATTTGACCCAATGCTGTTTCAATATTGGCCCACCGCCAACGGCGCTGGACCAACATTGAAACAACATTGGGTCAAGTCTTCTTGTTTGCTGGGAGAGCTGTCCGCATTTTGATACACATGTACCGTCTGTGTCTGGTTGGAACAGGCTGCACAGTGCTCTGTGTAGCCCCACCTGTGTTCCATGACATTTTTGATCAATTTTAAGTTGGATTTACTCCCCAGAACATAAATTTTGTTTCCCACGCTGTCAGGGTGCTATGTTTCGAGTACTTAACCTTTATAGCGCCCCTTAAAAAAAATAACTGGGCTTACATGAAGTTGTGCTTTGCAACCGCGACCAACAACTTCAAGTGTGTAACAAATACTTACATTTGTACAATTTAAATCGAAATATATGTCAATCTAACAAATGCAATGTTTATTTTACCTGAAAGTTTCCTTGTTTGAAGGAGAAATAAAAAGGTTGAAAACGACTGTAGAAGACGCGATAACCACTTTTGTACATTGTCATTGATACATATTTTTTTATTGCATTGATACTTGTCTTCCTGGTGGATAAGGCAGATAAGTATATGGTATCCTGAGTTATGCAATTATCTGAACAAATTTGACCTGATGTTTTATCCTTTGTAAATATATGGTTGTTTATATTTTTGAGTCACAATTGAATTGTGGTACTTGATCTGCTTTATGCCTGTAGATAAACAGAACCTCTGCCTTTATGCTATTTATATCACTGTAATTGCTTTTCATTTTGTAAATTGCATTATCACATATATAATTATCATTATTTTGAAATGATTGCGTAATAAATGTTATTGTCCTTTGATACCTTTGTTATTGTTTTTTGTTCAATATCAAAGTTTTCTTCAAGCATTTTTTTATTGCTTTAACTTTAACAATATGACATTTTTAAACAATTAACTCTTCCATTTATTTGAATTTTCACCCACTTGAAGTTGTGTCTCGCTACCGCGACCCACAACTTCAAGTGGGTGAAAATTATTCACATTTGTTTAATTTGAGTACAAATATTTGCAAATCTTAATGTTTAGACACAGATTTCGTTCCCAATAACAGTGGTTTAATCGGCTAATAAAACAGATTAGAAATGTCGATTGTCGTGATTAGCAGGCAAAGGGTTAAATTAGACTCCTTCATGTCTTGTGGCATCAGGCATGACTAGCTTGGAATAATCAAATTGGGCAATGGAAGCAAATATTCATTGGATTTTTAATTAGGTCATTTTTCTGAGATTTCTGCTCTGCAAACATGTGACGTCCGCCCAATGTTGTATAGAGCCCTGTGACGCCACTACAGCATTAAACCGGCTTTGAGTCAACGTCTAGTATTTCCTGGGCTACTCTGTTGGAGTAATTAGGTGGAGTATTCACTTTGGGTGGGACTTGTCAAGGGAAAAGTAGTTTATGGATCACAATGGTGACAATCTCTTATTTGATCATTTCCAAGATAATAGACCAGAGAATGTTGGACCAGATGCTAGTCCAACATTGCGGCGGCACTAGATCAACGGTCGCGGTGGTAATTGCTGTTGGACATTGATCATGTTGACGCGACTCTTGTCAAGTTTTGTAGCATATATAGTGTACCGTATTCACCTTGGTATTAACCCTTTAAGCCCTCACGATGCATTAAAGCATCATTTTACATCATTGAAAACATACTTGATTTTTCACAGCTAAGGGTTTTAGAAGGCAAATTTCGTTGAAATTGTTCTACGAATACAGAGTAATTTTCTTCAATTTTAAACTACATCAAATCATCTTCATCCACTACAAGTCGAGAATTGCGACAGCAATTCGCGGCTTGTAGTGGATGAAGATGACAATGGTAAACTCCGGCTTGAAAGGGTTAATTGGTCATATTTGTCACTTTAAAACTTTACAACGCTGAATTATTTTTGTTTAAGCCATGGAGACTAAAGGGTTTTTTCAATTTGAAGTTATCACCAATGTCGTGGTTAGCTCTTTCCGCTTCATTTGAATACCTATGTTATGTGTCTACGGCCATTAAACAAATATTTTAATTCTTTCAGTGCGAAGATTGTCTTTAAACATCAGACGTATCTTTATACGGTCCCCGCGCTGAAAGGGTTGATATAAAGAAACGTATAATACCGGTAAAGCCACGTATGATACCAGTACAGACACGTATTATACCAGTAAAGACATGTAATACCAGTAAAGGCACGTAAGTTACAGTGCTATAGATTTGCGAATGATAGATATATTTATTCAGCATTCATAAAATGATAGATTAGTTCTGTGTAATATCGTTTACTTGCGTGTAAAAAATCAGCCTATGTTAATATTACCATACCATACCCCGACAGGCCTATACAGTCACTCATTTATCGGATAAGTACTGCATATAGCACTAAGTGCTTGTCTGTATACTAGTATACACATGCTACAGGGACGAATGGTATTTATAAACGCTATAGGCGTTTTCGCCCACCTCTCAGCCAAGCAATATATGTTGATTCTCTGTTGACTCGGTTTTGGGCCATCGACCGTCTGTAACGTTCCCAGTAAACAATTCAATTCAATTCAATTGTTTATTGGAATAAATCACACGACATTATGCTATTTCCACATAAAAAAAACAATGAAAAAAAAACAATGAAAAACACTCTAATTATGCACCTGACTGTAAACAAATATGGTCCCCTCTCATGACAAGTTTACAAGTATTCCATTGTACAATATATTTGTACAATGACGTTGTACAAATGTTTTGTGTTTGCTGGGTTGTCAGCTGGCGTCTTACACATGTGAAATGTGACTGTACTGATTCTGTCAACCAGCTAAATTCTATTGTGTTGTCGCTGTGACTAACCCCACTGAATCAGCCGCTGTATTCTGATTTAAATGTCGCCGTCATCTTGGTTGATTTCCATGGCACTTTCATTATAGTATCGTCACTGATAAAGATCATGCCCGTCGCTTTAATATGTGTTAACCCTTTCAAGCCTGAATTTACCATTGTCATCTTCATCCACTACAAGCCACGAATTGCTGTCGCAATTCTCGACTTGTAGTGGATGAAAATGATTTGATGTGGTTTAAAAATTAAAGAAAATTTCCATGTATTGGTAAATTAGTTTCATGGGAATTTCGTTCTGAAACCCTTTGTTGTAGGAAAATTAAGTCTGTTTCCAGGGATGTAAAATGATGCTTTAATGCATCGTGAGGGCTTAAAGGGTTAATATGTGTCAATCCTTAAAGCGCTAAATTAAATTGAGTTCAAATATTTCTTGATGTTTAAAGTCTTGATTTCGATCATTTCCAATAACAGTGATTTAATTTGGCAATAAAACGGATTTAAAACGACTATAGTCGTGCTTAGCGGTTAAAAGGTTAACGTGGTTAAGGTGTAGTTTTGGAATATTTTTTCGCAACCAAAAAATATTGACAATTTGGTGCTGACAAATACACAATGCCAAAAGAACTGACCATTGATCAAGATTATAGTATTTGGTTGGACAACATGATTGTGACGTCATAGTTGTTAATGGAGTACCCTGAAACAGATAAAGGAGCTCATCCTATTTTTGACGTCATAAATGTTAACAAAATGGAGTACCCTGAAACAGGTCACAGAAACTGAAAAACAGTTTATTTATGACGTCACAGTCATTTTACTGAAGCTTAGAGCTATCACATTTTTCCTGGTTTATATATAATAGGTGTAGTGGTCACTAACACTCAACCAATGTTTGAGCCAGCGTCGCAGACGTTGGTCAGCATTTACTTTTATCTAGCCGCCGGGGCGTCACGTCTTTACAAGTTACAGGGTCTCAGCTTGCCCTCTCATCTAAAATCGCGTAACGACTAATAAATTCTGCATTTTTTCACGCCCGCTCCTCGTGATACACCCTCTGTCTCCTCTGTGGATACGCCCCTCTGAAATGGTCTAGCCCAGAAAACACCAGGCGTTGACCAGTTGACCCTATATCGCTTAGCCTTAACCCTTACAGCGCGAGGAGCGACTTTAGTCGTCAGAATGTAGACGTCAGATTCACTAAAGTCGATCCCCGCACTGTAAGAGTAAACATATTTATGATGTTCGTAGACCCATAACATAGGTATTCAAATGAATCAGAAAGAGTTTGCTAAGACATTTATGATGATTTCAAATTGAAAAAAAAACACCTTTAGTCTCTATCGTTTTCATTAAAAAATTGAGCGCTTGCCTTTAAGCCTTAACCCTTTGAGTTCTGAGCAATTCAATTTAAATTTTCAGTCACCTCAAATCGCGTTTCGCTACCGCGATACACAACTTCAAGTGACTAAAATTACTTAGATTTACAACACTTGTATAAGTTTGCTTCATTAAGACACATTTCAATTTTAAAATTGGTGACACAATATTGTTGAAAATAATAATAACATAGAAGGACTACTGTAGTTTGTCGACATCAGTGCTTTGAAGGTTACTGTTGGCCCGCTGTCTGCGACATAATACCCATCATTAACCCGACATAGAGTGAACATCTCTTTGTTTCCAGTTTATACAAGAGACATTGACATAATTTTGATTTAATGCTGGGTCATCGTCTGCGACGCTGGCCCAGCATTAAATCAACACACGGTGAACGTGTCCCGTGTTTGCTGGTTGGTTTGCGTTTGTATTGGGTGCTCTCGCGTACGTGACTGTCATGTTTTTGGATGGGCATCACAGGTGGTGACGCTCGCCATTCGTGAATCACCACCATAAATTATACATGAGGATAATCAACCAGAATTTGGACTGCGTACAGAAAACCTACATTTGGCCGCGGGGGCCTGTCGTTCTTGTCTGCTTTAATCAACACTGGTAGTTTGGCACCTTACATGTATGCTATCCACCAACGTCATCAGTATTAAAATATTTTCTATTTACCCACCAAACACTAAGCGTTGACTGAATAATACAGCAGTCGTCCAATTAACAAGGTGTTCGCCTCACCTTATTAATGGACGAGTACCACAGACGATGGAGCAGCAACATTTAGTCAGCAATTCGTGTTGACGCCTATTTCGCTATTTCAGTATTCATCATCTAAATTATATTCAACCGAGTAATGAACTATATTACGATAACCAACATCGTGAAGTTTTTTCGTGACACTATCCAAATGAAACATATTTGTTTTTTAATGCGATTATTAAAAAAAACATCAACCCAGCAAACACAAACATTTGTATAACATGTGTGCAACGTCGGCCTAACCTCTTCGACGTTGGTCCACCATTGTACAAAAATTAATGTTATGCAAATGTTTGGTGTTTTCTGGGAAGTCATCATCCCATTTGTTTGCTTGTCATCATGGTCATATACTAGCAGGAAATGTCAAGTTATGTGACGTATTTCCTGTTTCTTCATCATTTATCACATGGTTAAATACCTATTTCAAGCGTTTTGACGCGGCTTCCCTTAAATTAAATATTGATTGAGACTTCAAAATAATCATAGTTGCACAAAGCCCAACTAATAATTATAACAAGTCTAGTTTTTAAACATTTTAATTTTTTTATTTGCTGCTGGCGGAAATTGTTTGTACTATATAGTTGACCGTTCTTATGCATAGTAGCAGAAATAGATAAAGAGATATATTTCTGATAGTAGGGCCTAACAAATAATATGTTGTATTGACATGGGGTTTTTTCCGTTCTACGATGACCTCCTGACCAGGACATGCAAACGGCCTTTAAATTCAATGTGCATGGAAGAGGGTACACATGGGTCCTGGAAATTATGGGTTCTTCCCACTTCACTTCTTACCCATTTTTTGGCCTCACTATTCACTTTTTATAAGGGAACAAAATTATATAAATATAGATAAAAATAGATATAAAATTTTGGTTTGTTTTTTACACTATTTATAAACTGCAATCCTTGATGTTCGGCCCCTAAGAACAGGCGATTCGCTGTTCATTCGATTCGTTTTACAGCCCATGAGCATCCTCATGGAAGAGACGCCCACTGAAACTCAAAGGGGATGAAATCTCATTGCTGAGGCGGGCAGCAATAAACATTTTGGTAAGGGGGTGTGTTTGTGTGTACACTGCTAGTGCCGTTTTCCTACAGGTTGTGATCCACGGGGCATGGTCGTTATATACACCCATCTTGTCCTGCCATGTTTCGAGCAAATCGAAATAAACGTTGGGCCAGCATTGAACTCGTCTTGGATTATAGAAAACAGGTTGTTGATCCGCGCTGCTAAAAAGTAAGCAGTTAGTGGTGGTTGTCTTTCAGAGGCAGTGTGACAAGTTTGTTTCAATACCTCGGGTCTCGTAACGGTATGAGGCTTGGAGTACAATTTCTGCTGCAATAAATATAACAAAATAGTACAAGTATTCTAATTAAGAAAAACAAAATGTATAGCAGGTATCCAAATACAAAAAAAAATCAAGATGGATGGTGTGGCGTGTACATTAATGTGAACAAAATAATTAATTAGCCTAGTTAAATAAATACGACACATCTTAAATCAGGCTTACAAGCAATATGATGTTCAGTGATCACAACATGATTGATAAAGGTTAACATATATTAACAATTAAAAATATTTGTAGATTCTTACCACCTATAAAAAGTGATAGCGTACAATTATTGAGCATAATATAGTTATTAAAAAAATTAAACATTAAAAATAATGAAAATATTTATCAAGTGTTCTGAGATGGCGCATTCGTCTCTCCCTAACTATGTAAAACTCGATGACAATTGCTATTCCCGTGTATCATGTGTATCATGTGTATACACTGTAATAATTGGTGACAACAAGGTGTGACCTAGCTTACACAGCTGTGCATACAGCCGGCTGTACACACACACGTACCTCACCTGTCTGTATGCCACAGGTGACCTATTAAGGCCTATACCCAGTAAACACAAAACATTTGTATATAACCTGATAACAATTGTACAATGTTGGTCCAGCGTCGAAGACGGTGGCCCGACGTTGTACAAATGTTATGCAAATGTTTTGCGCTTACTGGGTGGCGCCGTGTGAAATAAGTTTACAACAGTGGCGGTATTCCATGATGGTGATTTACAAATTTAAGCAGTATATATTTTATTCCATACAAGATAATCTGATATAGAATATAATTCACCAAGTTGTGGCCTACTATATCGAGAGATAAATTGAATTTGCCTCGCCGTTTTTAATTAGAGCTATAGAAAAGTTGTGGGTCGTTATAGCGAGGCACAAAATTAGGAAGGTGGACTAACATTTCAATTATATAATTTGTTGCGCTTAGGCGCTAATTTATCTCGTCACCACAAATTTGAACAAACATGTGTAAAAATCAACCAAAACGGCAAATCATTTCACAAGTGGTGGCGTATCCCTGGAAACAGTGCCAAATGAAGTAAGAAAAAAATGTTTCTGTCCGCATAAAAGTGACAATTGCTGGAAAAAAACGAGTACTGCGCAGGTTTTAGATGACGCGGGCGCCGGCGAGAAACATGGTCCTTTTTTGCCTTATATTGAATATCCAGAGGTTTTAACACATAAAAACGCTGTACAATATTGCAATAGAAGCCGCCTGTCGTGTTGTTCAATCCCCGATCGGTGCAGGTTTCTAAAGAAATATCATGTTCTCCCTCTCAACGCTGGTAAATTGTTTCGATGTGTGTATCCTTGCGCAAGGCACTTCATCGTCACGTGCTTCACTCCACTCTTGTATAAATGAGTACCTCTCGGAGAACATAGATGAACAATGTGTGCGATATGTTCCAAGCGTCGAAATGGCTGCAGGACTGTATGATTCCGGGAGTTAAAATGGTACATCAATGAACAGGTCTAGTGATCAGGGGATAAAATGCATGAAATGTAAAGTCCACTTAAGACATGATATTAGACTGTAAACCTTTACCTTTATTATGAATCATATGTAGAATATACAACAATGTAGATTGTAGCGAGCAAAGTGTGTGTGAGGAGAGTTAACCCTCAATGTTGGCATTTTCACCCACTTGTTGTTGTGTCTCGCTATCGCGACTCACAACAACAAGTGGGTGAAATTTACTTCTATCTGTTTAGTTTCAGACCAAACATTTACAAATATGGATGTTTAAACACATTATTATTATTCCTTTATTTACAACCCCCACAATTGAAGAAAACATACACATTACATACATACAATATTATCACAGCTAGGAGATATAACTTAGCTAAAATATGCGTGCACATGGTAGAGTTTCTTTTTAAAAAATCATCTCTATACAACACGTCTTGCAGTGAGTCTACCACCTCGTCTCTAGCAGAATACTTTTGGGAATATTTAAATTTTGAAAGTACAGAGAGAAGGGGCGATAGACCCATGTCAAGTAGACTGTAGACCAAAGAGTGTGCATTTACTGTACTTTACAGTTGACAAATATTTTGACTTTAAATATGAGCACAGACTCCGTACAGGAGAATTCAGTAAGAATATTCTTTTCACCAGGTTTACGGACATATATTTAATACTTTCTACAAATATTGGTAAAACACCGAGAGCCGTCAACAACTTGGTTTGATGAGAGTGCCTACTACGACCAAGAAAAGATTTAACAATGGTAACCTGTAGGGATTCAAGCTTACTATACATCTATTTAAATAAACGGTTTCAAGCCCGAACGTTAAAATAGGGCGGCATATTAAATGGTTTGCCATAAATGGAGCTTCAGATCAACTGGTATGGCATACCAACATTACTTAAACTACAATATGATTTACGACATTTTAAAATTCTGCTGTCGACCTAACAGATGCATTTTCCATCGCTGGATAAAATCATGCCTAAAATTGCAATACCATCAACATTGTTAATAGGCACTTGGCATAGCGACCATTTTAGCCTACACTTTAGTATTGCTTGCCATGCACATATTCTCAATAATGGGGATTGGGTCGGCTAATAAAACGGAAAAAACGACTGTGTTTAGAGGTTAAAGGGTTGATAATGAAGGGCGTGCTGTCACTGATACCCTGACTCTGATCCCCAGCTCATCGACATAGGGACTTTGTCGGATCAACGCTGGTCCAGCGTCGCTCGACACTGTGCCAACGCTGTGGAAACGTTAGCCGCTACTGACTGAGATGAGGATTAGGCAGGGCTCGGTTGACCAGTTTCTACACGTATCGGGTTCGCATCCTCCTGTTGCTGATTATCTTGGCCCCTTCTGCGTGTCACTGTCGTGTGCAATTCCATCAATTTAACCACGGGATATTCACCCAATGTTTGGTTAATGTTGGGCCAACGTCGCAGACGTTGGCCCAACAATAAACAAACATTGGGTGAATATCCCGGTATTATTTAGCGGCTAACGTTTCCACAGCGTTGGCACAGTGTCGAGCGACGCTGGACCAGCGTTGATCCGACAAAGTCCCTATGTCGATGAGCTGGGGATCAGAGTCAGGGTATCAGTGACAGCACGCCCTTCATTATCAACCCTTTAACCTCTAAACACAGTCGTTTTTCCGTTTTATTAGCCGACCAAATCCCCATTATTGAGAATATGTGCATGGCAAGCAATACTAAAGTGTAGGCTAAAATGGTCGCAATGCCAGGTGCCTATTAACAATGTTGATGGTATTGCAATTTTAGGCATGATTTTATCCAGCGATGGAAAATGCATCTGTTAGGTCGACAGCAGAATTTTAAAATGTCGTAAATCATATTGTAGTTTAAGTAAACATCTCGTGTTTGCTGGGATGTCTTCAGCCAAAAGAGCTGGTACAGACAGCCGTCCTCCCAGCGAACACGATATGCCGAGGCTCCTCCCAATAACAATCTCAAAATTAAAATTATCTTGACTTTCTCTCATTCCCATCAGAAAAGTTTACTTGTTGACCTGACTTTTCTAATGAAAATGGGAGAAAGTTAAAGTAATCCTAATTTTAATATTTTTAGTTGGATGTGGTCTTAGCCTAAGGGTGGGCCAGCTTCGCAGACGGTGGCAACACTAAAACTACTCTCCTTTGTGATATCGTGTCACAGTTACTCATGCGAACATTATTTCATCTGCTTTTCGTAATTTAGCAGCGCAACGGTTTAGAAAGGCAATTCAAAAAAATATTTTATGTTTGCTTATATTAGGCCTATGTGTTACTTAGAGTAATTAAATTATTTTTTTCTTCTCTCTGAATGTCTATCTCTACATACATGATTTAGCTATAAAGTACTACTTTGTACTTCAACTTTCTATCTCAACTTTGTACTCCCAACTTTCAGAAGCGACACGCATCTCTTTTGAAAAGAGTAGGGCAGCGCGTTCGGGCTTTCAATTTTGTGTAATCTCCAACGAAAATGTCCCAAGATAACCACAATATATTCAGCACAATATGAATCGCCGGTTTCTGACTTCTTTGGGACCCCATACGTAATTTGTGCCCACAAGTATGATAGTGAATTGGAATGAAAAAAAAATTTCACGTGTCTTTTCACGTAAGATTTTTTGGTATGGATTAATAATGTTGAAAAATGTCTCACCCACTTTTCTCACGGAGTCTCAAATTGTATCAATCTTGCAGACTAAAATTCATTAATACATATGATAATCAGTCTGATAATAGGGCTTGTTGACTCTTTTCATCGTCAAGTTGTGGGTCGAGGTAGCGAGATACACATTTATTTGATGATTAACCTGAATTATCGACATAGGTTCATTCTATAGTCGAGTGCTCTGGACAATCTGAGAATGCCTTTATATTTATCGCAGACTTACATTGCTATTGGTCTGTGATATTTATTCACGAGTACGTTATATAGCTTCACATAACAACTGATAACAGAGGCGACGAATAATCTATAGCAGGATAACATGCCCTTGGATGTGAAAGGATGTATCTGTCACTTTATAAAGTGGCAGATACAACGTTTCTACACCAAATGGAGTGATAAATGCGATAAGTGACCAGTGAGGGGTCTGAGGCCCAGATGGGACAAACGTAACATCAGAATAACCCGCTGATTTCAATGTGGTACAAAGGAATCTCAATCTTTATTGAGATTCCTTGGTGGTACCAAGAACTTTAAAAAGTTCTTGGTGGTACCAATAAGTGAGCCTAGAGAAGGGGACGTGGCGCAATGACTGGAGCGCCTGACTGCCTTGCCAGTCATGCATGCGTCCCGGGTTTGAACCCCGCTGTTCCCGTGGAGCGTTTTCAGAGAAACAGCATCGTTTCTCCCTTCTCAATGTGACCAGGCGATCACGTTAATGGCGGCCTCGTGGAGTTAAAGGGACTGGCCCAGGCTAAAATCATGATGATGATGTAAACATGTCCATAGACTAGAACTGCAAAAGTTTTTAATTTTTGTGCTGCGCATTCACCAGTTAGACTAGATATAGAGACGAAATTGCTGATTTCTAATTATTGACAACCATGTCAAAAATTAAAAATACGGGAATTTCGTCTCTATATCTAGTCTAACTGGTGAATGCGCAGCAGAAAAATAAAAAAAAAATTTGCAGTTCTAGTCTATGGATATGTTTACATCATATGGTCATATTAAGGAGCCAAAATAAAATCACCGATTTTTTGATGATTTTAGCCTGGGCCAGTCCCTTTAAGGTTGAGACCAGTGTAGCGACGTTAATTTCGCGCAGGGCCCCGCGCTGCGCGCTCCTCATACATAGGTGAGCCTACTTTATTGCTGCTCCATGCATGAGTGGGAGCCTAAAAATAAATTCAACAATAAGTAACATATGGGACCTTAATCCTTTCACCCTTAAAACGCTAAATTAACTAATCTAAATTTTCACCCACTTGAAGTTGTGTCTCGCTACCGCGACCCACAACTTCAAGTGGGTGAAAATTACTCATATTTGTATAATTTTTATCTAAATATATGATAATCTAGCATTTTTAATGCTCATTTCTCCTTCAAATGTTCTCGTTTGAAGGTTAAATAAAAAGGTTAAAAACTACTTCAAAATAGTCTTAATTAGTAGTGTAAGGCTTAAGCGCGCTACATGGCTTATTATACATACGATTACATAACCCTTACAATGCTGAGATATTTTTGCATAAACCATGGAGATCAAAGCAGTTTTTTTATTTGAAAGCATCACGACCATTCTAAATATTTGAATTCTTTCAGTGTTGGGACCGTCTTTAGACTTGATATCTACACACGTCAGATTGTGACTTCTGTAGACTGCGAGGGTAAAGGATTCTTACAGTAATGCGAAGTACCAGAAATGCATTTGTATTATGCATTTCTCACTGTATATATATAATATATACGCCTAGCGGAATTCCATACGATATAATAATAACAATAATAATAAATTATCAAGGTTAACAACTCATTGAATATGCGACATGAACTCCATCCTTCTCATTACCATAATACTCCATTGTTTACCGTAGATATTGTTCTCACCAAGAATCTCTATCTACAGTTAATAAATTCATGTTTTTATTGACTTCCAATGACACAATACAATACCACATCGAGCCCATCGGTCCGACATATTATACTATCTATGGCTATTATATTGCCACCAAAGACAAACGGCAGTAACTGCTTACTTGGAAATGGCATTGTTTAAAGTACACATTGTTTTCAGAATCATTCTCGTCCAGCATGAAGTTAATAAATCCATGATTTTATTGATTCCAATGAAACAATACAATACGACATCGGGCTCACCGGTCCATTATATTACACCCTCTGTGGCTATTGTACCACCACCAAATACAAACAGCAGTAGCTGCTTACTTAAAAAGTAAGCAGTTACTGCTGTTTGCCTTCACAGACGTCATACAGAGAGGCTGGACATTTGAATGATTACTAATCTAAGTTATCTTAGTGTCTGGCGGACGTCCACGCCTAAAGAACATGTGAGCCCCGTATGTAAATATTGACGTTCTCAGGGCTGGATTAAATGTCCACTTGTTTACAGTGGATCCCTTATTTATCAACCCTTGGTTCCCCGGAGACTTATTTTAACAACACTCGACTGCGTGTCACTGCCCATATAGCTCCCCATACTGAACAATAAAGCAACATTTGTGTGTCTTACTGCCCCCCGCAGTCCTCCATGGAGAACAATAAGCAGCATCTATCTGTTTTTTGTAACGTCAAACAGCAGTAACTGCTTACTATTTATATAAACAAATACTGCTGTCTGGCTTTGCACGACAGTTTTGGAGCGTTGTGAGTTTGTATAAAATGGTAATATATTATGAAAACATTTTCACATATTTATTTATAAGTGATTGCACACTGAGTAGAATACAAATTATACCGGGCATAGAACCTTTTGCGTTATGTAGGCCTATGTCCTTCCTTGCACGCCACTATAATTTACGTAGGCCTAATTGCCACTTGCAGAAAGTTTTCGACATTGTGTGATCTATGCCTATCTATTGCCCATTTAATATGTCCATGGCAGTAGAAATAATATTTTTTATTAATTTTAAAAACTGACGTAAGACATGTTGGCTTGTCCCAAAATTTGGCAAGTTTAAACTCTGATGTCATTGATTCTACCTGAATTTCAATTTGAATAATATGCTAACACACCTTCAAATTAAAAAAACTATTTTTATTTATGAAAAATAGACATCTCCCAAATTAAATCATTTCATTAACTGAGCATCTACCACGAAAAATATATAATCTAAGTTGTATTTTATTTGCTTTAACCCCCAGACCACTGATGTCGACTACAGTAGCATCTCTGCCCTTTAATATCACTTGTGAAGCAAGATGTTAAAAGTAAAATATGTCACAAACACTGATACACTTAAATTTCATGAATTCATGTAATTTTCAGTGACTTGAAGTTGTGGATCGCGGTAGCGAGACACAACTTCAGGTCACTGAAAATTTCAATTTGATAGTTCCGAGCTCTACGTGTTGAATATATGACATTCGGTCCTATAGCGAGTTAAGGGTTAATCAGCTTGCATTCAGATTATTAATACTGCACGACCGTGATTACACCCCATTATTTTGCTATTGACAGGTAAAGTATGTGATAATGCGATCAACGGGACCGATTTAAAGGCGATCTATATTATTATATAGATTATAGATTATAATTATCGACTTATCATGATGTCTATAGCTATGTCACAGCTATGGTTCACAACGAGTTTGCTCTTGTTGTTTCTGAATGGGACACAAGACGTTGAACCAATGTTGATTTGATGTTGGCCCATCGTCTGCGACTCTGGCCCAGCGTTATATCAACACCAGCTCAGCTCTTCGTGTTTTCTGAGAAATTTAGGTCAAGGAGAAAGAAGGAAATTAGATAGCGCCGAGTAAAACGTTCTTGCTAAGATCTACGAATCTATCGTTCTTTCTTCGACTACTAATACCTCAATACCGTGGTCAACTTGGCCAGTATGAGCAATAACTGTACATTTGTGTAGATTCGAATTTGCTATTTAAACTGACGTCACAGGTGTATTTTAATGTAAACACGTGAAGTTCATCCTATCCTGCTCTAATGTAACACAGGGTGTTCAACATTAAACCACCGGTTTTGATGGGTGCCGACCAAAGAGATTGGATACTGCCATGTAAAAGGCAAGTAGCAGTAACTGCTTACTCTTTAGGTAAGAAGTTACGGCTGTTTGTCTTTGCACGACAATACATCAGCCTTTCTGGTGTGGGGATGGAGAGAAGAGAACTTTGGTATGAGTGACCACTCTTTCAAGATAAGAGGCTGCTAGAAAGGTTTCCTAACTTCATCGTTCTTATTTTCAATAATAAAACCTGCCATGAACATTCACCTGTATGGAATAACTAATTTGTATATATTAATGTGATATCTCAATGTTGGTTATATTCACTCTAGACAAACCCTAGCACCGAGATTGCGCGCACTCGCTGAGCTTGAAATGTTGCGGCAAAATAAAGACAATTTTATGATATTTTCTCTGAATGTCTTTTTATCCCCCGCCCGTAGGGGAAGAGGGGTTTTAGTCGCGCCAGTATACTGTCCGGCGTCCATCGTCCGGCGTCACGTTTTCTTGTGGGCGCAAAAACTCAAAAACTGCTGGTCAATTTTTTTTGAAATTTTTACATGACATTCCTAACAACATGGGGATGTGCAAGTGATTTTTTAGAGATACTACCAAAATTCAAAATGGCCGCCAGAGGTCAACTATAAAAATTTTTGTGGGCGCAAAAACTCTAAAACTTAAAGTCACAAATTATTCAAATTTTAATATCACATTCCCTACGATATAGAGCTATGCAGGGGACTTTTTCAGGGTTTTACTGAAATTCAAAATGGCCGCCACAGATCAACTTTAATTTTTTTGGGGGCGCAAAAACTCAAAAAAACTGTCATTTTTTTTGAAATTTTAACATCACATTCCCAGCAACATGGGGATGTGCAAGTGATTTTCTAAAGATGCTACCAAAATTCAAAATGGCCGCCAGAGGTCAACTCCAATTTTTTTTGTGGGCGCAAAAACTCCAAAACCTAAAGCTGGAAATTATTCATATTCCCCTCGATATGGAGATGTGCAAGTGATTTTGTTAAGGTTTTACTGAAATTCAAATTGGCCGCCATGAATAAACTGAAAAATTGAAGTCAGTAATAGTTCACATTCTACAATTACATTACCCACCATCTGGAAATGTGCATGTGATTTTACTGAAATTTAAAATGGCCACTACAAATCGACTTGTTAGATATTTGTGATCGTAAAAAGTCCAACCTAATTTATGGCGGGGGATGATATAGGACTTCAGGCCTCTTTTCAATATTTTTTCATCTTTTTACTCACATTTTTCTTAGAAAACACAAGGTACTTGCTGAAGAGTGGTTCAGTGCTGTCTCATCATCTGGGGCGTTGGCAACATATTACTGCAGTGTTTGGTTAGACGGCTTCCCAGAACAAGATACTTTGAATTATTGTTAGTTCAATGTCGGTCCACAGTCTGCGACGCTGTACCAACAATGAACCAACAGTGGGTCAACATATCGTGTTTGCCGTTTTATCGGCGGTACACAGAAAACAAGAGAAATTGATCCAATGTTGGGTTAATGCTAGGCCACCGTCTGCGACACTGGCCCAGCATTAGCCCAACATTGGGCCAACAGTCGGGTGTTTGCTGGGCTGTCGGCGGTACCACTGCGACCTCAGCTCGGGCTATTTGTTCCGTGAACGCCTTGCTTTGGAGGTCGATCTCTAGAGACTCTTAAATTTAACCTTTAAAGCGCTGAAAAACTGTTGTATAAGCCATGGAGATGAAAGGGTTTTTTCAATTTGAAATCATCATAGATGTCTTAGTTGGCTCTTTTGTTTCCGGTCCATTTGAACACCTATGTTATGGGTCTGCGGACATTATAAATATTTATTTGTAAGGGCCAGAGACTCTTACATTTATAGACTGCATAACGATAGCACACTGATAAATATAATACAATGTCCCAATGATGGGTCAATGTTGCGGACGCTGGCTCAGCAGTGCGCGGCATTGGGCCAATGTCTTTTGTTTGCTCGGCTGGCGCGCAACCAAAACGTTTTCCTGAACGCACCCTGTGCCAGAAAAAAGTCAAGAATCTGAGATTATTCTAAATGTTAACCTTAAATGATGACCCACTGTTGTTTCAATGCCAGGCCAGCTGCGCGAAAAATAACTTTGGGTCTGTTATTCGTGTGGGCTGAAAAATTGTTTCCACTCATAGACTTAAAAATATTAATAATATTAATTTGCCATTTTCTACTGAACGTATTATATTATAGCGAAATATATATATTGACAGTTTTTCTACTAGGGTGATTATAATGCAAGAAGTTGTTTCAATTATATTGATGCCTCTGCGAATTAATTTACCCCTCGCTCAAAAATGAATTATGAAATTTGTTTATTTTTCACATATATGACGTATGCATGAACAATTCTCAAAATGTATAACATTTCTTCCCACCGACCCAAAAACATAGCCGCCGAAAAAACTAACTTGTGAACGCCATATCTTCTTAACTTTTGTTGGCTTGAATTCAAATTTGACGTGGCAGCTTTCTAGATATCTCTCACGCCATAATTTGGCAGTTTGGGAACGCTTCTATTGAAAAAGTGTGTAACGGCGGCCATCTTGAAAAGCCCCCATTTTGGTGAAGGAGTAAACATATACTAAAAATCCACTTTTTGGGTGGGTTGAAAATAATTTAGAGGCAAACTAGAGGCCATGCATTTGTATATGTTGCAAATTGAAATCACGCTTCACCCTCGCATGTTACTATCTAAACTGTTAATTAAAAAAAGGGCTAACCCTTATCATGCTAAGTTAATTCATTTAAATTTTCAACCACTTGAAGTTGTGTCTCGCTACCGCGACCCACAACTTCAAGTGGATAAAAATTACTCATATTTGTTTAATTTGAGCACAAATATTTGCAAATCTTGTTGTTTAGACACACTTTTCATTCCCAATAACAGTACAGTGATTCGACATAAACCAGATTAAAAACGACAATAGTCGTGATCAGCGTTAAAAACGATTTTAATCGTGATGTGCGCTTAACCCTTTAACGCCGGTGCCGTATTTATTCGGGTTTTCACTTAATTAATACCACATTCTGTACCGCCTTTTAAACATGTTAAAGCCGTAATGTGACATCACGCAGCATGATTTGAAAAGAGTTGATCTCCATTTTGTCAAATCTGCATAATTTTCATTTACTTGAAGTTGTGGATCGCGTCAGCGAGACGCAACTTCATGTGGGTGAAAATTCCGATTGAATAATTTGGCGGTTAAAGGGTTAAGAGTGTAATCAAAGAATGATGATGCCAAGTTAGAAACGCAGTAAATAATTAAGAGCTTCATCCACTTTTTTGTGGCTATAAATAAGAAGTGCAATAACTAAATTTTACACACCTACAAATCCAATCACTTGTAAACGTGTGGATTAGAGAGGATGTACTTTCCCCGAGTTGCACAATATTACTGGTACAGGAGATAGCGGGCAGCTGGCAGCCAGGTGGATATGCCGCTCTGCAAAGACAAAAGGCAGCAACTGCTTACTTGTAAAGTAAGCAGTTACTGCCTTTTGGCTTTGCACATCAGTATGACTGGGGCTGAAGGTCATGTCAAGGACTCCGTTGCTGGCTGGCTGAGCTAGCTAGGCTCCCACTTGGGGCATGATAGTCATCTCGGGCAAAATGGATCTGAATGCTATAATGGCATTCCAGTGGATATCCCGCTGAACCCAGAGGGCTACGTCATTTTGGTTTAGCAGGCCTGCCCCCCCCCCCCCTCGTCGAGTCATTGAAACAGCTCCCTCAAACTCCACGCTCCATTAATTTGTTTTGCTCCAAATTGTGAATGTTCTTTGTTGCATCTGTGCAATAAAAAAGCGTCAATAACATTATGTTTCTAGAATGTATGAGGGAACATGTGTACATTATACATGTTCCCTCATACATTCTATTGAAAAAGTGTACATTATACATGTTTCCTCATACATTCTATTGAAAAAGTGTACATTATACATGTTCCTTCATACATTTTATTGAAAAAGTGTACATTATACATGTTCCCTCATACATTCTATTGAAAAAGTGTACATTATACATGTTCCCTCATACATTCTATTGAAAAAGTGTACATTATACATGTTCCCTCATACATTCTATTGAAAAAGTGTGTAACGGCGGCCATCTTGAAAAAAACTGCATTCTGGTGACGGAGCAATGGAAAAATATACTGAATAAGATTATACTCATTACAAAACGGATATATCCGTTTTGTAATAAGTATTTAGAATCGCATTGTGCCGGCTGGTAAAAGTAAGTTTGTAGTATCAGTAAGCCTATATCAAATTCCGCACATTTTGCCATTGGGATTGTGCTTGTATTAAAACTTGATTAACGCGTCTGTGGAAAAAAATCTAAATACAATATATGAAAACACGAAAACATTATCTTCTTGATTTTATTACTTTCGTGTCACTATCTACATTATTATTAACCATTGTATCAGAGTATGACAGGAATGTAGACAATGGTCCATACTTTATCAGTGTTTACAGCAAAGAACTAGTAGTTGGCAGTTTTTACGACCCCTCCAAATGTAGACCTAATTCATTCCTACAACAGGAACTGTCCCTGCAGTAACACTCATTTGTGTGATTAAATGTTGGAATTGGGTTTGAAAGAGGAGGTAATAATTATAAGACCTCTTGAGAAGGTAGCCCATATTTTAACCCGAATAGTAGACATTATAGTATTGTTTTCTTATGTTTTAATAGTCTTATATAGCCACCTTTGAAAAAATAAATACATGTATAGATCAAATTAGCGATAATCATATATATTTTAACTTAAATTGAGCAAATTCAACTAGTTTTAGTCACTTGAAGACACAATATCAGATCACTAAAATTGAAATTTATTAGCTTAGAGCTCTGTGTGTTAGGTTACAGGTGATTTAGGCCTGGATCTAACATTGGGCCTGCGTCTGGAGCTGGGTGCGATTTATCCCGCATCTCCCCGGGAAAATTCAGAGAGGACTATTCCCTATGGGATAAACTGTACAGGGGGTGGGGCAAGTGATCCTGGCTAGGAAACACAGTACGTCCAACCAATGCAGGGCTAATGCCGGTCCAGCGTAGTAGACCGGTCCAACGTCCCGTGTTTGATGGCTGGTTATGACTTGTAGATTTATACGTCTGGACGGTACCTGCAAAATCATCCCTGGATCCAATGATGGTTCAATGTTGAACCAGCATCGGATCAATATCTGGTGTTACTGGATGGTCTGTTATCTGGCAGTTATGCTCGGCTTGTATCTCTGTATGCCACACTGTGCATGGCATGGCTTACCATATCGCCGGCTGTCTGTATTAGTATGCTCCGCTGTGAATGGTTTAGTGTTCCATACATCACATTGTCTGTATGTCGTATGTGGATGATCTAGCCTCCCATACCACTGCATACTCTTTTCAATGACTTCATAAAATAGATTTGAACAAGGAAATGAACTACAATGTATTAATCGATCATAAATATCATATATCTTACAACATCTCTATATTTCCTGTTATTTTAGTTTTAAACTTCAAAGAAAAACACATAAGACAAATTAGTGTCTGATTTTGACTGATTGTGACTGATTGATGTTATTTTACATTTTGAGGGGTGTTAAATTGGCACAGTGACGATACTCCTTTTCAAACTTTCTGGATAGATCAAATGTAAAGTTCTTGGAAATACCAGGAATTGGAAATAATTCTCTGTCCAGGTTCTTCAGCAATACTCACCAAGTTTGCAGGGTTGTCCGTATGTCGACACCAGGGACCATGGGCGCTCCTGCTGGCACGGAGATACCAGGATCCCGCGCAGCCCGTGGCTCTACCCCTGGCGTGTTGTTTTAGCTCTTGATAAGCCAACGGGCCACGGCCCCCTGAAGATTCCTCTGAATTTCTCAATTGCTCACCAGCCTAGAGATAATCCCCTCACAGGGGAGTGCCACCCAGCACATGGTGTGTACAGTATTGTTTCAATGATGGGCTTACGTCAGAGACGTAAGCCCATCATTGAGACAACATTGGCACAATGTTTCCCGTGGCGGTGAATTCTCAGACGTACACACCATCTCCACATCTGGACGTTCATAAATTCCGGGTGGAGCTGTATTGTTTACTTCGATGGAACAGAACGTATTTCTTTAGAATATTGCGTTGTATGGAAAGAACCGTATTGCTCTCTGAGTCCCACTCAATATGCGGGATACTAGCTTAATAATCGAGCTCTATGTTTCTGACACCAATACCAGGGGCGTCAGAAGCCATTATTGAGTGGTCCAGCTTTTCTAAATCTCTAATTACAATTGCCATATGAAAGAATTTTCAACAGTATATAGTAGATTTTTTTTAAATTTAATTAATCTAAATATTAGAAAAAGCGAATGGATGGGTGGATTTTTGGGTGAGTGATTGGATGAGTGGATGAGTGGATGAGTGGGTGAGTGGATGAGTGAGAGAGTGAGAGAATGAAGGAGTGAGTGAGTGAGTGTGTGAGTGTGTGAGTGTGTGAGTGTGTAGTGTGTGAGTGAGTGAGTGAGTGAGTGAGTGAGTGAGTGAGTGAGTGAGTGAGTGAGTGAGTGAGTGAGTGAGTGAGTGAGTGAGTGAGTGAGTGAGTGAGTGAGTGAGTGAGTGAGTGGTATCGGAAGTTGCTTTCAAAACTTAGAGACCATATTTAAAGTAAATCAGAAGCGTAACTTTGAACCAGCATTGGACCAACACCACCAATATATACACACGTAACCTGGGTTTACGTCTAATCAATCAAGTTGCACTGAACCCAGTCAGTGTTTTTTGCTACTACTGACAAGTGGGCACGCCTTAACCTTTGAATCCTTAAATTCCCAAGCTATAGTTTGAATCATTGGAAGACCGAAGAATTATCGATAGATTGCTTATTTATAAGTGAACTTCGTGTTCACAAAATGTATTTAAAGTTTAAAAAAAAAATGTTAAATCAAATACATCAATAATGCTACATTGATAATAATTATAACCCTTAAATTCCTCAATAATTGGTTGGTATTTTATTTATTGGAGGGTGTACCTGCTGGAGCACATTTTATTCTAGATAATGGTGATGGATCGAGGTCTGCTTTATACACGTGAAGCGAGGATTCATGACACAATTATCAGCTTAAAATAACTGACAAATACTTTATCTTAGAAAAATATAATGGGGTTGATTATTTAAAATGAAATTGAGCAGACAATCTCCAGCTTCAAAATAATATGTACCATTAAATACCATGCCCAGACGCATTTTATATGATAAGGGATTGGATTATTTGATATTCGTAAAATGAATATATACATTTCGGCAAAAATGCATAACATTATGCAGTTCTCATTCCAGGCAATAGTACTTGTGCAGTCTCCATTCTCAGCTTAGGTAAATGAAAAAACGACTTATCATTTCAAAATTAAGATATCCACATTTGATATACATCTAGATTGACATAGTTGATATCTTCACATAGATATTTTCCCAAATTTTAGGCACCATGCTCATACAATTTTTGTATTTTCAATGAATAGAAGATACTCAAATTAATGTAATTGTACGCCATATTTTAAGAAATAATCATTTACATTGCACCACCATAATTTATACATATCACAGGCACCACCCTTTGTGAAAAGGAGCATCAGTTCGTCCACATACTCCATCCAGCTCAAAACGTCAGCCACTCTGCCCTGCGAAGGCAAATAGCAGTAACTGCTTACTTGTAAAGTAAGCAGTCACTGCTGTTTGTCTTTGCACTGCAGTAGAGTACCGACACAGAGACGAGTACCTTCCTGATCACTCGGGATCTGTCGGATTCCTTTGATGTTGGGTTGGACGCGATTAATAAATAAGCGGTGAGGTAACAAAACTTAACGCCACACAATGAACCGATTGATGAGGTACTCCACGTGAGACCCACTGGTCTTTATGACCGGGTAGGGTTTGTTTCTAACTAAGGGGTCTTGTCAAGTTAAAAAAATCAAAAAAATCCGAGAAAAAATTGGGTCGGCCAGATGAAACCAACCCCCCCCCCTCCTATACATTTTTTTTAAACATCTTCGACAAGTACAGACAAAATAAAAAAAATAAAAAAAGTTTTTTTATAAGTTGAGGCTTGACCCATCCACCCACTTGAGAGTTTTTTTTCTCGGATTGTTTTTTTTTAATTTGACATGATATACTGCTGGTTCCATTTACAGGCAGGGCTACCAGGTCTGGCATAATATAGATAGATACATGTATAGCTGCATTTCATTGTCACCAGAGACACTGACATTTTGTCAGTCCATGGCTCTTTTTCAGTCAGGAAGGCTATACTAGGCCTATACATCACATACATCACATATATTGTGGGCTGTATGACAGTGAACTTGCATGAGAATGAACAGATGAATTGATAAAATATAATCAGCATTTATTCCCCGCAATGTAGAATTGTAATAAACCAGAACGCATTAAAACGCCCTTCAGAGCAGCATTATATCTTTTGATAGAGACACAGATCAGCATTATATCTTTTAATAGAGACACAGATCAGCATTATATCTTTTGATAGAGACACAGATCAGCATTATATCTTTTAATAGAGACACAGATCAGCATTATATCTTTTAATAGAGACACAGATCAGCATTATATCTTTTAATAGAGACACAGAACAGCATTATATCTTTTAATAGAGACACAGATCAGCATTATATCTTTTAATAGAGACACAGATCAGCATTATATCTTTTAATAGAGACACATATCAGCATTATATCTTTTAATAGAGACAACGTGTTATCTACAATGGGGAATTTCAATGAACCAGAAAGTACCAATCTTCCATTCAGAGCAGTATGTATAGTCTTTAACCCTTAGCCTGCTAAGGTAATTTATTTATATTTTCAGCTACTTGAGGTTGTGGATCGCTACCGCGATCCACAACCTGAAGTGCTTGAACATTACTCATACTTGTTTAATTTCAGACCTAACATTTACAAATCATGATGTACAAACAGTCATTGCATTCCCAATAACAGTGATTTAATCGGCTAATAAAACGGATTAAAAACTACTATTGCCGTGATTAGCAGGCAAAGGGTTAGGAGAGACAACGTGCAATCACTGATCTGATTCTGAAGAGATTCTGAGGTCATAGTTAATGAACCGAAAACCACTAGATTAGGAATAAATGTGTTTTTGTTGTTGAGGGTTCAGTTTCATTTGTTCACATTATCAGTTTGGACATTGTTATAGCTAATAATTGCAAGATATTCGTCTTGAGTGTGGTGGTGCACCACTTAACTCTTTCAGTGCGGGGAACGATTTTAGACGTCAGAATCTGACGTCTATAGACGTCAGATTCTGACGTCTAAAGTCGATCTCCGCACTGGGAGAATTAATAATTTACAAGTTAAAAATAATTCTAAAATCCGAGGAGAACTCGGATTAGCCAGACCCCAAACATCCACTCCTCTATCCAATTTTTAAACTTTTTGGAAACATGTACAACAAAAAAAAAAAAAACCCCACAAAATTCCCCCCCCCCCCCCAAAAAAAAAGCCGAGTTGGGGCTTGACCCACCCAACCACTTCCGAGTTTTTCTCGGATTTTTTTATTTTTTCTAACTTGAGAAAACCCCTAACTAAGACATTTATGATGATTTCAAAATGGAAAAAATATTTGTTCTCCATGGTTTATACAGAAATATTCCAGCGTTGTAAGGGCTAAAATGAGATGTCAGCGCTGCTGCACAAAGGGAAACCAGATGTTTAACCAATGTCAATTTAACGCTGTACTGGGCTAGGGTCGCACACATCTGTACAAGATATGTGTTGTTCAGTCAAAAGAGTGGTGACATCTGATGATGTGTCATCAAGATAATTTGTATTGCACATTTTTTTTACATAAGAAAACGTTTATATAGAAAATTCTAAATGCTATAATCCTGTGATTTTACGCAGACATAATGGTGAAGCTCCACAATAATTGAAGGATAGAAATATCATACGTGTATGAGTATAATTATGCTGAAGCTATATTATCAGACTACGTATAATTGAAAATCATTGGTTATTTGAAAATAAATTATTGCTAAATATTATTTATAGAAAACCTGTGTAAAACAATACGCATTCACTTATGTGACACTTTTTTGTAATGTACTTACTCTTAAACAAATCTAACCATCACAGCGCGGGGATCGACTTTAGACGTCAGAATTTGACGCCTGTAGACGTCAGATCCTAAAGTTGATCCATGCACTAGAAGAGTGAAAAGATTTATAATGGCCGTATACGCATAATATGTATTCAAATCAATAGGAAAGAGCTAACTAAAATATTTCTGATGATTTCAAATTTAAAAACACCCTTTGATTTCTATGGTTTATGTAATATATTTCAGAGTTTTAAGGGTTAAATCAATACATAAATGAATCTCTATACCCACATTTATGGAGACTAAACCGTCAATAGACATGTATTGACAGTGTGTCATCAAAAGGGCTGTTTATAAGTTTACACTAACTCCTAATACCACGTAATAGTCTGTCAACCACTTCATTTTATAGACTCTCAGTCATGCTAACGTACACTCCTCTACTCCATCGCAATACGATGAATCCGAGCAGCCAAGGTCGCAATTAAACCTATACTACCTCGTGTAAACATGTTGAAGCATAGTATTTCAATATATTTATCTACAACCCTCTGGGTTTCTCAGTCACATGTTTACACCAAGCTACATAAAGCCAAATTATTGGAACTGAAAAATAGTAAAATCCATCACAAGTCAGTTTTTTGCGATAAATACATTGTAAAATAAATCCATCACAAGTCAGTTTTTTGCGATAAATACATTGTAAAATAAATGCATTCTCTCTTATGCATTTTCATTATTCATTATTATACTTGGGTTGGCTTGTTTAGTCAATCAAGTCATTTTCATATACTTTGAGGTAAATGATAATAAATATCTGGGTATTACCAGGTTAGGCTATTATAACATTGGGATGTTTTTGAAAAAACACTATTTCTTATTACTTACTTGCAAGTCAACATACTGTGAGTCAAAATTTTTTTGAAAAATTCTAAAATATCATCATATCAGTTTGTTTGCAATACGATTGAATAACAGAACTGTTTTTCGAGTTGTGTAATGAACAATTTCTAATCATAATAAAACCATATTCAGTACAAAACGATTTAATTTTTTAAACATTTTCTTTAGTAGGCCTACATGATTGTATTGTTATCTTCATTACACACAGTGACCCTTGGTGGTCTCATCCTAAATGAAATAAAAATTGATGTACTGTTCTTTGCTGTCACACAACCTTAACTTTTATCCGGTTTTATGGTGTCAATATTAAATCACATTTTCTGTCGATACTCACTTTGCCATGCAAATATGAGCAGCAGTCAAGGCTTACTTACTGTTGTTTGCTTTGTCATTACAGACTCTGGTTGTGCCATATAACATCTAATCATGGCGGATTCGCTCAGCTGCTGTTCTGATGCACTTGACATTAAGTTCAACCTTTTTATCAGTACTTGCCACTGGTCCTTATGAGTAATACAAATACCGCCGTGGCTGCTTATCATATACATATAAGCCACAACTTGTGTGATATGGGAATCATTTCTGCAAGTAGCTTTGACATAAAACGCCAAAAGTAATTACAAAAATATTTTCCATACTGATTATTTATTATTATTAGAAGGTTATTATTGTATAAGCAAATTTCTAGTTTGGGTCTGAATGATACCGATGCGAACTCACTAATTTAAAGACAAGTGTGAGTGTTTTATTCCTATCACAAAATGGCCAAATAAATACAGTTAACTAACTTATAGAAGAGTTTAATTTTTACGAAATTTTATCTGGATAATGTGTTCTAAGATACCGCGTTTTGCATTAAATCGGTCACTCTTGGACGGATATGCACAGACTTTGTCATAAAGGTCTTATCACAGGTTGCATCTGAAGCTGTCATCGAGACGGACGAGCAGACAAACGATGTCATAACACGATGATGTAATACGACGACTATGTATTGTGACGACTCCGGTGTTGAAATGAAATTCAATCTGCTAAAATACCTGAAGCTTTATGCTCCAATGAATCAGTCTGTGCCTGTACTGCAAAGATTAGTGTATTTTTACACCAGAAGTTTCCTGTTACAGGATTGAAGGAGCACTGCCGGTGGTTTATTCATATTCATAAGGTCGTATCTGCTACTGCATAGAATGGCGGATATGAGCCTTTAACCCCAAAGGACGTATTGTATTCCAGACTGTGTTGTTTGCTTTGGTCTGTGGGAAACAATACGCAGTCAGTCTTGTGTGCCGACCCGTCAGGTAACAATCTACAATTCTGAACGTCTCCTGTGCAATGCGATACGCAAGGGGGATGTCACATTACCCAGTGCTGTTTCAACGTTGGCCCAACGTCTGCGACGTTGGGCCAAGGTTGAACCAGCACTGGGTGAATGAAGTATTCAGACAGGTAAGGTAGCACTGTGTCATTATGATTGTACAAGACGGGCAATGTCTGATGAGAGACATTGGAAACCACACACCCCTGAAAAAAACATCCACGCCTTCCCCAACTCCCTCAAGTGGAAATTGCGGGCTTCGAGAAAACGATAAATTATACGTTGAAGCGGGCTGTGACTCCTTAAATTGTATGAATTTGTCACGGGAATGAGCTCAGGTACGTCATTATGACTCGTAATAAAGCATCGGGGCTGATAGGATATATTCACATGTTCAAAATTTGAATTGATACACAATTTTATGGCTGTGAATATAAGATGACTGGCATTCAGGTATAAAAAAACCGAATTTTCTTCCCCACACTCGTAACGATTTAATATGGTGGTAAGCCTCAGTGATCAAGAGGTAGCGCGCTCGGATTCAGACAGATAGGGCTCGAATTTCGAATGATGTGTGTCTTGAGGGAATGGTTATCTTATTCATCTCACTATCTTCACGGGGTATTCAGGGCCCAGTTTAGCCTGTATGTGCAAAAGGTGGCCTAACGCTTCATTCATTCATTTTAATTTTTTAGTTGCCGTATCACCAGAAGTGGGCACAGCCTCAATTGCCCATTGGGTGGATCACATATTACGGAGAACGAAGGTGCGACAAAAAACACACTTTTCTCATCAAATGTCAAGTGCATTATTATCATCACTATATTACCTTTTCTACATGAATAAAGTGGGCGGGGGCCCTAGGGTAGTGGTTAGCACCGCTGCCTTGCACGCCAGAGACCGGGGTTCGGTTCCCGGTCTCGGCGGTTTGAAAGAAACAAAATTGTTTCTTCCCCATCGACGTGTGAAAGTTAGTATTGTGGGGAGCCTCCGTGACCGAGAGGTAGCGTGCTCGGCCTCAGACCGCCAGGGCTCGAATTTCGAATCCTGTGTCTGGAGGACAGTGTCATCTCAATCATCTCACCATCCTCAGGAGGTTCTCCTGGCCCAGTTTAGCCTATATGTGCACAAAGGTGGCCTAAAGCCCGATTCATTTCATTTTTTACATGAATAAAGTTATTCAAGTTTCAGGAATGAATGCATCGGTTTTTGATAACAAAAATTGATACCTTGAGACTGGGATGGAGTGAACGAATATTGCTATACGTCCCTTTATGCACACTCATAGCAATATCGCGACAGAATGAAGCCCGAAGCCGGGACTATGCCTTATTAAGTTTGGACGTCATCGTCCAAGCTTTTTAGTATCCAAAAGAGACTTTCTTTTTCTTATTATTATTATTATTATTATTATTATTATTATTATCTTTCTTAGTCCGGGATTACAGAGACAGCTTACAAGTAATCTACTTCAAACCTCGGCACAATGTTCCTTAGGTATACATCTACCAGGCTGTAGCTTTTTTCATTTTTCCCGCCAGTGGATCTGGACCTGATCCAGATTTCATAAATCCACTATATGGATTACCATTGACAATTTTTGAAGCGCTATTTCTCATGCAGTTTACGAGTAATCGACGTCAAACTTTGGCACAATGATCCTTAGGTATTCAGGTACCAGGCTATATCTTTTTTCAGCCGTCCTGCAAGTGGATCCGGAATTTTAGCAGATTTTGTAAATCCACTATGTGGACCATTGCCGGTTCAGTGCAATACATGCCGGTTGAGAGTCTATTCAGGAAATTCAATGGCCTAGTCGCCACTCACAAAAGCCCTTTGTTATCTGCACGCCGCCCCAGGGCTGGGCTGTTTGAGTGACGGGCCAGCGTCGCGAACAGTGGCCCGGCAATCAACCAACATTGTGTGTTTTGTTTGAACAGTAGAAACATTAAATGCTAGATTTTCATCCGTTTTTCGCTGATATCTAAGTCAATTCTGAACCGTTTTTCTTGTAATTTTGCAGACACCATTCCCAGCCATTATGACGACGGCCCTGAAAATTTGGCGAAGTTTGATTGAGTACTTCACAAGTTAATAATGCGATGCACTGAAACAACACTTCTTCAACCATTTTTTTTCGTTTTTCGCTGATATCTCAGTCAATTCTCAACCGTTTTTCACGTAATTTCGCAGGCCCCCTCCCCAGCCATGGCGGCGACTGCCCTGAAAATTTGGCGAAGTTTGATTGAGTACTTCAAAAGTTATTACCGCGATGCACTGAAACAGCACTGTTTCAACGCCGGCAGAGCGCTGTAAATGCCGGGCCGTCACTAAAACAACACTGAGTCAGTGCCCCCCATCTTACATGTATGACTGAGCAGTTCAGACTGACTGGCAGATCATCCAGAGTAAGAGAGTAATTGCCAACACTCCAGCGACATTGATCCATTATCTAAGCCCTAGCTTTTTTTTTTTTTTTTTTTTTTTTTTTTTAAGTTATGATACCTACCTGAAAATGAACGAGAAGAGGTTGCTTTCCCGAAATACCCGTTATTGAGGGAGTTGTAAATCAAGTTTCGAAATAAACTGATGACGTCACAGGGCTCGAACCGAGCGTCGCAGGGCTCTCTGGGTAGGCTCGTTGGAAAGCTTGTAAAAAACATATTCTAGCAAATGTGAGGTTAAAACGTCGTCAGTGCAACCAAAACTGAGCATTAATAAAAAAAAAAAACGATCGTCCAAACTTGTGTCACTTTTGCCAGCAAAGGTAAGTCTAGTTCTTATTGAATTACTTGAAAGGTTTGTCTGGAAAGGAAACATTCGTCTTTACTGTGAGATAGTTACGGTGAGATAATTACACAGGTGACTTCACCACACAATTACACGACCTAACAAGTGAGAAAATATGTAATTATGGTTTGACAAATTTAGCGTGCGCACCGAGCCATAACAAATCTGTCGTGCAAAGACAAACAGCAGTAACTGCTTACTTTTCAAGTAAGAAGCTACTTCTGTTTGTCTTTGCACGGTAGTTGTGTAATATTGAATCAACGTTGGGCCTGGTGTTTGTGTGTGTGGTGACACCTGGGTGGGGCTGGGGCTCTAGGGTAGTGGTTAGCATTGCTGCCTTTCACGCCAGAGTTCGGGGTTCGGTTCCCGGTCTCGGCGGTTTGAAAGAGACGAAAAATGTTTCTTCCCCATCCACGTGTGAAAGTCAGTATTGCGAGGAGCCTCCGTGACCGAGAGGTAGCGTGCTCGGCCTCAGACCGCCAGGGCTCGAATTTTGAATCCTGTGTCTGGAGGACAGTGTCATCTCAACCATCTCACCATCCTCAGGAGGTTCTCCTGGCCCAGTTCAGCCTGTATGTGCACAAAGGTGGCCTAAAGCCCGATTCATTTCATTTTTGACACCTGGGTGATAGAAACACACTGGCCACCGAATTATCGGATATCATTGCTGAATATTGGAAAATCGGAGATCACAAAAGGAAAAAAATAAAAAAATATTTTTTTTTATCTTATCTTATCTTATCTTATCTTATCTTATCTTATCTCATTCATTCATTCATTCATTCATTCATTCATTCATTCATTCATTCAATCATTCATTCATTCATTCATTCATTCATTCATTCATTCATTCATTCATTCATTCATTCATTCATTCACTTATTCAAGTATGGTCACTGAATTAAAAGATATCTTCGCTGAAATATATTTAACATTTAAAAACGTATACGTCATCATTTACCTACTAGTGACGCATACGTCGGCGTGGTCTGACATACTTTGATTATATGCAATAAAAAAGGTCACTATTCTCAAATTCAAGACTTTTGGCTGACCCAACATTAAAACAACATTGGGTCGATGTTTCATGTTTGCCGGTTTCATCACTTCTTAACCCTTTCAGTGTGGGGACCGTCTTTATACGTCAAAATCTGACGTTTTTAGACGTCAGATTCTGATTTAGACGTCGATCCTCGCGCTGTAAGAATTAAAATATTGATAGTGCCCGTACACCCATAAAATAATATTCAAATGAGCGAAAAGAGCTAACTAAGACATTTATGATGATTTTAAATTGAAAAAACCATTTGGTCTCCATACACAAATATTTTACCTTTGTAAGGGTTAATTCACCAGGTTGGACCAAGATCTACCACGACATACGTGCATATAGTACCCTCGCCCCCGACAACCAAAATGGCAGGTGTCGGCCATGTTGTTTTTTGGCTTGAGGGCATTATCAACCTAAAACATGGTGATCAGGGTTCGTTTAGCCCCGCCCTCCCTCACTCACCTATACTTAAATCACTCCTCACAGCTCATCTGTCTTCTAACCCATCATTATTCACTATGGCTTCGTAACAATTATATCTGCGAAATTAGGATTGTCTAAAACAGTAGTTGGCCAGGCTGAGACTATACCATGTATAAGACAATTTATCCCACCAAGTTCAAACGTTTCAATCTCCACTTCTATTTCACAAATTTGAATTTGTTGCTCTGGAAGTGCTTGAATTTCAAATGTTATATATTTATGACAATTTCATTTCGGCCTACTGCAGCTTTACGACATTTTAATTTTAAAACTGATCATTTCAAACAGAAATAAAGAAACGTTGAATGCTTTCAAATGTCATTGCCAATTTAAATGTTCTCCATTTGTGTTTTAAATCATGTAGCATATTCTATTTTTCTATTCTGCAGGAATAATAATTGATTTTATTTTATTAAATAATTTAACTACTAACCGCAGTATCGTGTTTGATTTTGAAGGCCCATACCCAGGCTAAAATCATCAAAAAATCTGTGATTTTATTTTGGCATCTTAGTATGACCATATGATGTAAACATGTCCATAGACTAGAGCTGCAAAAGTTTTTTTATTTTTGTGCTGCGCATTCACCAGCTAGGCTAGATATAGAGACGAAATTCCTGATTTCTTATTTTGGACAACCATGTCAAAAATAAGAAATACGAGAATTCCGACATTATTGTGGTCATATTAAGAAGCCAGAGTAGAATCACCGATTTGTTGATGATTTTAGCCTGGGTATGGGCGGAAAGTTTCAAGGGTGCTTTTTCAAGGAAGCTGTTACTTTTATTTATACATGAGTGGAGGAAGCAATCATCAGAAAAACGTTACTTATAAATTATTTTTTTGTTAATTATACCATTTAGATAATGGGATTGGTGGATTAGTAGCAGACGTTCCAGCTTGAGTTCAAAGATACTGTGACATGATATAACATGGTAGTTGAACCGTGAGTGACCGTGCTCGGCCTCAGACTTACGATTTAGATTTCGAATCCTGTGTCTGGAGGGCAGTGTCATCTGATCCATCTAACCTCAAGAGTTTCTCCTGGCACAGTGCAGCCTATACTTGCACTGTGCACAGTGCAGCCTATACGCCTACATGCTATAATATGTGCACAAAAAGAGGTCTAAAGACCCATTCATTTATTCATTCATCCATATTAATTATTCAAATAATTGATTCATTCTTCACATTGATTGATTGATTGATTGATTGATTGATTGATTGATTGATTGATTGATTGATTGATTGATTGATTGATTGATTGATTGATTGATTGATTGATTGATTGATTGATTGATTGATTGATTGATTGATTGATTGATTGATTGATTGATTGATTGATTGATTGATTGATTGATTCATTCATTCATTCATGCATTCATTCATTCATTCATTCATTTATTAATTCATTCCGTTCACAACACAACCTAGTGGCACCGTTTATCAGGGCATCGCTGTGTGGGCCAACATGATAAAATAAACCCAATGTTGGTTTAATGTTGGCCCAACATGAAAACAAAACTGTGCCAACGCTACATGCTAGCTGGGACGTGTGAGGCCGCACTTTGACCCGACTAAACCCCTGCCGCTCTTGTAAACAAGTCAGTTGATTCTCGTCCCATTCCTAGGATGCCGTGACGTGAAAAACTGGCCATTCAACTAGATCATTGTGGATACAGGGTATCTGCAGCGACAAGGCAGCACGCTCCACTGAATATCATAATACTGTAAATGAGGATTTTGATCTGCTGGAAAAATTTAGAAAAAACATTGTAATTCATAGTTTAAATCGGGTAAAATGCTTAACTCTTTCAGGCGGGGACCGTCTTTAGATGGCAGATTCTGGCGTAGGTATTCAAATGAAGCGGAACGAACTGACTAAGAGATTGAAAAAACACCTTTGGTTTGTTTGAAGATTTGCATACAATAATGCTAAGACATTTTGTTAGGTTGTTTTTATCCATTTAACTTGAAGTTGAAATTGCTCACGCAATTTTCAGCTTCAAATTAATGAAAAACATCTGGCGGACAAAGAATTAACTCTTAAACCGCTGAGCGCGACTATAGTCGTTTGTAATCTGTTTTAGTAACCGATAAAATCAAATCACTGTTATTGAGAATAAAATAAGCTTTCAAACATCAAGATTTGCAAATGTATTGGCTCAAATTAAACAGATACGAGTAATTTTCACCCACATGAAGTTGTGTGTCGCGGTAGCGAGACACAACTTCATGTGGATGAAATTGTTTAAAAAAGATAAGCAGGACAAGAGTTAATACCGAGTGCCTCAATCACATTCAGTATACCACACCATGAACCATAAACAATTTCTCAGCAAAACGATTGTGTTCCCTCGTAAAATGTGTCCTTTTATTTTTAATGGGAGATGCGTATTTCAGATCATGTCAGAAATGCGCCTCAGCATTAATTTTGATCAATAAACTCCTTGAAGGACCGAGCTCAGAGGCGCGACATTCAAAGAAGTCTCCAAGTCAAGGCATGGTCGTCAATAGGGAGCCGGGCAACAAAAGAGCTGGGGTGGAAAAAACAAATCGAACAATAATAATTTTTGTGTCTTCATTAATTTTCTGAAAGTCGTAATCGCTGTTGATGTTCTTTTGGTTATATGTAGTGAATACCAGAGGGTAGGGCCTGCAACAGAAAATGCGTTCGTTAAGAGCTCGTCTGTTTTATTTTTCGTTAAAATATGCCTCGTGAAATTTCCCAAACCTGCATTAACCCCCCCCCCCCAAATCGTACATAACATCAGGCAGGCTGGTCACGTTGGCTCTGGATGAAGTCTAATAAAGAGTACAACTGGGAGGATTTACTCAACAGCTGTTCTTTGAAAAGCACGATTATTCACCTATTATGACAGTAAAAATATTGACTGACAGTCCATATGAATTATATTAATGCTATCTGTCAAAGGGTGGGATTTGAAGTACACGTTTTACACTCTCGAGGAATACTTTAAATACATGGTTTAGGTAATCGGGGGTGGTGTTTATAATGGATGGAATGTTTATATTTCGCTAAAGGTTTAACCCTTGAAGCCCCAGATCAACTAATGAAATTTTCGCCCACTTAAAGTTGTGTTTCGCTACCGCGATCCACAACTTCAAGTGGGTAAAAATTATTTAGATGTTTATGTGTCTAATCGAAGGTACGATCAACCTGTGGACTGTGTGCTATTTATAGTGTTATTAAACATTAATATAAAATATTATAAAATACGTCGCGATAAAAGCTTACAGGATTACGCTGGCAGTGACTGTTGTAACTGCTGTAACTTATACTTCTTAAAATTACAATGATTCAAAAATATTTAGATGTAGTTTAGAAATAAACAATTTTCTGTTGTGTCAGAAGATGTCTACGTTTGTTCATTGACCCTTATACCGCCAAATTAAATAATTTTTTTTTTTACCCACCGCGACCCACAACTTCATGACGGTGAAAATTTATCATAATTGCCTAATTTGAGACCAAAACCAGACACTAACAAATCTTGATGTTTAAACACTTTTTTTTTATTCCCAATAACACTAGTTTAATCAGCATTTAAATAGTAAAAATTTATAATGGCCGTGGACCAATAACATAGGTATTCAAATGAAGCGGAATGTGCTAACTAAGACATTTATTGTGATTGCAAATTGAAAAAAAACGGTTGGTCTCCATGCGTTATACAAAATATTCAATCTGAATTTTCACCCACTTGAAGTTGTGGATCGCGTCACTTCAAGTGAATGAAAATTATTCAATATGGAGGTCAACTCTTTTCAAATATTGCTGATTGATGTCACATTTTATCTTTAACATGTTTAAACATGTGGTACTTAATGTGCTAATAAAAAAATAAAAACCCGAATATATTCGGCACCGGCGGTTAAAGGGTTAACAGAGACGCCACGACTGTTCTACGAGCCAGGTTTGACATTTTACACAGCTACGACGTCTCCCCGACGGGTCGTCAATGTGAAGAAACTCGTCTCGCGTAATCGTAAAACCTTCTTTACAATATACCAGAGCAGCGGACACATTCAAGCGAATGGCACACTGCAGTGGCATATAACACCATTTTATGGACGAAACGCCATATTTTTTTCATGGATATCGCAGCAAAGACGAGATATTTACCTATTGTTGGATCAATGTTGGGTCTGCGTCGTAGACGGTGCCTCAACACTAAATCAACAACGAGTTAATGTCTTGTTTTCTGGGATAACACCATTTTATCGGTCTAATAATCCAGTAGGCTGCATGGACGATGTGGTGTTATGGTCCCATATTCCCAAAGCAGTTGACGCCTCGTTGGTCGAAAAAAAACCCAATTAATAGACTGAAAAAATAATAGAACAGCTATTATTTCTCAAAACTATATTTCACAAAAATCTGATACATCCAGTGGATGACATCAACTGAATTACTAGTAGTGGGGGACCATAATGTCCAATTAGTGTATAAATTTGCACATCTGGCTAAAATTGTCAAAATTTGTTTATAGGTCCTTTAGACCTTATAGATTTATATTTTTGATGGATCCAACTTCAAAAAGTACTGGAACCACCATTTTCAGGCAAAATCCAAAATGGCCGCCACTCGCGAACAATAATTATCGTAACTTTGTAACCAATGGATCAAATTTATTGATGTTAACATCAATTTCATATATTTCGAGGTCAGCGGTTTCATTGGTCTCGGTCTAAGCAGGATTAGAGCCATGTATTTTATGTTTCGACCATTTTTAGCGTTTTTGAGACCAAAATATATAAAAATTCAATCAATCTACTACCCCATTAGATCAGGTGTGGCCATAATTGCAAGTAGACCTGCAATAACATTATTGTATGCTAGATAAATACAATAGAACACAAAATAATAAATAATACATATGTAGCTTATTGTCAATTATGGTCATAATTTACTGTCCCGACCAACTATAATAGAGGTAGAGGTGCAGGTTTATAGTCTGATATCAAGTCTGAAGACCTATCATCCGACTTTACATTTTACCCCCCTGGTCACTGGACTCATTCGTGTGCCATTTCAACTTAACGGAGAGCATACAGTCCTGCAGCCATTTCGGCGCATTGAACTTATCGTACACATTGCCATCTCTATCCTACCTGGTACTCATTTTCACCTGAGTCAAGTGAAGCATTTGAGGGTGAAGTGCCTTGCCTAAAGACACAACATCGAAACAATGTCCCAAGATTGAGAGGGGAGAAACATGATTTTTCTCTGAAAATCCTGCAACAAGCCGGATTCGAAACTGCGCGGCAGGAAGCAACATTGTCAAAGCGTCACGCTCTAACCATTGGGCCATGTCCCTCTCTATGAAAATATACATAAGTTTGTTTTGTAACATTTGGACGATCTTCAGCATGTATCGCATACATCATCCCAACCTCTTCACCGGCAGATATTTATGTTGCCCTCCCAACGTCAGAGTTTCTCGTTCGTCCACATCATGACAAGATAGATGACGCCAAGTTAAAATAAGCCTATAACACTGATGCTCTAAACCAACTGCATGGGTTTTATGATTTTGACAGCTGGGATAACAACTTGAGGAAGTTGTAATAATATAAATTTCATATTAGTTAAAACCCGTTGAATGATTCTTGATATGTAATAAATACAGCTGATTTGCTTGATCACTTGTTCGTGAGGGTGATTTCGACCTTCATATGTTGGTAATAGATGACCTGTGCTGATGTTTGTTTGTTTTCAACCAAACAAACTACTCTGGCTACCGATATATGTCTTCTCCATTTGACAATCCTGAGCACTGTTATCATATATGGATGAGCACCTTGTTCCTACCTGGGAAAGTTCAAGCACTGGTTGAATTTGCATCATCAGCTGAATTATCGTCACACTCAACATCATCTTCTTCTCTTCATGGTCAGCACAAAGAAGGGCAAATTCTCCAAACTTGTTTGTCTAAAGATGTTAATATATCTCTCCTGTATATACTCAAGGGCAATCCTTTTTATTTGATGACACTTGTTCAACTATTCTCACATTAGATACACAGCAGATACATAATGCAATATGCCTTTAACATGTTAACAAAGGCATGAATGTACATGAAAGTGTATGATGAATGTATCTGTGTCTATAACTGAAGAGGGTATCTCTCCCAACATTGCAAACCATCGAGAACTGAAGGCAAAAATATTAGTGTACAAAAGACAAGTACTTCGTTGGTTTCTCATTTATTTAGTTCTCTACAATCACACCCAAATGCATATATGATTTAGGTTATTTGAAAATCAAAAGGAGCCACCATTATTATCTGACAGAGGGAAATAGAGGAGTGGAAAAAAATCTGACATCTTAGAATGGCTGAAAACGATGTGTCTATGAAAATTGTTGATGCTGCTGCCATTGTCCATATATGGTCCGAACCATCAAAGTTGCAAACTTTCAACAATACGTAGAATGTCATTACTTAACATTTGTCCAGAGCATGAAATCGGAGTTCATAATAACCAGACTTGACCTGATCCGGGATTCCTATCCTGATCAAAGTTTGACACGTTTAACCCAAGAGAAAGGTGGTTGTCGAACCAAGGTTCAGGGGTCAACACTTATCCCTGGTAACTAGAACATTTTTTGAAAAGACCAGAGAATAAGGCTGATCTCTTTAGATTCATAGGTGGAGAAATGGTTAAAGATTAGAATACGTTTCCCAAATATCATATATTCCACGAGGGATAACCAGGTCACATCCTTCCAATAACGCTAACCTCTCTCAATTTATGCCTTCTGATCAAATGGAAGCTGACAGTCGCATGTTCTACACATTATTAAGCACATAACAATATTTATATCAGGACAGTGAATAGCATTATTATATGCATTGCTGTTACTAGCCTTTACTAGCCTGAGATTGACTGAATTTGGGGTTGGTTTCGGCTCTGGCAAAAGGTTTCAGAAAATCCCTATCCATGCAATCGTAAATATAACTCGGTCCCCGAAGGTGCATCACACTCCCACTCTTCTTTACTTGCTGCAATAGGCCTTCTAGTTCATCTTATATGAGTATTGGCAGAAAAGTGCATTGGCTGCATTGGGTGCCTACCCAGAAATAACAGACACATTCGTGGCAGATACCGAATATCCTCTTCTGTCCTCCCTGGACTCCATTGACATGGCTGGAGCGGTGCATGGACTGTGACAAACGAACATTAGAAAACATACCACCCAAACAAGAAGCCTTACTCCGATCTTCTAGACGAGCACTGCATCAGGCAGGATATATTTGAAGAAAGGCTCTTGAAATGCAGCAAAATATACAATCCATAGGAATGGAGCTGGGTCTGCTGAATGTTTTGCAGATGTTAGGGTTGTGCATTGTTGCAACACTGCAATCAATAATGTCAAAAAAGCATAACCTGATAAGGGGAATTGCAAATGTGCTAATGCTAATCTAGGATGCACACATCTATGTCACCTTGACTGGGAGTGCATAAACAATGAATGTCAAAATAATGTTTGCTAACTGCGATACATGTACTAACTGAAGATTTATTTAACTGATGACGCTTACTAATATGTATAGGCCTATATAAATTATGTTGTTAACAGTCAAATATGAATCAAATGTCACTAACTATTTTTTTAAATGTGTCCAGCGTTCGATATTTCGGTTTTTAGCATATTCTTTTTACAAAATGTGTTATTTTAGACATTTTAAATAAAACTAAAACATGCAATTTCATCCCAATCACTTTTAAACTATTAAAAATAGATTCCTCGTCATCCAAATATATAAAATTGATGTTAACATCGTAAAATTTGGGCCATATGTTGCCAAGATATGATAATTTTGGTTTTCGAGTGGCGGCCATTTTGAATTTTGCCTAAAATGGTGGATACAGCCATTTTTCAGATTGGATCCATCAAAACTATGAAAGAGTATTGTCTTGTGGGCTTGTACACCAATTTTCACAATTTTAGCCGGATGTGCAAATTTAATACATTATGGTCCCCCACTATAGCAGTTATCATAGAGTTTCTTAACTGTATGCAGATACTAATTGTTGCTGTGTTTCCATTTCAACTGCCAGAAAAGTTTTCTACGATATTCGGATTTTTTTGTGGCTATGTTGTTTTTTGCTATTCTGTTGACTTCACTGTGTTAGATTTAGAACCGGAATATGAGAAACCATAGGAAACCATACTTTATTCATATCTTTACGACAATTTTTGAATCAGGTTCAACATTTTGCTGATGTTCCAGAATTGGTTGGCGGTCATCTTGAATTGTACTGGCTTATTTGAACAATTGTGTCTGAAGTGGAACAAGTGTGTTACAAGCCATACAAAATGACATTTCGTCCTACTTTTACGATGTTTTTTTAAAGAATTATGACATTTTAAAATTGTTCAGGAAATGGATGGCGGCCATCTTAAGTATTTTTAGTTATGACATATCCCCCCCCCCACACACAGCTTTCTATACTTTTAGCATACCGGAGTATCACCAGAGTTAGCTACAGGTCACACCCCAGGCCCTTGACTGGACTATTGTTCTAGAGCCACTAAATGTGGGCTTTTCTCATTTTCACAAATATTGTAGCTCCCTTTTTATATTTCATTTTATTTAGCTTTTGACCAATACATATATTGATTACAGATACAAAAATATACATATTATATCATTATAATATTATATACAACATTGGTCGTGCTGCGCTAGAACAGGCTTATAGACGCCTCTGCAAGCTAGGCAGCAACTAGATTCATAATCATCTGCATGTATGTACAAAAAGTATATGATTTCGAATAGCATAAAAAGTATAAAAATAATATACACAATATATGTTTCCCAAAACCACAGATAAAATAATTACATATTATTATAAAAAGTAGCAAAAAACACACAATATGGAAAGCGTGGAAACCTATAAAATAGATACAAGTAGAACACTTTTATCTGTATCAGACCTCACCAATAACAAAACAGAAATACAAATGGGAACAATTCAAATTGTAAACAAAACGTTTGATCTCTATGTTTTATACAAATATATTTCAGCGGTGTACGGGCCAAATGTGATAAAATACATTGTAGTTGCAGACAGTCAGAAAAACAAGCAATACATTTATTGCTTAATATTTTTACTGTTAAAATCATTCACTTCCATTAAAAGCCCGAGAATTCAATATACACATCCAGCAATATTTAGAAAACGAGTTGAAATTATATTTTGATTTGCTAAGATGAAGTGCATGGGAAACCGAATTGAAGGCTTTTAATCTGATCAAGTACATGTATCTCATGCAGAGCAGTATCGTACTTTATGAACTATGGACTACTTTGAACAATGGTATTTATTCAGTAACTGTTGTATCTGAAGCTGGGAATTTAACAGCTTAATTTAACAATTCATTAAGATTTTATTGTGTTTCTGATATGTAAGGTGAATCAGCTGTTCACATGAGGTTTTAGACTTGGCAAAGGAGTGTATACATAGGCTATATATATATAACATGTACATAACACTGTGCCGTGTTTATGTGAGGGGAGGGGGGGGGCAGGGTAGAGGGGGACGCACGGCATTGATAGCCGGTGTCACAGACCGTGTTCACAAGCGCTTGGCAGGCCGATAAAAGATGACACTGACCCTGACAGGGCAGATACAGTAAACTAGCAGGGCATGGCAGCGGTGTGTGTGTGAGTGAGTGAGTGAGTGAGTGAGTGAGTGAGTGAGTGAGTGAGTGAGTGAGTGAGTGAGTGAGTGAGTGAGTGAGTGAGTGAGTGAGTGAGTGAGTGAGTGAGTGAGTGAGTGAGTGAGTGAGTGAGTGAGTGATAAGTAAGTGATAAGTGAGTGAGTGAGTGAGTGAGTGAGTGAGTGAGTGAGTGAGTGAGTGAGTGAGTGAGTGAGTGAGTGAGTGAGTGAGTGAGTGAGTGAGTGAGTGAGTGAGTGAGTGAGTGAGTGAGTGAGTGAGTGAGTGAGCATACAGGAGAGCATACAATCCTGCAGTCGTTTCAACTTATCGCACACATTTCCATCTCTGCAAGCGGGACTCGAAACCGCATGGCAGGCAGCGACATTGACAGAGCACCACCTCAAACCCTCCCATAGTCCAGAGCACGAGTCTGTAGGAGACAAAGCGTCATTTTAGAAGCTACTTGTCAGATTGTATCCCCTGATAATCACATGGCATCAATAAATACTCACACATCGATGCCGAACCCCGAACTCCGGTGAAAATGGCATATGTAACGGCCCCACGGGTCTGATAGCGGTGATAGAGAAAAATCATATAGGCTGATAACTTTTGAGCAAAAATGTTAGAGTATTACCTACTCTATGAGACAAGTTAGTGGGGTTTTTTGACGGAGACTTTTCAACAGGGTCCAGTGGTCTATCCCAGACAAACTTTGATTATCTTCCTGTCATATCCATCAGAAAAGTTAGGGTATTTTAACTTCTGTGATGGAAATGAGAGAAAATTAAGATTAAACCTTAATTTTAATATTTCGAGTGGGATTGGTTCCAGTAGTCGTGTCGTCCTCTCCGACGCCGTAGATTTGCTTTACCCGAAAAAATCAACATGGCGGTGACTGAGACCACAAGGTCCAAAAATGTCCATAAATTTGCAATGACTGACCTCTGAGCTGAGCATGCGGGCATGGAACTAAAATGTTACTAAAATGTTCTGGAACAAGTCTTAGATATGACCGTCCAAAGAAATGTCCCACGAGTTTGTCTTGGGTCAATATGTGCATTGTCACTGGGGCTAGGGTTCCAGGTGCTACAATGACATTCAGATGTAGCTGGAACCTTTCTATTTACACGAGATTACCCACAAACAATATCTTAGCGGATCCACAATATTCCACGCAATGAGACATTTTGATTTTTTAATCGAGATAGGAGTTTTCTTCAGTGTACGAAATCACGATAAGTATTAAAAAGTTGTATCTGTCACTCTGTAACGTGGCAGAAACGACCCTTCAATATCAAGGTCAGCCAATGTCCGACAGGTTATCAATTCTGGATGGGATAATACATATGTAATCAGTGTGGTGTTATAGTCAGATTCATGTCTTGACTACCCTGAAAATTTCGCGAAGTTTTGATAAGTATTTTAGAAGAAGAAGTTATTTTAGAAGCTAATGGGTTTATAGAGGGCAACATTTTAATTTATTTACTACATGTCAAATGGTCTAACTTCTTAAACATGTTAAATACTTATCAAAACTTCGCGAAACTTTCAGGGTAGTCACGGCATGAATGGAAAATAGTGTGTGTAAAATTTAATGAAAATTGGTTCAGAATTGACTGAGAAATCGTAGAAATTCATCCACCAATCCGACTGTAGTAATCCGACTGTAGTAGGCCTACATTTACAGATAATGAGTACGCTTTGCTTGTTGTGAGGTCTCACTAAACAATTATAGTATGTTTCAGTGCAGAACGGTGACCATATATTACCAAGTTGTGAATTGGCAACAGAACATTCTATTTATAAAGCCCAGTTGATTTATTATATTTACCCATGAAACATCCAGCACATTGCAACATAACATCAATATAACACAATCAGGCCTAAATCATCATTTTTATTTTAGTTCCTTGATATGTACATAATGTCAACATTATGGAAATAAAAATGATTATGGTTGACCATTTTTGGCCTGATTGTGTCGCCTTAATACTTGTACAACTTGTTTCAAATGACCGTATTTTCGGGGAGGTCACGAAGAAACGCCGCCTTCTCATTGTTTGTTGAAATGTATTATTTACACGTAGAATAACCTGGTGTCTGTACGAGACATTGATCCAATGTTCTTTTAATGTTGGGCCAATGTCTACGATGTTGGCCCAACATTAAAATAACATTTAGATCAATGTCTCATGTTTTCTGTGGTGCAGGTGTGTGTACGCTGACGTGCGATTTGTAAATAATTCAGTTTTCTTTATCGCAGGTTTTTGACAGCTTAAACGGCGTGCGTGAAGCCGGTGAAAGGTTGGTCTATTTATCAACCCTTAAGGCACTACATTGAATAATTAGAATAACATGCATTTCTAGTTCTATACGGTTTGATAACTAATGCCATTCATTTGTCTTGGTTTTACTATTTTATATAACATGGTGTGTGCTGTGTTTGCTGTACTTTCTTGTACGAAATAAAGACATTATTATTATATTTTTCACCCAATTGAAGTTGTGTCTCGCTACCGCGACCCACAACTTCAAGTGGGTGAAAAATACTCAAATTTGTTTAATAATTTGAGGCAAAATTGTAAATCTTGATTTTTAAACACACATTTCGTTCCCAATACCAGCGATTTGATCGGCTAATAAAATGAATTAAAACGACTGTAGTCGAGCGGTGAAAGGTTAACCTTTAAAGTGATAATCACGTCTTATCTCGGCATTTATATTTATCATTAAAACAAAAAAACACGAAGTAGAAATGACACTCAAATTTGATACATTTTGAATTTGCTTTTATTGGCTCGTACCAGAAATTTATTCATATGTATAGTAATCTTTACTCGCTTGAAGTTGTGGGTGGCGGTAGCGAGCCACAACTTCAAGTTGATAAAAAATCAATTATCTCATCTCGCGCTTCAAGGGTTAACCACTTGTGAACCGGGCTCAACATTCTGTCTTTTTAAAACACCTGTGTTTATAAAACACGGATTGTGAATAATTTATTTGTCTATAAGACACGGATTGTGAATAATTTTTAAGCTATGGTCAGACATTTCTCCTTCTTCTTCATTCGTTCTTGCTCAATCAAAGGGTCCCTTGAGTTGACATGAGTTATGTAGATCATATTTCTCTCAAAGTTTTATACCACGCCCTGACAAAATTGTGTCGCTATGTATATAAAGACCGAAGTACTTTTGTAATCATAGATATAATTTGATTATTACAGTAGAATAAAATAAAAATAAATAAATAAAAGCCTGCATAGTTTTTATATTCAGCAATACAAAAATGTCGTTTATTTGGAATCCGTTGTTTTAATAATCAACGCAGTATCCATGTAGCAAACAAGAGGCATCGATTCAATGTTGTTTTAATGCTGGTCCACCGTCTACAATGCTGACCCAGTATTGAAGCAACATTGTCTTTGCTGGGTAGTTCCATCATACAGTGTTGTTGACTTGGACAAGATGACATTTGAGTAGGCTTACGCCCCTGTTCTGAAAATGTCACCAGCCTGCAGGTGGTAGACATCATTGCGGTCATCATGATGTGTCCGGAGATATCACGCAATGTAGGCATATCAAATTTGATAAATGTATAATGAGGTCAAATGATGGCTTGGGCTGCAACACAATAGCTCATCAGAGGCTATTTTTCAAAAGGATATGTGTTCTTCTCGGAAAGAATAGTATACTAGTTTAATTTTACTGCATGCACGTTCCATAGCATTTTACTTGAACTGCGATATCATTTTTCCTGATGTGCAATATCGTGATGTGCATTAAAATACTATCGAAATAAAGCCCCAAGCAAAATAACACATGACACACCAACAATGTTGTTTTATTGCCAAGTAGAATGTCTCTACACTTATCAACACATTATGTGAAGCGACAATTTGTGGTCAGTGCACTGTGTAGCAACTTATTATTATTCTCCGTGAATTAGTTAATGAGGGATCTTTTTTACTATAAGCACCATACTTAGGCCTATATATAACAAAAAATATCGACAGTAGTAGTCTGATATGCAAAAGCAAAATGCAGTATCTGATTAATTGTAACGTGAGTGAGTGAATTAGTGAACGAACGAACGAACGAACGAACGAACGAACGAACGAGCGAACGAACGAACGAACGAACGAACGAACGAACGAACGAACGAACAAACAAACGAACGAACGAACGAACGAACGAACGAACGAACGAACGAACGAACGAACGAACGAACGAACGAACGAACGAACGAACGAACGAACGAACGAACGAACGAACGAACGAACGAACGAACGAACGAACGAACGAACGAACGAACGAACGAACGAACGAACGAACGAACGAACGAACGAACGAACGAACGAACGAACGAACGAACGAACGAACGAATAAATGAATGGACGAATGAACGAATGAACGAAACGAGCGAAAAAAACGAATTAACGAATGAAAGAATGAAAGAATGAAAGAATGAAAGTATAAATAAATAAATAAATAAATAAATAAATAAATGAATGAGTGAATGAATGAATGAATGAATGAATGAATGAATGAATGAATGAATGAATGAATGAATGAATGAATGAATGAATGAATAAATGAATGAATGAATGAATGAATGAATGAATGAATGAATGAATGAATGAATGAATGAATGAATGAATGAACCAACGAACCAAAAAATAAAGAAATGAAGATAATTCTGTAAGGCCATGCACAAATTTGCAAAATTTGAATCGTCACAGAAAGTTGGAAACACACTGGATCCCTGCAACAAGATTCTAATCCAGACCTCGGAGCGCTTAAAACAATAGCTGAAAATATCGGTGGAAATTGAATATCATTGTGGTAAATATTGTGTGGAAACATTTACTGTCAAACTTATATCCCCTAAACATTGCTGGCTCAATGATGGGTCATTGTCTGAGACGTTGGCCCAACATTAAGCCAACGTAGATTTGACGCCTCGTGTGTTTCTTTCTCTCTGTTTGGTACGTGCTGTATGGCGCCCATCATTTTGGAAAATACAGGTATCATGCTGCGATAAACTTGAAGGTTGAGCGCATTACCGAGTACACAACTCTCTGATCGCCAGAGCTGTATAACAAATAACCCACACCGACAGTACTGTGCAACAATGTATTTACTGTGAAAAAATAAGAAGAAAATAAGGTTATGATTTTATATTTCCGTTAATCTATTTAGCGATTTGACAGAAAATGTAAGATATTTGGTGATATTCTCCACCTCATAGCATATCACATAAATCATAGTCATAGTATGTGACCTTGAAGATATACCTTGATCCCTCTAGTGAACAGATAGCTTTCAAGATGTATAATTTCAAGTGAGTTTTCACTCGCATTACTACTGCTAGAGCAATTAAATTTAAATACGAAAAAACTGAACAGGCAGTGTAATTTTAAAAAAGATATACAGCGTGTTCTTAAAAGAAAAAAAGAATATAATTTTTTAAAATGGTATATTTTATCAAAAAATAAATAAAAACACCTGCGATCGCGGGGCGAAAAGTGCTGAAAAAGGGGTGGTATATAAAGTGTAGTAATAGTAAAATAACACTGACTTATACACATAATACAGGCCGCAGGCTGTAATCCCTTGTAGATCTGACACTAATGTATGCTAATTCTAAGCACATCATTTGCATACCGCATTTGCCCGGATGACTCAAGGCAGGATGTCCCGCGCTACGATGTCTCGGCGGCGGGCCTGCGTCGTAGACGCTGGCCGTCGCCGAGACATCGTTTCGCCGACGTGTTCTCGCTGAGGAAAGGCCCCAAATACCTAGGTATTGTTTGTGTCGGGCGGGTACAAGTTTGCAAGGCTAACACACGAACACTAGGGACAAAGGCCAGGGGCAGCTGCCCATGGAGCCGCCATTGTTAGGCGGATGATGCCCTGTGTGCTCTCTGCCAATCAAAAAGGCGGTATCTATTCACTTGTGACGTAAGCAGATACTGCCTTTTCGGTTTGCACCCCTGTATTGGCCAGCTTATGTCAGGTTACACCGCTAACAGCCAGGGGGCAGGCCCAACAAGCGTGATCAGCCCCTGCCCCCCCTCACGGGGTTTCCCGATTGAGTTGTGATTGCGCATTTTTACGACTCTTCTGTAACCGTTGGTGGTAAAATATACGATTTATCCCGGTCAGAATATTATAAAATGACACACGCATTTTTGTATTGTGAACAGGAATCTTCCATTATGTGGTTGAGAAGGACAGAGAATAATAATGCCTGCACACAAACAAGCATTGTTCAATAAGCTACAGCCATCAGGGAATAATTTGCTTGCTGTAGCGGAGAAGTTCGTTACACAATTGGGGGACAAATCATACACAATAATACGTTGGTTTAACAGTTTTTGGCATTATAGTACCTTAGCACATTTACGCCTGCTAAACTGCTGCATATTGTTTTCCCCACAGCCATTGTTCTAAACTGCGAACTAAACATCACGGATTAAGTATAAAAAAACGACAAAATACTGCACATTATTTAATTTAGCATGATGATAATTAAATGATTCCATTATTTAAATGAGGTCTGTTATATGTGCATTATCACACACATATTTTGAATTTTATGGCCTAATATAAGTTTGATGGCCTTGACCATCAAAGGAGTGGATATTATTGTCTCGTTTCTTTGACAGGATAATAATATTACCTCATCATCTTAGTCACAATTTGATTCATCACGATATGACAGAGTGACAACTCATTGTCGTGCCCAGAGGGAACAAAATGAAATTAAATGAATGGTGTTTTAGGTCATCTTTGTGCACATACATAGACTAAACTGGGCCCATAGAACCGCCTGGGGATGGTGAGATGAATGAGATGACACAGCCCTGCAGAAACAGGATTTGAAACTCGAGCCCCGGTGGTCTGAGGTCGAGCACGCTACCTCTCGGTCACTGATGCTCCCCACAATACCTTATCTTTACGAGTGAGATATATTTCAACTAGATGCATAATTTTCCAAATTTAAAACACATTTTGCGACGCTCCCGCTTTCTACCAAGTGAAAATATCCCACCAAGCCAAGGAAAATAGAAGTTGATCTATTTTATTTGACCAAACCAAGGGGAAAAGAACCAACTCTGGTTCTATTTCCTTTGACCAAACTAATAGATCCATTATCCCCTTGAAGGGTTCGTGCTTTAAAGCCTCCTTGATGACTTGGGCCTCGCTTCACAAATACTGATGTAATAGATAAGTGAGGGAACATATGTATAGCGTCCACGATCTAATTCACGTCCATAATTGAATGTTCAGCGTGGAGTGCGTTCCCAAAGAAGTGACCCCACGTGGAACGGGTCATTCAGGAGTGACCCCACGTGGAACGGGTCATTCGGAGAAGTTTGTTTGATCGTATTTTGTTCAGCCTAAGTGCACACTGATTATCTGGCACAGTAGAATAAACAGTACGGTCAAGCTGAGTCTGGACACGGCAGAAGATGGGTCAGTGATGGGTGTAAGTCAGGCCAAGGTTGGAAACGTTGGCCTGACTTACACCCAGCACTGGACTCCTTTAACATGAGGTTCTGTGAAGAGTATTTCTTGCGAACACAAGACATTGACACATACTGTACTGGATCAATGCTGGTCCTACGTCGTCGACGCTGGCCCAACCTTAAACCAGCATTAGGTCAACGTCTTTTGTTTTCAGGTTTGCCTCAACTTACACCCAGCACTAGCCCAATACACACGACGTTGGGCCAATGCGCTTACCCTTTCAGTGCGGGGATCGACTTTTGACGTCAGAATCTAGACGTCAGATTCTGACGTCAAAAGTCGATCCCCGCACTGAAGGAGTAAAATATTTATAATGGCCGCAGTCCCATAACACAGGTATTCAAATGAAGCGGAAAAAACTAACTAAGACATTTATGATGATTTCAAGTCTCTATGGTTTATACAATAATATGTCAGCGTTGGAGCGGGTAACATGATGTTCTGTGAAGACTATTCCTTGCAAGCACAATATATTGACACAATACTGGATCAATGCTGCTTCAACGTCTTGCGACACTGGCCCAACACTAACCCAGCATTGGGTCCATTTTTTGTGTTTGCAGTGAATTGCTTCACTATAGGTCGAGCCGCTGCAACTGTTGGCCGTTGTTGGATCAGCTTTGAAATGACAGCTAAACCTCGTGTTGTCCAGAATGGTTAATGTTTGGACCAAGGTGGCCCAGCTTCTACAACCGTTACCCAACGTTGGCACGACGTCTGCGGGCGTAGTAGCCACTGGGGTCAGCCGTTGATAAGCTTCACTCGGTCCAGATTGACCCCTATCATCGCCCACAGGCCAATGTTTGTGCTTGTTATTCAGTTTCAGGGGCTTGTCTTTCTTCTTTGTTCGGGTACTGCATCTTGGCTTTCAGACCCCCGCCCTCCGCCCCCTGTAGATTTATGCAGTATTTGTGCTCGAGTGGAGCCCCCAACCCCCGGGTCTTTTGAAGTCGGCTTATATCAGGCGGATAACATTCAGGTAAACTTTTCAGAACAGTTTGGCAGCAAGGATTATCTTCCAATTTTGTACGTGATGGGAGAAAATTGAACGTCTTTTTCCGCAAACCATCCTGTCAGTTCACTATTGATTGTATAGAACAGTGTTAATTTAACCGAAGGCCTTATTTACAGAGACTTTCTCGATAAGAACTGTTATATATGAACACTATCACATGAACGTGAAAGGGGATGGCAACTCGTTCTAATGCGTAGGTTATCTGCCCTTTTACACGGGGCAGATATAACTCTTTAATACCAAATCAGATGGCCGGACCCGATAGCTCGTTCGGTCCGGTTGTGGCTGAAAACTCAGGGCCCGTATTCTCGTACAAGTTACGATAAATCGTAGGCTTCTGATTGGTCGAGATGGCCATCTCGACCAATCAGAAGCCTACGATTTATCGTAACTTGTACGAGAATACGGGCCCAGAGGTACTGGGTTAGAATCTCGGCTGGGTCGGATGTTTGTCATCGGGGCTTTGCATATACAGTGCTCCAAACTGTTCAAAGGTTTGGAGTGTGCAGTGCTGCTTATAGTCCTGTACAATATACAATTTCATGCGTCATGCGATAAGAGTAGGGCATAGTTTCGACTCCGGGCTCCTTTCTGTCGCGATATTGCCACGATTGTACAGAAAGCGACGTAAAGCAATATTCACTCACTCACTCACTCACTCACTCACTCACTCACTCACTCACTCACTCACTCACTCACTCACTCACTCACTCACTCACTCACTCACTCACTCACTCACTCACTCACTCACTCACTCACCAAATCAGATATGACCCTTTAATACCAAGGTGATATTTTGCGGATGGGAATGTTATTTTCAACACCAACAGCAGCAACAAGAAAAACAACAACATAAAGCTTGTCCTCTAACAAATGTGAGTGTTTTTCACGCACTTGTATTATTGTGGGTCGCGGTAGCAAGACACAACTTCAAGTGGCTGAAAATGTAATTTCTAATGTAGCGTTTTAAGGGTTAAATATAGGCTTTTGACATATTGAAGGGGCCCCTTGGGATGAGATATTTTCAATGTTGTCAATTTTGAAAATTTAACTTATATGAAGCCATATAGCCTACTGATCTTAACTAAAAAGACAAAAAAGTAAAAAAAAACAATTTTAAAGCACCGGAAAAGAGTGAAATAGTTATATTTCCAGGTCGTATATTGCCATGTAAACAAAACAAGTCAGCAATATGCAGCCCTTCATACCACATATTCCCACGTCTTGGCCGAGGAGATCAAAGCAATCGCCGCTAATTGGTGTCTGATTGGTGTCTTATAGTCAGGACATGAGGTGATACACCTGCAACACTTATTGTCTGCCCAACGCTGGGCCGACGGCATCAACATGTGGCCCAGTGCTGTAGGAACATTCAATCGTCCTTCAGCATGTGTTTAGGTATACAAAAAGTTTGTTTGGGTTTTAAGCGGTTTCATGGAAATATTAATAAGAAATATTTATAAAAATCTAAAAACTCTGAAAAAAATAAAATCATGATCTGGGGGATACACTACCTCATTACAAAACTAAAAACGAAAATTGATGTCATCCCAAGGGGCTGCTTTAAACATCGCTTCATACGCCAGCTGTATAGCTAATGTTTTACATTGTTAAAAATGCGGCCCGAATACTACACATCTGACTGACTAACATTTCTAATTAACAGTTTCAATGATTCAAATACAAAACTGAATGATTCTATTTTTTAAGCTTTCCTGTTGTTGCTCTTTATTTAAAGACCGCATTGTGTACATACATCACATCAAAGACCACGAATCTTTGGTGGCTCTTCTCTTATCCGGGAGACGTTTTTCGTGCAGTTGAGAAGTTTTCCGTGAGCACACATGAACACTACGGTCCACTGGACGAGCCTTGGCCGCGCGGACTCCCCAGTGGCAAGATTCTGTAGGAGCGAGAATGCTGGCCAGACGCTGGCTCAGCATTGGGTCAACGTCGGAGACGTTGGCCCAATGCTGAGCCAGCGTCTGGCCACGGTTAGTTTCGGTCGGGAGTGTTTGACCGTCTGCCCTTCGGCTGTAGATGTAAGGGATAAGCGGCCGCGGGGTCGGATCGGTCACTCAGCGGTCAAGGTGGGTTTGTGGACACAATCGCTTATCTCTGCGCTGGGGGGGGGGGGGGGTATTCTTGGAGCGGACTGCATGCCAGGCTGGCAGGTCCGCTGGCAGATCCAGAGGTTTGCTCTCCTGTTCATAATTTAGCGGGCATAGCTTGAAACATAATTTCACTTATAACCACACATAGACAGAGCAATCTATTTACATTAATACATGCAGCCATTTCACTTTTAAGAACCTGCAGTCAATTCTCAAATCGATTTCAAACTTTATATTTTCTTCGTCCCTTGCTGCGCTTGCTCTTCCATTGTTTTGGAATAATTATCGATTCCAATTTTACTCATTCATTATCCGCAAAATAAAAATGTTCCGATATTTAGGCTGTAATAATTGATTGATATAATTGCTCAATTGTTCAGTTGATTGCTAGATGTATTGATTGATTGATTGATTGATTGGTTGATTGATTGATTGATTGATTGATTGATTGCTTGATTGATTGATTGATTGATTGATTGATTGATTGATTGATTGATTGAGTGATTGATTGAGTGATTGATTGATTGATTGCTTGATTGATTGATTGATTGATTGATTGATTGATTGATTGATTGATTGATTGATTGATTGATTGATTGATTGATTGATTGATTGATTGATTGATTGATTGATTAATTGATTGATTGATTGATTGATTGATTGATTGATTGATTGATTGATTGATTGATTGATTGATTGATTGATTGATTGATTGATTTGGAATATTTAAAATTAGAGATTGTGTCAAAGCGGTGGTGTATTAGCTAGGATAGGCCACATCAATCAGGTTATGGTTATACCCAGCAATCATTGCGGGAGCGAGGGCAACCAATCACAGACAGACATAGGCCTGCTTAAGTTATGTTGCTCACCAGGTGGCGCTCGTCCTGAGTGAAGTTGACCAAGCCTTTGGATAAACCTTTCTTTGTGTGTGTTGACGCTGACCAGGGGTGGGCCAAAGTGCCAGGTAGGGCTAATATTTGCCATGTGCTGCCCACTGACAGTGTCACGAGGGACAGAGAAATTATACACAAGATCATCTGTGTGTACACATTCATCAAACAGTGTGTACACATCATCATTAAAACCACAACGTCGCACTTCAATATCGTGTGCTCTCTGGTGAAGCTGAGTGTAAACCCAATCATCATAACCACAATATCACACTCTTCGTTACTTTTGACACTCAATATCAGAGTCATAAACGATATGAGTCATTTTAACCGCAATGGTTTACTCTTTATACCCTTTCAGACATTAATTCGTGTGTGTTCCAATTTTTGTGTACACTTTCAGCCAATGATGTGTGCACCTCATTAATGTAATCAGTCACATTGACAATGATGTAATCATACACACTGGCAAGGTACACGATAAATTTGAATATAAGGTTTGGATTTTTAATTCTTTCAACGCTGCATTATGTCAGGACAGTGCCGCAATATCGATGAAAATTACCAAAATATCGGTATTTCACACTCTAAATTTACTAAGGTAGTGCCTCAACTTGAGGCACTACCTTAGTAAATTAGAGTGTCAAACCCCCATATACTAGCTGGGAAGACTAAAAAATCATTGATTAACACTACTTGATTAACATTACTTGTTTCAATTGGACCCCCTTCAAATTTCTGGTTCCGCCCGTGGGATATTTCGATTTTATGTTTTTAGCATCTCTGACACAATTACCAGCGGCAAATAAAAATATATATCACTATGTTTAAAATCTACACTAGTTATATTGCACATTAAAAACAAATTCAGACACTGATTTTGTTAAAAAAATACAGTTTGAAAACGGTTCAGAGCGTCGCCCTTACTGAAAAAAATACTTCAATCAATATATTTAAAAACCGTACCAGTTTTATTACCTGGAACTGAAGCACAGCAATCGAATATTATATAAAGCGGAGATCTGTTTAAGGCATACTTGAATCTAAGACAAAGTCGGTGATTGGCTGACAAACTTATCGTCTGTGTTGATCTCAATGGTTTAAGGATCGATCAATCAGCGACTCCAAAGAATCACCTGAAACTCTTCCTCTTCCATTTTCTTACGGTGAGAATAATTCTGTACTCACAACAATCACAAAACATTGACTATTATAACGCTGGTTTGGAGTCGTAAACGGTGGGCTAAAATTAAATTGCCATTGGATTCATATCTCCCGTTGGCAGCACTATACACTGACCCATCATTGGTTCAATGTTGGACCATTGCGACGGTAGCCCAACATCGAGCCAACATTGAGTCGGTGTGTCGTGTTTCTGGAATGTTGTTCGACGAATGTGTGGTACTAAGCATGGGTCTCCTTAAATGGATGTGATACTATATGAATTACTTCCTCCTATTTGTAAAATCCTATAAATATCGCGTATCGCGGCCAAAAAAGATTTCATCCAATGCAATGATTGCGTCACATCCCAGTTGGCACACGATACTGATCCGTGATTGCATAATTTGAGCCAACGTTGTTTTAACCCTTTAACCGCCGGTCCCGATTATATTCGGATTTTTATTTTTTATTAGCAAATTAAATGCCAGCTTTTTAACATTTTAAAGATAAAACGTGACATCAGTCAGCAATATGTCCAAATCGTTGACCTACATTTTGTCAAATCTGAATAATTTTCTCCCACTTGAAGTTGTGAATCGCGCCAGCGAGGCACAACTTCAAGTGGGTGAAAATTACAACTAAGTAACTTGACTTTGACATAGCATTCAAAAGCGTTAGGAAAATATCTGGGATGTAGGCCTACTTTCTACACTGTATGGTTCAGCAATGATAATAATTATGACCATTTGTATCTATATTCGTGGTATATATCATGTAGTTGCCGGGCAATTCGGAGCTAAATTATAGCGTAATAAGACTTTGGCAAATTACTTGTCATCTTGCCACCACAGTTCAACACATACTTAGACTGTCACAATACACTGCCAAATCAGTGATTTATGTCAAAAAATAGACATACATCGTGGGCTCATTACACGACAAAATGTTTTCCCAGAAAGCATGTTTAGGTGAATTGTATCTGGACTTGACATATTATATTGTTCTCGCCATCGTTTCAATCTTTAGTCTTAACTAAAGCGCTAAAATTATATTTATATACACCATGGAGACTATCATAAATGTCTCAGCTAGCTCTTTCAACTATATTTGAATAGCTATTTTATGCATGGGTCTATATACGGTGAATATAAATATCTTGCTTTTCCAGTGTGGGGATCGATTTTATACGTTAGAATCGACGCCTATCGACGTCAAACGTCTACAGTCGGTTCCCGCGCTGAAAGGGTTAATGAGTATTTCATTATTTTTACATTTTACTAAGCACCACATGACACCCTTTTATTTTGAGACGACGATAAATATACTAGGAATGTAGTGCACCGCTCTGTATAAATTCGTACACAGATCATCCTGCCCTAGGCAGGGGAACCATCTCTTAGGGTCAGTTGGTGCAGATCATGAGATCATCTGATTGGTCACGCCGATCAACCTCAGAGGTATTCGTTTACACTCAACGAGTAAACGCTGCAGTCAGGATGATCTGTCTTGATGACGGCAACTTATTTTGTAAAGCTACATAGACATTAACACGTTCATACCACACGCTTATGCAAAGAATGAATGCGATTTTGTGCATAAAATTATAGGCCAAACTATTATAGGTCCAATTTTAAATCCGTGGTCCAATGTGGAACGACATGCGATGACAGTCGGTAATCTGAGCATTTTTTTAAGGTATCATCATATACATTTGTATATATGCAAGGAAAATAAAATCAGATTATATTTGGTATGTGTCAAAAAAGCTCCTACAGTACGTTTTTAAGTGTGTGAGCTATACAATTTATGATGCGAGACCCCTTGTTTTCAGTCGGTCATTTCGAAAATTAAAAACAATCACATGGACCTCTTGAGGTTTCGTATCATACATTTGTGATAGACATCGATGATATAGGGCCTACCTTGGAAAATTAGTCAGATTACCGACTGTAGTTTATTATGTCTATGGCGCGTTGCTTTGTGGGCGGGCGGGGGGGGGGGGCATTGTCCCGCGTATTATGCACAGTGGTATATCCCTTTAAAATAACATTAGGTGAGTGTGTCGTGTTTGCTGGTTTGTCTCTGCAATATTATCGGCACTCGCATGCAGGCACTCATGAAAGCCCCTGAAAGATTATCTTATGGAAAAGAGTAGGGTGGTGTCGTGGCTCCGGATTTCTATGTGTTGCGTTATCACTTCTAAATGTAGCAGCCGACGTAAACCGTCTAATCACTCTATCACTCTACACATGAGAGTGATTGTATCCGAAGTGCGAGTAATTGCGTGTCAGATTTTTTGTTTGCTGTACGAAGGTGATACTTGAAAAATACTCTTATTATTCGCCACGTCACCCACGATACTTATCCTGTTGTGAACCTAGTATCAAAAGACTTTGGTTTAATGCTGGGCCAACGTCGTAAGCCACTGCCCCAGTATTTAGCCAACGCTTACTACCAGCTATATTCTAATACATGTTATTGTCTTCCATTTCTTCAGTCGGCATTTTTCCACTGGAATCAAATTGTCCAGGGTATTTTTGGCAGACACCCATGGACGGCGTAGGGCGGCCGGTATTTATGTCAAATAGCTGCACTTTACGGAATTGCCAATGTAAGTAAGATGTATAATCCAGAAAAAAAGAGGTGATAAATGGGCTGTTCAGTTCCACACCCTTTGCTGGCTAGAAACGCCAAAATTTTACTGTACACCATTTATATGCCTATAGTATACTGGGATTTAATGATAAGTTCTGCTAATTTCATTCAGAGAATTATAGCTATGAAAAGCGTCGCGTAAACGCTTGTCACATAATAATCTTTCGTAAAAAATGTTGTGTGTGCCTCTAATATGAATGGCACAACACTTTGGCTGTATATATGAGTCTTTGTGAGGATACGTTATCGTCCAGGGTCTTTTTTCTTATCCCTGTATGGACCAAAGCATTTTAAGTTTTTTTCTCACGCATGTTCACCGGTGAAGGCACACTCTACTCAGGAGCTTAAAGTTCTTGCTTTACTACTCCAATATAAGCTGCATTGACACTTTATCTTTCAAACACAGGTACGATCATTGATGTACGGCATCAAAAGATACGGCTGCTGTAAGTGATTCTACGATGATTTATTTTTAAAGGGACCCCTTGGGATGAGACATTTTCAATGTTGTCAATTTTGAAAATTTAATTTATATGAAGCTATATAGCCTACTGATCTTAACTGAAAATACGAAAAAGTCAAAAAACAATTTTAAAGCATCGAAAAAGAGTGAAATAATTGTATTTCCAGGTCGTATATTGCCATGTGAACAAAACAAGTCAGCACTATTCAGCACTTTACATCACATATTCCCACGTATCAGACGGTAAGATCATAGCAGTCGCCGCTAATCGGTGTCTTATAGTCAGGACACGGGAGGACACACCTGCAGCACTGATTGTCTACCCAACGCTGGGCCGATGCCATCAGCATGTGGCCCAATGCTGTGAAAACATTCAGTCGTCCTTCAGGTATACAAATAGTTTGTTTGGGTTACTTCTGGTTTCATAGAAATGTTGATTAAAAATATTTGTAAAACTATGAAAATTCTGAAAAAAATAAGAACATGATCCGTGGGATACACTACTTCAGTACGGAATTAAAAACGAAAATTGATGTCATCCCAAGGAGCTGCTTTAAATTTCAGCACTGTATGTGTAACGAGAGCTATAACCCGGTCTCGCCCTCTACAACACGAGTGAATGTTCTATTATATTTACTGTGACATTAATCGGGCAATAAAAAAAATGGCATCTATACTTGTCTTTTCCCATCATGTAAACCTGCTACATGGAATTCCACTTGACAAAATACGATAAACTGGCGCTCAGCCCGCCAGAAATGAAGCTCCCTGAACATTCTCTTGCAAGGGCTAGTTGCTTTTAATGACCTTTCCCAACGAACTCGATACATTTGTCCAGTGCTGGGTTAATGTTAGGCTACCGTCGCAGACGTTGGCCCAACATTAATTCATCACTGAACCTCGTATCTGCTAGGTTACCTTGACATAGCACTGCGTCACGCACGTTCCAGAAGGTCCTTTGATGTTACGAGGCAGGGGACCGTCTTTATAATGATTATCTTCGTGACCACGGTCCCTGAGCTTCTCATCTCTCAAGCAAACATTACTCTAACGCTGTGCCAACGTCCCAGACGTTACCTCGACATCGATACGTTGTTTGATCAGTGTATCTTGATTTTTATCCTTCTGTGAAAACACGCTCTCTTCCGCGTTCACTCCTTCTGCTTGTAATTTGGTAATACGTACTTCTCAAATAGTTGTGTTTATAAAAAAGACAATCTAGCATTGGCTTACGTATAATTATTTTAATCGTGAAATTGAAAACCAGAATCTATCCACTTAATGTGGACGAACGTCGCTTAAATGATCCCAATTATGTTGAATGAAAACGCTATTCTGCGCAATACCTACATGCCTTCAATTAGAAACCAGGGATTTTAACCCTCACAAAATTGTGAACATCCGTCAAAATTGAGTGTGATATTTGACTCAAATCTGATCAATTGCCAAGCTTTTTGTTGCAATTGAGAAACTAAGGACATGCAGCGCCGTCGTTATGTACATGTAAAATCCGCATTTTTATAATAATAATTATGAGTAGAGTACATTATAATATTATGGCATAATCACTCCGCAGACAAATCTACTTGTATCGTGACCCCAGCCTAACTACGTGTACGCCTGGCATTCTTGGCCTATAGTTTACATCTCAACCCAAATTTGTAAAGGGCAATAAATAAATAAAACTGTATACAGCAATGAGAGAAATGATCGCATGACTTAGCCCTTTGAGTGTGGGGACCAACTTTAGCCGTCAGAATCTGACGTCTATAGACGTCAGATTCTGACGTCTAAAGTCGATCCCCGCACTGAAAGAGTAAAATATTCATAATGGCCGCAGACCCATAACATAGGTATTCAAATGAAGCAGAAAGAGCTAACTAAGACATGAAAAATCTCTGTGGTCTCCATAGTTTAATTAAGGCTCAATTAGAAAATGCAGATTTTCACGCACACAACATTTTTAAATGTAGCATCACAAGATTAAGTGTGATATTTGATTCAAATCTGATCGATTACCAGTTAACCTTGTTTTCACTCAAGTATTTTAACTCAAGTTATAATAGAGAAACTAAGAAAATATAACGCCGTCTTTGCGCGTATAAATGTAAAATCAACAATTTCTATATCATTATAATGATGAAATGTACATTATCAAATGAGCTGTTCATTGTGGAGACAAATCTACTTGTTGCGTGACCCCAACACAGCTGCGTATGATATTCTGTACCTATAATTTTTATCGAAACCCATTTTTTTAGAGGCAAATACGCGTGATGCCGACATATTAAATACATGCAATTAGAAAACTGGAAAACGTGTGTCTTGTAATTATATGAACAGTGTGCACGCCTACATCAAACACATGGTGATTTGCCAATGGTGGTTTAATGTTGGTCCACCGTCTACTACGCTGGCCCAACATCAAACCAGCATTGGTTGATCGCCATGTGCTCGATGTGTCTATACCAGGCGTTGACCCGATGTTGGCTTAATGTTGATCGGCCTAGTATTAAAACTTTCACTGCTAGTAGTTTGTAATCTTTTTTTTTTAAAACATATTTATTTATTCAGGATTACAAACAGCAAGTTTGTAATCTGTTATATTTTTCCATTAACCCTTAAGACACTGAATTAATTTTGTATAATCATCGAGGCCAAAGGGTTTATTTATAATTTGAAATCAGCACAACTGTTTTAGTTAGCTCTTTCCGATTGATTAGAATACCTATGTTATGGGTCTACGGACATTAGAAATATGTTTACTCTTACAGCGCGGGGATCCCCTTTAGACGTCAGAATCTGACGTCTACAGACGTCAGATTCTGACGACTGAAGTCGATCCCCGTGCTGTAAGAGTTAAATCACTGCTATTTACATTTTATTTGAAAATCATGATGTTTAAACGCTCATTCGTATGAGCGTTTAAACATCAAGATTTTCAAATAAAATGTGTGATCTTATAATATATATTGGTACTTTTCACCCACTTTAAGTTGTGGGTCGCGGTAGCGAGACACAACTTCAAACTACAGTCTGTTTCACCAGATCCTGGGAGTAGCCATTTTTCAGTTTTCTCAGTCCCTGTTTAAAATTTTTGAACAAATGTTTTTTTGATTATTTCTTGACCTTCCCCCAACATCACTGAAAATTTGGTTGAATTTTGATGTTTATTTCCAAAGTTAGACCATTTGGCAAGGTAATATATTTCTTGTTTCACCGAATGGTGAAATAGAGAGCTGTCATTTTGAAATTTTATTACATGTTAAATGGTCTAATTTCGATAATACGTAACAAAATTTTATTAAATTTTCGGGGATGTTAGGGGAAGTTGAAAAAATGGTCCGTGAAAATTTTTGTTCAAAAATTTTAAACAACGACCGAGTAAATTGAAAAAAGGCTACTCCCAGGATTTAGCACTTTAAGGGTTAACCCTCATACTGTTGCCCCGTGTGATTGTCAGACTGTAGATTCTGATGTGACAAAGAGAGTTTGTAGTCGTGTCTACGTTTCCATTTTCCGCAGCTAAAAATGGCCTCCAATTGTCAAGAGGCCGAACTCACGTTTTACATTACTAAATGTTCACATGACGTGCACTCACAATTACCTCAAAGATTTATTATGTCCGGGATTTTTAGTTTTATTCATCGATGAAAATCAGCATCGTATTTGTAATTAAGAGAACATATTTCATCATCCGCGCTGCTTGCCAAAATATACGATAGGATGGCATGTCGTATTTATCCCGAATCTGTTCCAAAATTTTTAACCCAAAATATAAATTTCCGCTCGACTTGTATTCCCTGTTTGACAGAGCTATCCCAGCAACCATGAGACATTGAACAAATGTTTGTGTAATGTTGGGCCAATGTCGCAGACGTTGGGCCAACATTACCCCAATGTTTAGGTTTGTGATGTGAGCACCAGAGCGGTGATGATCTGTGTGAGCAGTGGAGAAAGCCGGATTCAAATAAAGCGTTTGACAAGGTGGGCTGCGGTCAGCGTCAAATCGTATTATTCCTCTTGGCTGAACAAGCTCAACACTTTGCAAACGATTCTCTGAATTACCAAGTCTAGAAACATGTTTTCTCTAAAAACACACTATTTGAGTGAGATCTTCTTTACGTATACAGAATGAAAACATCGTTCTTATTTAACCAATTCTGTCTGTATAGTTTTCAAGGTGATTTTTTGCTTCATTTTTTACGTCCAGGATTACGAAGGCGATTTTTCACTTGAAGGTATGTCAATTAGCAATTAACCCTCAAGTTTAAATCCGCGACATGATGAGCTCTGAAGGCTTTTATCCTTTCTTATTTTCCAACCATTTAATGATTTGGAAGTATCGACATGACACTTGAATCCTATATGTTCTAATATTATTGCTATTTTTTCTCAAAAACGTATGGCGCACTGATGACGAAGGGGTGACTGAGCGCTGAATAGCTATTAGATGCAAAGCGTCTGGTCAGTGGATTTGGTTTGCTGGGTCCATTGACTGCCCGTACAGCAAACACGACACGTTCACCTGATGCTGGTCAAATTCTGGCCCACCGTCCGCGACGCTGGGCCAACATTAGTCCAGCATTGGATCGTGTTGACTGCCCACTGTCCAGCTCAATGATCGCTGGCCTTTTGTGAGGCAGACATCGACCCTCCGTATTTTCCACCATCAGTGTTCACTGGCCCCGAGCTCACCTCGCATTTGACCCTTTGATTCCTCAATTAGCCATTTAAACGCTGAAATAATTTAATATAAACCAAGAAACCAATGGGTTTCTTTCAATTTATAATCATTATTAATGTCTTAGTTAGCTCTTCCCGCTTCATTTGAATACATATGTTGTGGGTCCACTCACATTATATATTTTTAATTATTTCAGCGCGGGGATCGACTTTAGACGTCAGAATCTGTCGTCTAATGTCGGTCCCAGCATTGAAAGGGTTAACCCTTTGTTTCCTCAATTAGAGTAAATATGGTGAAATAATTATACAAGAGAAAACTACACTTATAGATAATATATGTTTTGTATACTAAAAAAATCGATTTTTTATGTTATTGTTGTTTAAAACATTGAAAAATCTATCAATGCTGCAGACTGGTCCACTGAATTATGTGAAACAAAGTGACATCACCGGAAGCCCGTTTGATTAGCGAGCTCGGTGAAAACATTGTGGAGGTCAAGGCTATCGAGTTACACAGAATAGTACTAAGCTAGCTCAAACTCATTTGTTCAGTATGATAACAAATAACTTTTTAGGTTCAAAGGTTGGCAAAAGTAGTGCGAAACATATCAAATTCCAAGTATAGGTTTTCATAGTAAATTATCAGGTTTACGTTTCTTACTTCATTTGCATAAGTTAATAGACTTATTCAAATAATAATGATACCTTGGTAACCTACCCTTTCATTAAACATAGTCCATCATATTCATGACTTTTTCAACTCTAGGAGGCGCGATACATCTTTCGGACAATATATAGTCAAGTTAAATATACACATCTTGTTATTAAGAAAAAGGTTGCCTTGATAAGTTGACACAAAAATTAAAAGGAAAAATATTTTTTTATTGATCATAATTTTGATCTACCAGTAAGCTTATGCTTATATGGCAGATACAATATCACCACTCAGGCGGAAACGGAATTCCAGCCCACGGACATATTAATAACCAAGTCCTAATAAATGTTAATATTTACTATTATTCACACTCAAATCAATGCCCCATGGAGTTGAACTAAGTGCATTAAGAGTGATAATATATTTCTGGGGCGATATGGTCACGCGATTCACAACTTCAAGGGAGGTGAAAATATAAATTGGAAGGTCGGCATGTCAAAGGTTAAATTAATTCCAACTTTGCATGGCTGACCTCACGACAAAGAATGTCGTACCATGCTCGGCAGGCTCGCCAGACTTTACCTAATTGACTGTCGCTCGTACACCGCGCTGACCACCCTATTTTAAGCGGACGATACGCCTGTGGCAGTTGGCAAATGTATAGAAATGACTAATTTGGGAAAAGACCTTCAACTATTCAACTCGAATACTCCACAGACTCCACTGACTTGTATCCATCATTACCATTGTAAATATTATTATGTATGCATTATAGTGTATTGTATGGCGCCAGCGCTTTCCTGGCTCATCTGTGATGTTCCTCTCACAGGAACCATCAGCAATAAATACTTGTGACATATCACTTGTTGTTTACTCTTTACAACTCCCTGGTTTACAGATATTGTCTCTTCTGACCTATGCGGCTTTAGTCTAGAGTCTGGAGTCCAGGGTGTCTTTATTAGTATGTTATAGATAGTAGCTCTTTTATCTCTGGTTTTGTTGCGGGAAACAAAATGATAGACCCCTACGTTATCTTGGCAATGCCTTTTACTTTTTTTTTAAGTAGTAGTCATTTATATTATCGAAATATCCAGTGTTTATTATGGCAATGCCACTTAAAATGATTTTCGTAATTTATGTCATACCATGTATATTGTCATTTGATTTTAACAAATTACCAATCTTGTATATATCTACATAATTATATATCTCTCATTTCTATGACAAATATGTCTGTAATGACTTTCTTCCTGTCAATAAAATATCTGTCTGTCTGTCTGATACATCGACAAGATTCGAATATGAATAAGATGATTCTCTTCACATATGGTAGACACAATATCACCACTCAGGCGTAAACGGAATTCCAGCCCCACGGACATATTAATAACCAAGTCCTAATAAATGTTATTATTTACTATTATTCACACTCAAATCAATGACCTATGGAGCTGAACTAAGTGCAAAATGAGTGATATTATATTTCTGGGGGATATCTCACATATTTGAAAGTGATTATCACCCACTTGAAGTTGTGAATCGCGTTGTCACGCGATTCACAACTTCAAGGGGGGGGGGTGAAAATATAAATTGGAAGGTCGGCATTTCAAAGGTTAAAATTAATTCCAACTTTGCATGGCTGACCTCACGACAAAGAATGTCGTACCATGCTCGGCGGGCTCGCCAAACTCTACCTAATTGACTGTTGTGAACCGCTCGTACACCGCGCACACCACCCTATTTTAAGCGGACGATACGCCTGTGGCATTTGGCAAAAAGTATATAAATCATAAATTTGGGAAACGAATTTCCACCACTAGTATTCAACGCGAAATTGTTTTCAAATAAAACGATTATAATCATGTATTGAAGTTAGGCTTATTCGTGAAAGTGATTATTTCAAAGTTTTAAAGTTTTCTTAACATGACTAATAGCATACTCTACTGACTCTTGTAAAAATCATTGACATTGCAAATATTATTATGTATGCATTATAATGTATTGTATGTCACCAGCGCTTTCCTGTCTCTTCTGTCATGTTCTTCTCACAGCAATAAATACTTGTCACTTGTTGCTATTACGTGTTGTTTACTCTTTACAAGACGGTTCCCGCGCTGAAAGGGTCAATGAATCATGCCTCCTGTCATTATTCTGTTTTGCAATTAGCGCTTGTTTCCCCAACATTATGTTTGCCTTTGCCTCTCAAACCCAATAATAATAATAACTGGTATGTGCCTTCTGTGTTTTTTTCTCATTATCCACTGGAACACAATAATCATCCAGACAGGAAACAGCAAATTGCAGCAATCAGCAATGACAAATCAGTCTGGCAAATTGCTGTCCCAATTGGCACAATATATTTTGCCTGACTGCTAAATTAGGCTCTGGGCGCACACCGCCAATTGGCAATCGCCTGGGTTTTCTCCCTGTCATCTTTTACGAGGTGGTCATGGCGTCAAAAAGTCTGCGCGTGGGAATAGTCACTAAACCGATGGCTTAACGTTAGACCAACGTCTGCGACGTTGGCCCAACCTTAAGCCAACGGCTTGTTCATTTCAGTTGTGGCTCGGGACAGCAATGGGATGATCGGAGAAGAAGGGTTATTTGGTCTATAGATGACCAGTAGCGCTGGACAATGAGTCACTCTGCAGTGCTGTGGTGGCCATTGCTCAGCGAGGCTCTGGTGGCCATTGCCCCGCTGTTCCTGCACATTGTCCATGGATTGCGCCGATACAGCGGCCGGGACCCGTTTTATAGGCTTACATGGATAGCTAGCGATCCTCCCATCAGTCATTTGTAGCTACATGATCCTGATAAGTTGATCCGGATTGAGGGATGACACTACTGTGCACACATAGGCTAAACTGGGTCAGATGAAAGAAGGTGAAATATCATTATGTCAAACTGCCTACAGAACAGTGAAAGTCAAATCTAAATCAACTGTTCTCTTAGATTCATTTCACATAATTATATTAATAAAAAAGGACATATTATTAATCCCAGTACAAGCCAATGAGAGTGCATGAGAGTAGCCTAAAGATCTATTCATTCATTCATTCATTTATTCATTCATTCATTCATTCATTCATTCATTTATTCATTCATTCATTCATTCATTCATTCATTTATTCATCCATTTATTCATTCATTTATTCATTCATTCGCATTTCTATTCCTTCAATAAAATTCCTTCCCTCGTGCATAAATAAACGAATGAAATGATGATGATACGAATGGTATTTCAGGCCATACATACACGCTAAACTATGCCAGGTGAAATGGTGAGGTAATTCATGCCCTTCAGGGGAACATCCTAAAAATTGCGAAATTATTCAGACAACACTGACCACCAGAAGAACCTCTTGAGGATGGTGAGGTGATTCAGATAACACAGGGCCAGGTGAACCTCCTAAGGATGGTGAGGTGATTCAGATAACACTGGGCCAGAAGAACCTCCTGAGGATGGTGAGGTGATTAAGATAACACAGGGCCAGGTGAACCTCCTGAGGATGGTGAGGTGATTTAGATATCACTGGGTCAGGAGAACCTCCCGAGGATGGTGAGGTGATTCAGATAACACAGGGTCAGGAGAACCTCCTGAGGATGGTGAGGTGATTCAGACATACACTGGGCCAGGAGAATCTCCTGAGGATGGTGAGGTGACTCAGACATACACTGGGTCAGGAGAACCTCCTGATGATGGTGAGGTGATTCAGACATACACTGGGTCAGGAGAACCTTCTGAGGCTGGTGAGGTGATTCAGATTACACCGGGTTAGGAGAACCTCCTGAGGATGGTGAGATGATTCAGATTACACTGGGCCAGGAGAACCTCCTGAGGCTGGTGAGATGATTCAGATAACACTGGGTCAGGAGAACCTCCTGAGGATGGTGAGGTGATTCAGACATACACTTGGTCAGGAGAACCTCCTGAGGATGGTGAGGTGATTCAGACATACACTTGGTCAGGAGAACCTCCTGAGGATGGTGAGGTGATTCAAATTACACTGGGCCAAGAGAACCTCCTGATGATGGTGAAGTGATCCAGATTACACTGGGCCAAAAGAACCTCATGCGGATGGTGAGGTAATTCAGACATACACTGGGCCAGGAGAACCTCCTGAGGATGGTGAGGTGATTCAGACATACACTTGGTCAGGAGAACCTCCTGAGGATGGTGAAGTGATCCAGATTACACTGGGCCAAAAGAACCTCATGAGGATGGTGAGGTAATTCAGAAATGCACTGGGCCAGGAGAACCTCCTGAGGATGGTGAGGTAATTCAGACATACACTGGGCCAGGAGAACCGCCTGAGGATGGTGAGATGATTCAGACATACACTTGGTCAGGAGAACCTCCTGAGGATGGTGAAGTGATCCAGATTACACTGGGCCAAAAGAACCTCATGAGGATGGTGAGGTAATTCAGACATACACTGGGCCAGGAGAACCTCCTGAGGATGGTGAGGTAATTCAGACATACACTGGGCCAGGAGAACCGCCTGAGGATGGTGAGATGATTCAGACATACACTGGGCCAGGAGAACCTTCTAAGGATGGTGAGGTAATTCAGACATACACTGGGCCAGGAGAACCTACTGAGGATGGTGAGGTAATTCAGACATACACTGGGTCAGGAGAACCTCCTGAGGATGGTGAGATGATTCATACATACACTGGGCCATGAGAACCTCCTGAGGATGGTGAGATGATTCAGATTACACTGAGTCAAAAGAACCTCCTGAGGATGGTGAGATGATTCAGATTACTCTGTGCCAGGAAAACCTCCTGAGGATGGTGAGATGATTCAGACATACACAGGGCCAGGTAAACCTCCTGAGGATGGTGAGGTGATTTAGGTCGCATTGGTCCAGGAGAACATCCTGAGGATGGTGAGGTGATTTAGGTATGCACTGTCCTTCCGTTTGAACGCTTCTATCGTCTATCTCCTATACACTTTGTGACCCCGTCAGTTTCACACGCTTTTTCCTGCAAACGCAACCCGCCGATCGCCAGCCGTCTTTTGATTGATATTAATATGCCCATAAGAATGCCAGCTTTGGCCAAATCAACCATGAAACGCTCCCAGGGGTGGAACTAACCCTTCTTCAATCCTGCATTTACCGCTGTAATCTTCATCCACTACAAGCTGCGAATTGCTCTTGCAATTCTTGATTTGCAGTGGATGAAGATGACTTGAAATGGGTGGCAATTAAAAAAATATATATTGTTATCAATAAAACAATAACATGAGCATTTTCGTTCTAAAACCCTTAGGTTTTAGGGAGTTAAGCCATTTTTCAGAGATACAAAATGATATTTGGATGCATAGTGAGGGTTTGAAGGGTTAAGGGACAATTTGGGTGTAAAATACTGATATTTGGACAATTTAGAGAGATGTTTAAAGAAATTAGTTTCTTAGAAATTCCCACCCCTGACCCCCTCTGAATCCTCCACAGGGTTTTCTCGTACAAGTTACGATATATCTTAGGCTTCGGATTGATCGAGATGGCCGGCTCCATCGCCTACCGCCCATCCGCTCGTAAAGTTCACCATCCTTCACTCAAATACACGACATCAATGACACCATCGATTTACTGCATCGAGCCCCAGATGGACCCAATGACTGTGTGGACTCCGCAGCTACATACCGTGGACTCCCCAGTTCTCTGGATCAGGCCGTCTACACACAGTAAATCTCTCCGTCGGCCCGAGACGTGATTCGAGTTTGACAGCTCAAGTGGAATTGTTATCGGCAAATCAGTAATTGTATTTTGCCTGCTATGCGGACCTTTGTTATGTCATAAATTCAGCACAAGTGACTGTCCTATACACTGTACCGCAAAGACAAACAGTAGTATCTGCTTACTTGAAACATAAGCAGTTACTGCTGTTTGTATTTGCAGTGCAAAGTGGCAAAGTGGAAAACATCAATTTCGATCATTTCATATTGCATCTCGAAATCGTAAATCTCAAAACAATATGAAATTTAGCATAATATTTTTGAGCAGAGGTAATTCTCGATATTAAAATTTATGTAACCTGTATGTGTCAACCTTGACTGAAAAAGGAAAACGTATCATGCATAATAATGTGTATACCATTATTATTCATTCTCATTAGAATTAATTATCATGTGAATCTGTCCTCTGTTATGCTGTACAACAAAGAACATATTAGGACCTTTTTTAAATGCTTGAAAAAATGAATTGAGGTTTATTGACGTCATTTTCTGAAGTGTATCTCATATGAACCAAATGTACATTCTCATAATGTCCCATTATTTTGAAATCATATGGATTTCATTATTTGTGGAGACATGATGTACCTATTTCATGTATATATTTGGTTTCACACTTTCTATCCCTTTGAAAAACAGGACTTCTCAGCACCGATCTTTTGTTTACCAGCATTGACCCAATGCTCGTGGTATTTAGGTTTGGACAAAGCAATAATGTCCATACCGATAAATGCGATGTACTTTTGTCGATCATTTTATGGGCTGTATTAACTTTTACCTCCGTCATCCCCACAATCTGGGATTGCCTTCGATCCACTGTAATGTAATTTCCCTCAATAGCTCAGCTCGATAATATTCAATATCCAACAAATTGGGAACGCTGGGTATTCCATGTGGACCACAATAATGCAGTGCAAAGCATTACAAGTGAGCAGTCGGCATTTCGCGCAAAGCAAAACAGCAGTATAACTTCTCACTTCTTTACAAGTGTGCAATAATACCAAAGAACTCGGACATCCAAGTTCTTTGGTAAGACTGGCTTTTTTGACTTTTTCGACGTCACTTTTATACATATAGGCCTATTTCAAAACATCCCGATAATATTCGTTTCTTTATTTTCTATTAGCACATTGATACCGGTTTTAAACGTGCTAAAGATAAAACGTGATACCATTTTGTCAAATCTAAATAATTTTCATTCACTTGTGTGAAAATTCCAACTAAATAATTTAGCGCTCAAAGAAAATATTTTTTTATTCACTTGAAGTTGTGTTTCGCTACCGCGACCCGCAATTTAATGTGAATAAAAATAGTTACATTAGTGCAATTTGAACAAAATATGTAGCTAATCTCGGAAATTCAATGCCTCATTTCTCCTATATAATTATTATTCTGTTTAAAGCGACACAACCAAGCTAAAAACATCAACAAATCAATGCGCATTTAACAGTTTAGCGAGAAATAAGAACAACATTCCCGAAATAAAAAAAATCGGGAATTTCGTTTTTATATCTCGCTTAAAAAGAAAGTAAATGCGCAACACAAAAATTAAAAACCTTACGCAATTCTAGTCTATGGACATGTTCACATCATATGGCCATATTAAAAAACAAAAAAGATTTTTTGATGATTTTAGCCTGATTGTGTCGCTTTAAAGGACAAATAAACGGGATAAAAACGGCTCTGAACGTGATATTTATCGGGAGAAATCGCTGTAAATTACACGTGGGATTCTCGCCTGATCCATACAAAGCCAACAGGCAGTAACTATTCACTTTACAAGTAAGTAGTTACTGTCGTTAGGCTTTTGTACTACAACGTTTATACAAGCAGACCTATTTCGAAATATCGCATGTTTATCGCGAGAAATCGCTGTTACACGAGGGATGCTCTGTATGATCCAGAATAATCCAGAATCATATCGCAGATGTGGACACTTACAACGCTAAAATATGTTTTTGTAAACCATGGAGACCAAAGTTTTTTTTACAACTTGAAGCCATCATAAATGTCCTAGTTACCTCTTTCCGCTTCATTTGAACACCTATGGTGTGGGTCAGCCGTCTACGGCCGTTATAAATATTTGACTCTTTTAGTGCGGGGATCGACTTTAGACGTCAGCACCTGACGTCTCTAGACATCAGATTCTGACATCAAAAGTCGGTCCCCGCGCTGAAAGTGTTTATGCCGATGCAATCATTTGGAAGCGAAGTCTAAATGCCTCCGCCGCTGTATCAATGCTTGGCCAACGTCCCTGATGCCGGCCCAGCTATGAGCCAGCATTGACCCAGCACCCCGTGTCCGCTGTGATGCCAATGATACGGCACCAGGATCAGGCTGGTGTATTCCATCAAAATCTGAATTAGCTGGCAACTTTTTTTGGAAACATTAATCCGTAAAACGTGTTATAATCTGCCAGTCACGTACGGTTTTTTGTGGCAGATAGATAGATTGGCTCTCCAGAGGGGCCAGATTGGCGAAAACGGCGACGTCGTTTAGGTCTCTTAAATCCCTTTACAATAAATAGGGATCTGAAATTAACAATCTTCTAAAAATGATTCCATGCAAGATCAGGATGGTTTATGCAATCGTAATATTTATAATCCTTTAAGCATTCAGAGAATATGCACCATGTAGGTTTTTTTAAATAATCTACAAAATATGGGAAAATCATCTGTTAAAACTAGGAGCATTCATAACCTTTATTTTACATATCATGATTTTTTATATTGTATGAAATCAGATTTTTTTACAGTCCTTTTTATTCCGTTTTATTAGCCGTTTAAATCGCAGATATTTTAAATGAAATTTGTGTTTAAACGTCAAGATTTGCAAATGTTTGGTCTCAAATTAAACAAATATGAGTATTTTTCAACCACCTGTAGTTGTGGGTTGCGGTAGCAGTTTATTGGTTAAGATTGAAATTTCTGCAGCAATACACATCCCAATCTAATACGGGGGGGGGGGGGGGTGGACAAAAAAACATGATAGCTAAATAATGTTTTAGATCAGGGAATGATAAATCAAACAAAGTTGCGAAAAAATGTTATGTATTTCCATATTATCATTTTCTCCCTATAATCATTCAAAATAATAACGTGCATGCGTTAATTCTGACCTCGAGTGGTAATGCGCGCGCCGCTTAGCCCTTTTAGTCTATAGACGTCAGAATCTGACACTGACGTCTATAGACGTCAGATTCTGACGTCTAAAGTTGATCCCCGCACTGAAAGAGTAAAACATTTATGTAATGTAGGTATTCAAATAAAACAGGAAGAGCATTTATGATGAATTTTAAATAATTAAGGCGGTATAAATATATGTACAAGTATTAAATGATTTAAAAGAATTTAAAGAAATATACATGTTAATATTATATACATGATAGATATATGTCTCCCGCACCAAAACCAGAGATAAAATAATAATATAAAATAATATGTACCCAAACTATGATACATCAGCTTCCTTATTGACCTAGATTACATAGGTCAAATAAATCCCAGAGAAAAGCGTTAAAAATACGAAGACATTCAATTTCAGCGCGGCAAATCAGTTAGATACGTGTTAGATTTGTCGTTCTTCCCACCCCAGAGTCCATACAGCAGGTGATTCGATTCGAAATGCGATCGATGACACCGCTGTCGAAGTCGTTGAGTGACGCGAAGTGCCTCGGCGACCCGGCTCCAGGTCGTACGACGCTGGCCCGGAGTCAAACCAACGTCCTTATCCACGGATCACCCCAGTACCACGGCAATTTATCCATCAATATCCACTTCCCACGCGACGAAAAAGTGAAAGGTCGACTTGGGCGAGGGGAGTATTTTTGTGGTCTGGCCCCCGTATTTCTGTGGGCGACGTGTCACTTTTTCAGCGTCCACTTGCCGGTGTTTTGAGAGGATTCACTCGGCGCCGACCGCTTCCGTGTGAACGCCGACGGCCTAGTTATTTTTCTTGTGATTTTTCACATATTTTTTCCGTTGAGTGTGTCCCAGGAACGGAAACGTTTTAATTTTTTAAATTACTGCACTTAAACACGTATTTCTGCCCATTTCATTATTATGATGTGGGTGGAAATCAAAGAGAATGAATTAGCCGTATTTTATAAAAATAATAACAAAACACAAGTATGAATACATGATACATGTATATTAAATATATGAAAACAGACTCTTTCAGCGGCAATCGCTTATACGTTACCATAATATTTTGTTTATGAAATCATCTAGTATTTCTAATAGTAGACCTAGTAAAAATAAAACCAATATTATTTAGGCATCTGCATTTGGAGTAAGTTTATCACAAACGGAAATATCGAAAGAAAACTATGGTAATAAAAGTAACTATACAATTATTAGAGATTGACAATAAATCATTATCGTTATGAATAAAAACACTTATCATTTTTAAAACGGATGACAAATATTTAATTTCGATAAACATGTTGGTATGGGAGGATGGCCCGTATACATCCATGGAAACGGAATGCCTATATATACATTCTTCTTATTCAATAAAAAATTATACCCGCCCAGAATATATGTTACTAAATATTAGCAAACAACTAGATAACCTGCCGCTCACCTACGTTTGCTCTTCTAGGCCATACGCCTAATGTGGCCTACGTGACAATCATCACGTCCCATGTATCGTGTTTGCTTGTCCCGTTGTAGAGGCACGTAGTGGAGAAAATGTGTGGGCCCAAATTAGGGAAAAAAAAATTATGTTACCATTGTTCATATGAGGTTGATCCATCAATGGCAATGTGGCAAGCAAAATATGCTGACCACATTGCCATTGATGGATTTAAACCATGATATAAATACATGCTCCCTTCTTGTGGTATAATAGATGAAATAGATTCAGATATTCAGATCATGACATATTGATTGTGCTTCGAACACATATATTGACTTCTAGCAGCCAGGGTGTCCTAAGTGCCACTCATTTGAGTGACAACTGCCACACCCCGGCTGCTAGGTGCCTTAGAAAGAGAGAACTACCCGTGATTCAGTTTACTCCATTTAACCCTAAACCGTTACAATGCTGAAATATTTTTGTATGAAACATAGAGACCAATTTTTTTTCAATTTGAGATCATCATAAATGGCTATTATAAATATTTTACTCTTTTAGTGCGGGGATCGACTTTAGACATCAGATTGTGGCATCATATATGTTTGTAATCATGGAAGCATATATATCTTCATTTTGACTGCCATTTGCAAGTGATCTTTCAAATAATCTCTCGGGGTCAGTTTAATATCACTGGTGTGAAGAGGGGGGGGGGGAGGTGGGTCAATCCCACGAACGAATACATAAATAAAATGATCATAATAATTGGATAAAAATATGGCACACAATTATTCTGAGTCATTACACTCATTACATACACGATCACCCAGTTTGATGTTATTCTATATATAGAATTCTTCGTGCTTTATAATGAGACATAGCCATCCAGTGGTATATCCAGGAACAGTAACGGTAATTGAGGTCATTTCCATAACGATGTTATTGTTTGATGCTTTGCCAAATGTAAAATGCCGCTCAGACATCAAAGACCAAACCCATATTGAGCACGTACAATCCAATAGGGTTTGATGCTCATTAGTTTTAGTACTTGGTTTCATTGCATGCAGTATTCAGATCAGCTCTGTGTAGTACAATGTACCGACTCTTTAAACATGATAAACAGTGCCAATGTTGTTTTAATGTTGGGCCAACGTCTGCGACGTTGGCTCAGCATTGAAACAACATTGATTTTGGAGACATCTGTCGGACGTTAGCGGTTCTTTCAACAGGGGTTTGGCAAGAGGCGATGCGGACAGAGCTAACTCCCCAAGAAGGGGTCATTCCAGTCCACGCATCCAATCCGGATTGTCTATTAGCCGTCAAAGGCTGCAGCATGGAGCATCCTGTGGGGGTCCAAGGGTGGTATGCTGAATCATTACAGCGAAAAACAGCAAACTGTATTTCTACCCTGTGTAATAATGTGAGTGTGAAACAGCTAACAGTATCTGCACACATTCCCTCGAACCTAGATATCCCTCATTTGAGTGATAGTTACGATATTTCATATATCAGTATAGGCCTATAGCATCAAAGACACGATATGTGTAGCTAACAACGAGGTAATGTTTTTTTTGTCATCTGCCATAAAAAAATATATATGACCTCTCCACTTAAATTCCTAATTGGTCATTATTGATGTTTTCTTATTTTCTTTTGTGATCGCTTCGCCTTTAATGTATTTTTAAAATTACTCATAAAACATGCGCTTTCCTTGTCTACTCTGAAACCCCGATAATTGACAAGATGCTAGATATAATTATAAACACATGTATAGCAAGGGAACTAATTAGATAATTTAGGGTGTAAATATTTCGCACTTTCGCTTTCACTGTCCTTACTATGTACCACACGTACTAGCACATGCAGTCTCTGCCATGACCTCGCTTGCTCTGCGGTTTTTGCTGTGGGCTATAGATTGACATTTGCATCGCTGGTCATAATTATTTATATTTTTTAGGAGATCGGTACTTTCGCGAAATAATATAAAATGATGGTGATACAAGGTCTCTGTGCATGTGCAGCTTATCGAGCGATAGAGGGTTATATCACCTCTGTACTTCATTTATTATATTTTTACAGGGGATAGGCCCTTATGCAGAATAGCTAATTGCTATTATTTAATAGGTGCACTGTTATAGGGATGTTTCAATTCAATGATACAAAAACGTACAGAATCATGATATAAAATGTAACTTACTGTAAATTTTAGTCATTGTGGAGTACAATACAATCAATCGATAGTGATCAGGCTATTTAGTTCCTTTATGCATTTGAACTAAGAATTACACAAACATTTAATACACTATATGAAAATTTAATAAACTAATCGGGTTTGAATAATTCAGTGCTTGTGTGGAAAGTGGCTCTAAGTGAACGAATTAACTGTATGAAATAAATTAAGTGAAATTAATTAATGAGTAATACTCTTGTGGAAATACAGGCTAAATTAGGCATGAGAGACATAGTTATATGACACTTCGAAAAATATAAATGAACAATATTGCTTTCTGTTTGCCAAAATTCCACCATTTACAGTATTTACTGTCCGCTGGACTTGGATGATGTGAAGTGCCAGCCGTGGCACGGGAACCTGTCGAGCTGTTCTGGTCTGCATCTGACGGGCTTGCTGGCAGGCCAAATCACCGGAACGGGTGACCCAGATCGCCGCCCTCTGATTGGTCGAGATGCACATCTCGACCAATCAGAGGGCGGCTATCTGGATGAGCCTGGATCAGCCGGACCTCGGCCATGTGGGTGGCAGCCGATCCTTGATGTCTGTCTGTCTTCCTGTCTGTATGGTACGTCCATATGTCGGCTCTGTACTATTTTACAGCCCCCCCCCCCCTTGGACAGCAGGTCTGGCATCCTTCTAGAAAAGATGACCTAGATCTATGGCTTCCCATTGGTTAAGACACCGACCTAGAATCACCCAGAGGGGTGACTTGTAGGTCAGCCTCGTCAATACATGTTTTTTTGCCTTGGTCTTCGCGGTTGCATGGCGTTCCTGTAGACGATTCTTTTAATCGGTTTGCCAAGCGAAATATTGTCCAAGAAAGCAACCCTATGGTGAACAATAATCAATTAGTGCGGGAAAATTGACGCCAGCGACGAATTCTGAAATACAACGATATGCCTCCACTGTCAAGATAGGAATGATTGAAAGACCATTACCGTGTAGAGAAATGACTCACATAATGTTTTTTTTCACCATATATCTTTGCAATACATAAAGATGCTACAGGGAACATTTTTTGCAGACACAGATTAAACCAAAGTAAATGGAAATAATGTTGATGTTATTTAACATCAACATTACTAAATGTTTGGTTTCAAATTAAACATATATGAGTAAATTCACCCATCTGAAATTGAATGACTCGTGCAAGAAGTGCATATTTTATAGTTTTGAGAAAAACGACTTCAAAGTTTAAAGCGACTCAATCAGGCTAAAATCATAAAAAACCGGGGATTTTATTTTGGCTTCTTAATATGACATGATGTAAATATGTCCATAGACTAGAACTGCAAAAGTTTTTTTAATTTTTTTGCTGCGCTTTTACAGTCAAGCGAGATATAGAGAACAATTTAAAAACCTTTGCAGTTCTAGTCTATGGACATGTTTACATCATATGGTCATATGAGGAAGCCACCGATTTTTTGATGATTTTAGTCGTGATTGAGTCGCTTTAAGTTCAATATTTTTTCCCCATTAACCCTTTCAAGCCTGAATTTACCATTGTCATCTTCATCCACTACAAGCCGCGAATTGCTGTCGCAATTCTCGACTTGTAGTGGATAAAGATGATTTGATGTGAGTGAAAAATTAAAGAAAATTGTCATGTATTGGCAAACCAGTTTTTTGGAAATTTTCGTTCTAAAACCCTTTGTTGTAGGGAAATTAATTCTGTTTTCATGGATGTGAAATGATGCTTTAATGCATCGTGAGGGCTTAAAGGGTTAAGAGCTTCTGGGTAAAATAAGTTTGTTTATCACCAACGTTTGTAAAGTAAGTTTAGTAATCATATCTAAGACTCCCAGTTTGTTAGCTGGTATTTGCAAATAGTGTTCAAGTCAATATCACAATATTTTATGGTAAATGACAATAACATTTATTGCTTTATGCGAATTTTTCCAGAAATCATGGATCTCGATTATATATTTCTGAAATAGTGACTTCACAACCATTTATCTGAATACTTTTGCACACCTAAAATTAATATTGTTGATATTTGTAAAATCATGTTAAGGGTGCTTACCATTTTTGGTTTGCAATTATATTATTTGCAAGAACATGTTAAGTGAGCTTGCCATTACGATTTGTTATTTAGTAATATGTACTGGTAAACGCACTTGACAGTTTTTTTATAGTGAAATTTGCTTCTCTAACAGCCATAAACATGTACTTGCTTCTGAGAAAAGTGCTGTATAATGGTCGTAGAGCTAAGATTTTTTTACACAATAATCTTCCCCACATTATCACCTCAAATCCGTCGCTATCAGCAAGAAACTTGCACTTCAATTGTGGGTCGCGGCTGCAAAACACAAATTCAAGTGGGTGGAAATTTAAATAAGAATGGTACCTGCTCAACTGCTGCACTATTACTTGCTTTTTTATACCCCTGTCGCTCTGCCAAAAATATAATATTTATAAAATAAATAACTTTAAAGAATGTCATTCAGTAGTAGCTAGAGTGTTGTATACACTGCTCAAATGAGTGTTGCTGGCGTTAAAAAAAAATATTCCAGTCGTGGTTGGCGGTCAAAGAGTTAGCGTTCTGTGCAACGTTACTACAGAAAGTTTCCAAAATAAAGGCAACTTTTTTTTCTAGGTGATAGCATTGTATTTTTGCGCAGAAGATTCAGCTCAGCACAATACTATATTTTATACAAACATATTTTCGAAAAAATTGTGTTTCTCTTACACTGTTTGTAATTTCTCTTTCATTGATTGTATTCATCGCAACATTCCTTGTATTCAATTTTAATTAAATATAGAAATAATTCAGACATAAAGTTTTTTGTTATTCCACGTGTAAATAATTGTGTTTTTCACAGGGTAGCCTACTTAATTTCGGATCTAATCCTCACCAACGTCTCAATCCAACCAAGTCTTTTCGTGTGTTTTCTGTAAATTCCAGGTGCACGTGACCGCCGCCATTGATGGTTTAGGTGACGTCATAATTCAGAGCGCCAGCACCTGGCCCTGTCACTAACTAGACACCCGGCGTACACACCACTTGATCTGTCGTCTGTGGATCCTGGGATACAGAGGGTTTTCCATGGTATGTTGGAAGGCAGTGTGTGGCTATGATGACTGACAAACATGGGAAGTGGTTTCATTTTCAGCTTCCTTTTTTCTATTTTTATCCCTTATTATTAGTTTATCAAGCAATAGGGCTGTGGCCCGTGTGCGAACATAAATAGTACAGACATTGCAATAAGACATATTTAAAAACATCTACGCAACTGAACCAAATAGTTCAGTTAAGGAAGAAACAAGTTAAGGTGTAAGACTTCCATAGATAAAATCATTTATATACAAAATTTGCTAAATTGCATACATCTTATCATCGTCATTAGACATCAGCAAGATTTAAACTAAATAAATAGATCAGTTAGTCAAGTAACTTATTTCGCTCATGTTTAGTTTTCATAAATAGAAGTATTTCTCGTCATTTGAAGCTGGAATTTGCGTCCGCAATTCCAGCTTTAAATGACTATAAATATGAGTGGCCGGTTCAGTAGCACAAGGGTTAACCCTCTCAGGCTTGAATTTACCATAGTCATCTTCATTCACTACAAGCCGCGAATTGCTGTCGCAATTCTCGACTTGTAGTGAATGAAGATGATTTGATGTGGTTTAAAAATTGAATAAAATTACCACGTATTGGTAAACCAGTTTTATGGGAATTTTTGTTCTAGAACCCTTGGTTGTAGGAAAAATTAGTCTGTTTTAATGGATGTGAAATGATGCTTTAATGCATCGTGAGGGCTTAAAGGGTTAATTAACACAGAAGACAATCATAGCTTCAACTCGGTGTCAGTCCCTTCATTTTTCATTTCCCTTCTCGAACTGGCTGCAGGATCACCCTGCTCGTTCCAAGGACATTTAGTAGGGAAATGCATCTTTTCTACATATTTGAATCTGTAAATATGACCCCATTTTGAAATTTTAAAATATAGATGAGTATTATATAATGTATACGCATATTGCTTGAGTTATACTTTGCAAACACATTGCAAAATTTGTGAAGCAAATACATTTGACTTGACTTGACTATTTACTGCAATGCAAATGTAAAAAATACAGTCAGTGTTGACATTTCAAGTGAACAGTTACTGCTGTTTGCCTTCGTATTTCAGTATCTTCATTTACGTCTAAGCTCGTTATGAATTAATGTAAATTAAAAAAGTCTTTGGTGAATTTGACTTCTTTTCTGAGCAAAGTACGTGATCCGTAATTAGATCCGTAATTAGATTCAAAAATCTTTCTTTTCAACACACTAACCTCTGTCAAGGCATTTAATCTGGAATGCAAAGAAATCAAAATTAAACGCTAAATATCTGACTGCAAATTGAATTTCGGCCGTCAATGTGATCATTGACAGACCTGGGCCTGTATCGTAACTTGTACGATAATATGGGCCCTGCTAACTGAACTTACGCTGTTTTAATGTTGGAACAGCTGAGCATGTGGACTGCTGAGCCAAACTATTGGACAAATGGAACTCCAAAATCCTAAAAAATCCCCACATGAACGTGTCCCTCTGAGCAGTAAAGAGTTAGTTTACGAAGCGTTTCTTGACGTCTGTCGGGGAGACTAATTAGACCAAGCTGATTGACATATAACCTTAGCTATTAACAACAACCCCCATTTAGTCTGAAATGCCGGCCATCTGCCCGCAACGTGTGCTCCTATCTTTCGGTGAGCATCCCTTTGCTCTGCAAAGTATCCCTTCTCTGTAAAGTCAAAGGGCAGTATCTGCTTACTTAAAAGGTGAGAAAATACTGCCTTTTGGCTTTGCACTGAAGTAGGCCCACTACTCCGACTATGTCGTACAAAAGCAAACAGCACTAATTGTTAGCTTTTGTATAAGCAGTATTCTTATTTTTCGTTTGCTCTGGTTCTTGCTTTTTATTCTTCTCTACATGCTCACACAGTAGTTTTCACTATGAGACGTTTAGCGATATCAGCCCATACCGCACATATGCTGTAGTCAAACTGTAGTGCATATGTCTCATGTGTGACTTGATCGTGTGAGAAAATACAAACTTTTTCATTTTTTTCGTGGAATATTGGAAGACACAGTAGGCCTAAAGGCTCACACCTTATTCATTGAACGAGTGCTGTATTTTCCCATATCGCACTCAAATGAGCATATGCAATCATCTTGTGTGAGAGATCGATACTCTTTCTAGATGGCATTATCTATCATTTGGCCCTGTTGCATCAACATTAAAGGGGCTGTTTTGTAAAGTATGGTATCTTCTACCTTTCCTAATAATTGATCCACTGTACAATTTGTATTTGCATAAACCTGGCGTGACAAATACTGTAGTAACTTGATGGCGGATTAGATATTGATCACTGGTGTTTCGGAAAATGGCGGTAATTTCGGTTTGGACAAGAACCACAGCCAAGATGGACTACCAAGTTTGAAAAAATGACGCATAATGCTGACATGTTGGAGACCCACTCCGGGCAGCCCCGCAGTTTAATTAATAGACTATAGTGAGATTCACATTAAATTCATCAACCAGGATTATTGAATTTCGCGGATTTCTCAGTCAATTCTCAACCAATTTCATGAAATTTTACACACACAATTTTCCATTCATGTCGTGACTACCCTGAAAATTTCGCGAAGTTTTGATAAGTAGAAGTTAGACCATTTGACATGTAATAAAATTCTGAGACGACCGAAGCTAATGGGTTTATAGAGGGGAACATTTTTTATTTATTTACTACATGTCAAATGGTCTAACTTCTTAAATAGTAGTTATCATAACTTCGCGAAACTTGCAGAGTAGTCACGACATGAATGGGAAATAGTGTGTGTAAAATTTAAAAAGAGAGTTGGTTTCCAATTGACTAAGAAATCGGCGAAATTCATTCACCACGATTAATGTGAATCCGACTATAGTGATTGTTAGTGTTCTTTTCAAATGTTTAGATAAACAGAAAATTTTCGTGTTTACAAACACCATGCTTGACTGTAAGTAGGATAACTATAGGCCCGTGACAATTTGTTAGTATTAAATTATTAGACCCATAGCATATCATTTAGCCCTTATCCTGCTGAATTGTTTCAATTGTATTTTTCGTCATTTAAAGCTAGAATTGCTAACGCAATTTCCAGCTTCAAATGACGAAAAATATAAATATTTTTCGAAAATATACATCTTCTAAATTGAATTATTTTACTAACTGAACATCTACCACAAACTGTATCGTCCATTTCAGTGACATATTATTTGGCTTAAAATATGCTTAAAACCGTATATATCCGGGTCTAGCAGGACAAGGGTTAATGGTGTTTCTAGAGCTCCTGTTACTGCTAGCGACATTGGAAAATATTTTGTTTTAAAAACATGTAACATGAGTTAAAAATATTTTAATTTTTGTTTTATTAAATAATTTCAGTTAAACTATTATATAAACTATATAACAATATAACATTATAAGCTATAACATTATAAACTATATAACATTATAAACTATATAGCAAGTATAGTATTTACTGTGAATAAATAGGCCTAACTGTGTGCCCAGCTTCCCATAAAATAAATGATTGAAAAATGTTTAAAAAAAGCAGGCATAGATTATATAGTTATAGGTATGAATGCCTTACAGGGGTTGTCTCACAATTTTCGTATGCCTGGATGTAAATCATAAGAAACGATGCAAACATTAACTGATAATATGTAACTGTTAATGAACAATAATAATATGAACAATAATAAAATGAACAATAATAATTTTAATATTTGCTTATTTTGCATTTTCTGGCGTGACAAACACCATTGTAACTTGATAGTATTTATGACAGTGGGTTAGGTATTGATCACTCTAAACGCTATTTCAGAAATTTGTGGCAATTTAGGTTGGTACAAGAAGCCAAGACGAACCACCAAAGTTTTCAAGTTTTAAAAATGACGCATTTTGTGAGACCATCGCCATCTAAGTTCGCAAAAATTGGGTGTATTTTTTCCACCAAAAAAATGCGGGGATAAACCTATCAGAAGAAGCGGCTGCCAGTTTACAGCTGTCGAAGATGAACATTGACAGCTGTCAGCTGCCACGAAAAGACAAAGACAAACTACAGTAACCTTTTGCTTTTCAAGTAAGCAATAACTGTGGTTTGCCTTTGTACAGCAATATGAAACATGCCGGCTTATCTGTGCTACGGTTTGTGTCCTTTTTCTGGATATTGTCAAATTTATATGGTGAAGATGCTGATTTCGCAGTATCTGGGTCAGTTGTTCTGATCCAGTGACATTATAGGTGCCACTCCGTACATGTACGCCGGTGAAGATATTTTACTCCAACTACTCAACTGTTTTTTTTAAGTTCTCTAAACTTGTTGAGCTTTATTTAATGAAGTTAATGCATAAAAATGTAATGCCATTCTTATAACAGTTCTTGGTTGGCAATTGGAGCGAAATTGAAGTATTATAATTCGTAGAATTATAGATTTCATAACTTCAACTTATTTCAATAATATTATATTTGAATATATAAGCTTGAAAAATTCATCAAAGCTAACTTGATTCAAAGCAATAATATTTTGTTAATTGGTTCCCTCAATAAAGAGAAGGTCGGCCAGCTTGCAGGGTTTTAGATTGTGCTCTCCTTACACAGATAAATGTGAAGAAAAATTAATTATTTGTACATTGTTTTGCAAATATGTTTTTCTCACCAAATGTAACGAAGACGTTGAACCGACGTTGTAGAAATATTATACAAATGTTTTGTGTTTTCTGAGTAACTATGTGTTCCGGGAACATAGGTTCCCCTGGTGAATATTTGCGCTCCTCTGCCACCGACATCAATCGTTATGCGGCGACAACATATCAGATTTGGTGTTTCAGCATTAAATTGCATAGCGAAACCCAAGTCTCCGACCGTCCGGGCATGTCTGGGGGTAAATCCCCTAGACATGCCCAGAACCCCTTATCGGACTAGTGAAAGAAAACACTCTCAATAACCCACCATGCCATATCACGCCAATCTGACGTCATCACATGTACATCAATCATCTCATCAATGGACTGCACCATTTTTAACGTATTACAATGTTACTTAAATGAAAATTATATTAGTGCGGACGAGTGACGCAAAACATTATTTTACTAGTACTACTGACTTTACACGACTGCAATCGTCGTGCTACATCGCTAAAGGTATTCTAATAATTTCGTTTAATTTGATATTACGACTACGTTTGTTCTAATATCATTGCTAAAGTACTTTATATATAACCGTCTGATCTTTCTGCCCCAATACCGCCTTAATCAGTGCTAATGGAAACAAAGCTGTTTTGAAAAAATTAAATCCTGGCTGTGAGCGCGATGGACGAATTGACTGCATCGGCCGAGTACCAACAAACATTGACATTGACACATTGTTGGGCTACTGTTGGGCTAGTGTCGCAGACAGTGGTCCGACATTGGGCCAACACTGTCTAAATGTCTGTTGATCGGTTGAGTACCGCCTTCCATTTAGTGCGCTTCACTGGTAAGCAGATGTATCCCTGTTTCAGGGTCGACCAACAACGGATTCCGATCCAATGTCGGCTCAATGTCGGGCCTGCGTCTACGACGCTGGCCCAACATTGAGCCGGCATTGATCCGGTGTTCGGTCCGGATTAGTTGTACAAGTATTTGATGGAGTGTGAGTCCTATCTCCACAGAATCCCGACTGCGTCCAACTCAGACACGCTCGAACTCTACACCATCGTTATCACGGATCCGGCCTTATGGAATTGACCCTTGGTTATCGAAAAGTTCACTTTACAGCTGTGACATTTCAAATGCATCACTCGCCTAATGTCACTGGTAATCGAAAAGTTTACTTCGCTACTTTGGGTATTATATTTATGCAGGAATAAACAACGTACCGTCTTACAAGGTGACAGAGTTCAAAATCGTTTTTCTTCCCTTAGTTATGGCTCTGGTATGTATTTGGTTTCTCTCCATTGTGCACGCTTTTAAAAATGGTAAAGCCATTTGTAAAGCAAAATGGGGGTGTTGATTTCTTGGAGCTGCAATGCTTCAGCATTACTTGAATTTTGTTCTGGAGCTGTTTGAATTTTATATAACTGTTATTGGGAACGAAATGTGTGTTAAAACATCAAGATTTCCAAGTGGTTGGTTTCAAATACAAACAAATATGATTAACTTTCACCCACTTGAAGTTGTGGATCGCGGTAGCGAGACACAACTTCAAGTGGGTGAAAAATTTAATTATTTCATTTGGCAATTTAACCAGTAGCGGATCCATAGTGGGGCCCAGCCGGCGCCTCCCCCCCCCCCCCCTCCCCCCGTTCGCGGTCCCAAGAACAAAAAAACGACTATATTTGGGGCCAAAATATGCTCTAGAATGCACCATTTCAAGCGTTAGATTTTCAAAATTTTCCGGCAAGCATGCCCCCGGAACCCTCTGGAGCATATAAGAGGCTGACTGTGCCAGATGTGTTGTGTATAAATTCCAGTGAAAAATGTGCGAAAAAAATGGTCTGTCAATTCCTGTATCCGCCATTGTTAACAGTGTTTAGGGTTTAAAGCAGCCCCTTGGGATGACATCAATTTTCGTTTTTAGTTTTGTAATGAAGTAGTGTATCACCCAGATCATGATTTTATTTTTTTCAGAGTTTTTAGATTTTTATAAATGTTTCTTATTAATATTTCCACGAAACCGCTTAAAACTCAAACAAACTTTTTGTATACCTAAACACATGCTGAAGGACGATTGAATGTTCCTACAGCACTGGGCCACATGTTGATTCCGTCGGCCCAGCGTTGGGCAGACAATAAGTGTTGCAGGTGTATCACCTCATGTCCTGACTATAAGACACCAATCAGACACCAATTAGCGGCGATTGCTTTGATCTCCTCGGCCAAGACGTGGGAATATGTGGTATGAAGGGCTGCATTTTTTGCTGACTTGTTTTGTTTACATGGCAATATACGACCTGGAAAAATAACTATTTCACTCTTTTTCGGTGCTTTAAAATTGTTTTTTGTTATATGGCTTCATATAAGTTAAATTGTCAAAATTGACAACATTGAAAATGTCTCATCCCAAGGGGCCCCTTAAACATTATCAGATTATTGATATCTTGATGCTGTCCTAATAAAGTTCAGGTAAATAGGCGAGCATCAGTAACTGCTTACTTGAAAAATAAACAGTCACTGCTGTTTTGCCTTCGCACGGCCGCACATGCTCTAATATTATTGAATCTTTAGACTATAAGTTACTATTAGAGATAATGGGCATCATAGCACAGTGAAAAGTAGATGCTGGAACGTCAAAATCTGACGTTGATTTATCTCTGTTCTTTTCCCACGTCCCGTTACACGTGCTCATCTGGTATTATGATGTTACTCTACCGTTGTACAAAATCAAATCACCGTATCTTCTTGCACGGTTCAACGCGTCATTCTTAAACACTGAACTTTTTTTATTTTATATTGTTGGCCATCAAAGCAACGTTAAAACATGTCAAATATTAAATAATTTTATGCTTTATATTGAGTGCGTATTGTCATATTGTTCTGTTTAATGTTTATTTTATTTTTTATTTTGTCTTTTGAGGAGAGCATTTTCGTTAGTTTAATACTATGTTGTAATTTTCGTTAAATAAATATGTTTGAACCAAACACTGAAATTCACTACGACATTTCAATTCATTAATTCACAAAAAACGACACTTATTTTAAACATTGTAAACCTAACTTGTTAACATTACAATCAATTCAAATAATTTCTTTGATGAGGATACATAGCAGAATTAGCTTCATACAAAGAGTTTATGCGTAAATTGGTAAATGCGCGTAAAACAAAAACATAGTAATACTTTCTTTACTTGACTGTGTGAAACTTTGTCAAATTCTGACTACTATACTGATAGAAAATGTACTTCATTTTTACATCAGCCCATACAATCATGTTTGTGTTCCAATTTAGAGACGAATGACCGGATTCATTTAAAAGAGAGAAAATGCAATACCGTTCTATCAATACTGAAGCTGATCAAATTCACGGACAGATTATCCACCAGGAAAGGAATAACAAACCTAATCATGGTGGTGTTTACCTGGAAAAGATGGGTCATGTGATGATTTCCCGGATAGTGGCCTAACGCTCACACGATGAAGGGCCGGCGTCTTAAAGGGACATGCCCAGGTCTGAAGTCATCCTGATTTCTAATTATTGACAACTATGTCAAAAATATACGAGAATTTCGGCTCTATATCTAGCCTAACTGGTAAATGCGCAGCACAGAAATTAATTTTTTTTTGCAGTTCTAGTCTATGGACATGTTTGCATGATATGGTCATATTATGAAGATGAAATAAAGTCACCGATTTTTTGATGATTTTAGACCTGGGCATTTTCCTTTAAGTATACTGGCCCACTGCTTAACCATTACAACGCTGCAATATTTTTGTATAAACTATGGAAACAAAAGGATTTTTTCAATTTGAAATCATCATGATTATCTCAGTTAGCTCTTTCCGTTTCATTTGAATTCCCATGTTATGGGTCTACGGTCATTATAAATTTGTAATTAATTCAGTGTGAGGATCGACTTTAGATGTCAGAATCTGACGTCTATGGACGTCAGATTCTGACGTCTAAAGACGATCCTTACACTGTAATGGTTAAATATTTAGTCTTAGTTATTATACTTTGAATGATGAAGCATAGTTACTGTGAATCAAATAATTTCGCAAAACAAATTTTCGATTTCTTTATGACTTTTTGCTGAAAGAATTTGAAGCAAAAGTCGAATCAAAATTGTGATACCGTTTTATGATATCAAACAGCGAGTACACTGATGTCGTTTTCCTATCTGGACAAGTTATATTTTTGTAGGGGATTGACGCACGGTCGTGGTCCAGATGGTCCTCATATCATACAGACGCCAGGTTTGTGAGTGGCACGGGAGATAAAAAAAACGACGAAGATAGCACACATGTTTCCCAGCTTAACGGTTTCATTTTGTCTTTCTAGCAGCTTCGTTAGGAATGGGCTTATAGTTTATTAAACAGTTAAGTTTATTATTTAACCAAGTTTATCCAGTTGATTTTTTCATAACATATTACATATTGAGTCAATCGTGTGGACATGCCAAAACTTTCAAATTGTATTTTTGCCAGAATAAAGTACATCAAATATAATTATTTGAATATATGTTTTGAATATATGTTTAATGTGTCTAGTAACAAACTAATACATTATTGTATTTTATGATATGAATGGTATAGTTCAACGAGATGTCGTATAATTCAATATAGTATATTATTTCATAATATCACACTCATGTTCTATCCTGCTTTGCAAAGCCAAAGAGCATAAGCTGTAAGCAGTTGTTGTAGTAGTAGTAAATCATTGCTTTACGTAAATTTTCGGCACAAAAGGTCTTTTAAGTGACATTATAATACGATAAAAACGTTGTAGTCAATTGATGAGATGAATGATGTACAGATGATGTGAGGGTGGGGGTGATAGGGCATGGTGGGTTATTGAGAGCGTTTTCCTTCGCTCGCCCGATAAGGGGTTCTGGGCATGTCTAGGGGATATACCCCCAGACATGCCCAGACGGCCGGAGACTTGAGTTTCGCTGTACAATTTAATGATGAAACTCTGTGGCATTTCGCGCAGCTCCGCTATCCTCGGGTCGGATAGTCCCTAGAGTAACAATAGGAAGGATCACTCCCTCTGGGTAACTCCATTCATCCCACGTGAGAGACCTAATGTCAAACACGCTATGGCCGGTTATTTAAGGCTACCACGGCCTACATCAGCGCCAGCACTGATGCGGGTGCTGCATTGGCTCCACTGTTGAGCGGAGGAACCAGGGTACGCCACTGGCAATCCGCCCGAAGATTATAGCCAGATACGAGGAGGCTGCAGCTGCCCTTGGATGATTGCTGTAGACTAGTGCCTCCGTACAATGCCGTACACAGCATCCAACAGACGAAACAGATCCCTAATGACCCTCCCCGGATGGGGGCGAAAAGTACTACTACTAGCAATCATCCCAGTACCCCGTAAGCAGTTGTTGCTTTTTGGCTTTGTACACCATTATATTATTAAACATTTTATGTTTATTATACAGTGGTATATTTATACTTCGTGGTATTAGTATGTGCCTCTTGGGGGCCCAAATGCAGATGAGCTTCGGCTCATTGAGTTCACCCTCTGAAAATAAAGATGTTATTATTATTGTTATTGTTATTAGTGACAATGCATTGCAATGCAATTCAATGCAATGCAATTCAATGCAATGCAATGCAATGCAATGCAATGCAATGCAATGCAATGCAATGCAATGCAATGCAATGCAATGCAATGCAATGCAATGCAATGCAATGCACTGCAATGCAATGCAAGATAGATACTTAAACATTCCCAAAGACGATTTTCGTTGTCATGAGATAAGTCCTTAAAATAAAGTTGTTCAACCCCCTATTAATGTTTTCTTCCTTGTAAAAGCATGCAAAAAGTTACAATAAACCACCCGAAAAAAGCATAAAATATATATTATTACAGTCATGTAGATACCTCTATTTTATTTATATATTATGACAAACTAATGTTATAATAAAAACTCTGGGCCACTCGGTGATCTTTCAACTAGACACCGGAACATGTTATCACAGAAACATACCAAAACTGTATTAAAAACTGGTGTGACGGAATGTGCCGATATAGGCTAGTCGCGTTAATTTGTATATATAGTCGGGGAGGTGTGACGTTCGCGTGGCGTAATCAGCCGTAATCGGGGTATTATGATATACCGCCACACCTGTTACTGATAACACCCCGCCAATGGGGTTCGCCGAATACTCACCTTGGTCTTAAAGCGTCGTATCTGCCACTTCGTAAAGTGGCAGTTACCACCCTTTGATACCGAGGTGACCCAATGCCCGACAGGTTATCAATCCGGGATAGAAAAACACAACTAATCAGGGTGGTGTTTTTCCTACGAGGGGGGGGGGGGTACGGGATTATTTCAAGGACTCCCCCCCCCCCCTCACTCCAAGTATAGGGCTGTAGTTACAAGCGCTGGCCAGCTGTCGGACCATCGTTTAATCCTTCAAGCACTAAAATATTTTTTTTATAAAGCGAACAAAGGGTTGTAATTTTCAATTTGATATCATCATAAATGCCTTGGTTAGCTCTTTCTGCTTCATTTGAATACCTATGTTTTGGGTTCACAGCCATTATAAATATTTTACTCTTTCAGTGCGGGGATCAACTTTAGACGTCAGAATCTGACGTCTACTGACTTTAGATTCTGACGACTAAAGTCGATCTCCGCGCTGTAAGGGTTAAGCAGCCTTTCGTATTAGTTGTGTTTCTGTGTGATAATCCATGCAAGTGAAAATTACTGATTTTTTCACAATTTTCTTTGCATTTTTTTTAGGTGGCCTACTTTCACGCATGTCAAAAATCGTCATAGTTTGATGTAAAATATCTTTTAAACAATGGTGTTATTTAATTCCTTTCACTATCTCTGATTCCCGGAAGAGATAATAACAGGCGAAAAATTCACTGCGTACGGTAAAATGTCCGTCTTCGCATATTGCTTGTTGTTAAATGTCACTGCCGCAGACAGGATTTGAAAATCAGCCGTGGCGAGGATTGTATTTCAAGTGTTATTTTTAATTTACTTCCCGATGCCGCACACACGCACGCACGCCGCGTTCGGTGTGAACGTAACGCTCATACACGCTGCGTTCGGTGCGGACACCTGCCAGCTGACACAAGACGTTGAATCAACATTGGTTTAACGTTGGTCCAGCGTAGTAGACGGTGGACCAACGTTAGACCACCATTCAACGTCTTGTGTGTGCTGTGCTGCTTATTGCGGAGTGTCGGTCAGACTGGTTTGCGGAGAAATGTGTGGCCGGCTTGGTTCCTCCTGAGAGGGATATAGTGCCGCAGAAATGACTATTATGACGCAGATGACTCAGATCCAGATCTGGATCCCGGCGCTGAGATGTCTGGCCTGTGACGGCCCAATGCCGGTCCAACGTCTGCGACGCTGGGCCGGCATTGAACCAGCCCAGGGCCAACAGTAGTCAGGGTCTCTTTGTCGATTATTTAAAACGTTTGGCCGATTCCGGATACGAAGCAGCGATTCGTGGGATCAGGGTGGGTCCAGAAATTAGGGAAAGGGGTGTCTGTATTGAATTTGGTTGGCCACAATTTTTCTTTTAATTTCGGTGTAAAACAATGTTTTTTTAGACTTCTTAGCAAATAAACAGGGGTCCAGAGCAACACCGGAGATCATTTTAAGTGCCAAATAACAAGTTTACAACCATTTTTAGACAATTCGATTTTTGAATGGGGGTCACAACCATCTGGATCCACCACTGGGGGGGGGGGGCAATCCATATTGTCATCCCAGCAACTACCTTTCTGCTTTTCAAAGCCAAAATGCAGTATCTGCTTTCGTTTCAAATAACCACATATTGCCTTTTGGCTTTGCACATCATCATGGTTCAACATGATGTGTTCGCTGAGATCCCAATGCCGGGTGATTTCTGGCCCGCAGTATCCACCAGATATCAGCTCCCTGGACCAGGACGCATTGAGGGACTCCCCGGGACCTGACTCTTCCGGTGCCCCCTCGCCCAGACCAGTAGGCAGCCGACCTCTGCGTGGATCCATGCGGATTCACTAATCTCCGGCCTGTCTGGTCCCGGCATCCACATCTGGATCGCGCCTTATGGATTGGCAGTTTTAGCTTCTTGCCCTGCATTGCCCGCACAGCTGGCTGGCTGGTCGCCTCTCATGGCTGGCGTGGCATGGCTGTACGCTATCTGGCAGCTCTGTACTCCCATCCTGCAGTTTTCCAGACCGTCTTTATTGGTTTATTTAACAGGCCACGTCTGCAGAGACGGCTATACAAACGAACAGATTACTGAACACATTTCCGGTATTGTTCAATGTATTCGTATGCAGCCGTAGCCTATGTTTACTTAGATTACAAAAGTAGATGTAGGTCTAGATCATCTAGATCAGTCAATATTCATCACCTTGGATATGAAAGGGTGTATCTGCCACTTTGCAAAGTGGCAGATACACCCTTTCATATCCAAGTGTTCACGGTCACGGCTATACAAACGAACAGATTACTGAACACATTTCCAGTATTGTTCAATACATTCGCAATATGCCGCCCCGAGTCACCATAGATTGTGAAAGTATGATTGCGAAAGTATGATGTAGGACTAGGTGCACATATTTCACTGTCACTATTTGTCCTCGTGGATATCAAAGGGTGTATCTGCCAAGGCAGATACACCCCTTTAATACCCAAGGAGACAAACTAAAAGTGTCACTATTTATAAAATCTGCGCCATGGTCAGCATAAGACTACACACGGTTTTGTGAAAATCAAATAATTGATATTTCAACCAGAATTGTGTTTCCATATATTAAACTTATATTAGGAATTAATTTGATAATTTTTATATTTCACAATCTGCAAGTTTGTAAAACAATTTCGTAATATTGTTCTTCTCCATTGGTGCGGGAAACAAAATGATAGACCCCCATGTTATCTTGGCTATGCCTTTTAATTTTATTTTAAGAAGTAGTCATTTGTATTACCGAAATACCCAGTTTTTATTATGGCAATGCCACCTAACATGATTTTAGTTGTTTATCATACCATGTATATTGTCTTATATGATTTTAACAAACTAACATTCTTGTATATACATGTACATATATCTCTCTTATTACTATGACAAATAAGTCTGTAATGACTTTTATTTCTGTCAATAAAATATCTGTCTGTTTTTCTCCATAACTGAAATGAAATAATAACGGAATTCGCTGCTGTCAATTCTTCCATGAAAAGACAAATACTCCAGTTGCTGCTGTCGATTTTTTCTCGGACAGCATTTGTGAAGGTATAGACTATATTATTATTATTAAATTTGTATGAATGAATATGCCCTAGGGGTTTCATGCCACATTTGTGGACATGGAGACATAGAACTGGACCAGGATAACCATCTTAACCCTTGGAGCGCTGAATTAATTTGTTAAAAAACATCGCAATCAAAGGGTTTTTTCAATGTGAAATCATCATAAATGTCTTAGTTAGCTTTTTCTGCCTCATTCGAAAACCTCTGTTATGGGTCTACGGCCATTATAAATAGTTTTACTCTTACAGTGCAGGGATAGACTTTAGTCGTCAGAATCTGACGTCTATAGACGTCAGATTCTGCCGACTAAAGTCTATTCCAGCACTGTAAGGGTTAAGGTTGGTGCGATGAATCAGATGACACTACCCTCGAGGCACAGGATTCAAAACTGTCAGATCATTAAAACGCCAGCTTTATGTGGCCGCTGTGACCAAGAGGTAGCCTACATATCTTGCCTGAGAACAATATATGGAGGGCTCAAATTTCGAATCCTGTGTCTGGAGGGTAGTGCCATCGGATTCATCTCACAATCCGTAAAGTGTTATCGTGGTCCAGTTAAGCCTGGATACGCACAAATATTCAAACCAACATAAATTCAACGTTTTCTGTTGACTGATTGGCTTAACGTTATCAAAATGCTGGGCCAGCATCTACAACGTTGTGCCAGCATTGGCACAGCGCTGCCTGGACGTCCGTGCTAATGTAAAGGGCAGCCTGTAGGAACACTAGAAGGTTTTGACAAGTGAGATGTATTATATTAGGGTGTAGCCTGAGGGCAGTTACGAGGATTTGACAGGAGATATGTATAAATGGGAGCCCGGCGAAATACTCACCAGATGTCGATGCTCCACACTTTGCCTACCGAAAGACGTTTATTATGATGTCAGCATATATCGCTCCCTAGAAGTCAGAACGTCATAAGTGCCACTGAAATGAGTGACATATAAGACACTCTGTCTGCTATCGTGACCTATGTAATATACAGATGACAGTGCCCGTGTTTTCGTACAAGTTACGATATATCGTAGGCTTCGGACTGGTCGAGATGGCCATCTCGACCAATCCGAAGCCTGCGATATATCTTAACTCTGCGAAAAAATACAAATAAAATGAGCACATTTCAAATAGTGACGAGATTAAAGGTCAATCATAACGTTAGCTATTTCATAGAGAAAACACATCGCATACACCCTCAATAAAGTGTACCATCTACCACATCTAAAACATTTTATCTACGAGGGGGGCAAAACGAGCTTCAAACAACCTTTAGCTCCAGTAAACGATTCACAGTTTTGATCGAGGGGAATTATGCCATTTTTGACAAATTTAAAATACACGAGTATTTTTTAATCCACTTGAAGCTGTTCGTCACGTCAGCAAAGTCTCAAGTTGTGGGAAAAATTAATTCGCTAGGGAAGGGGGGTAATGTTTAACACTGACTTTCATCACTCTCGACTCGATTGACTGGAATGGAATGTTGAATGGAAACTGCTCTCATAGTGAAATCCTGCACGAAGAGGGTCGAACCATGGAGTTAACTCTAGGGTCAAACGAAAAACTTGCGAGGGGCCGCAGTTCATCAGACTGCTGTCAATTTACGTTCTGGCCGCGGGCAAATTTGCCAGAAATTTCGCGTCTCGCGCAGGTGGCACGACTTAGGGGCGAGGCCGAGTCTCCCGCGCATAACCAAGCGAACACGAGATGGTGAAACGATGTTGGTTTGATGCTGGCGCAGCGTCGCAGACGCTGGGCCAACATTAAACCGGCATTGGTTCAGCGGCTCGTGGTTTCTACGTCTCGCTGTATCCCATCTCTTCATCCGCGAATTCCCAGAAATTAGCATGCTGGCAGTTCGCGTTTGGCGAGCCCCCGTAATAAGTGATGACAGGCGCACAAGATCCGAGAAGGCTGCCCGAGAAATGCAGCTCTGAAGCAATACTTGGTTAACGTTGGGCAACGTCACAGACGTTGGCCCAACGTTAACCCAGTATTGGCGCAACGTACCCCAATACGTCATATTTCACCTCTCATCCTGAAAAATTGTACCTTGTCTGTGGTTTGAGTACACCAGGTGCTTTGAACAAATTTCATTAGTCAGATATTAATATTCCTATATCATTGATAATTGTATTTCTACTTCACTCATATGTTCGTGTTATACTCCACTTTAAGTAAGACTAAAGTCGTTTTAGATTGTTTTATCAGCCGATCATTTTACTGGTGTTGGTGAATGAAATGAGTGTTTAAACATCCTGATTGGCAAATATTTGGTCTCAAATTAAACAAATATTAATAATTTTAGCCACTTGAGGTTGTGCTTCGCGGTAGCGAGACTGCGTTTAGATTGTTTTATTACTTCATCCAAATTTTCTTCTCATTCCCTTCTGAATTTACTGTCAATCAACTCACATTGTCTTGTTACTTCACCCCACTTGATATCCTTGTTACTCCATTCACATTTTCTTGGTTCTCCACCCATATTTTCCTGTTACCCCACTCATATATGTTCTTGTTCCTCTATTCAGATTTTACAAAATTCAAGATAGTCTTCTTACTTTGTCCAGATTGTTTCGTATCATATTCTCTTGTCACTACACTCAGATTTTCTTTTTACTCAATTTTCTTGTTAACACATCCCCTATTTTATTATTACTCCGCCCAGATAGTAGTGTTATTTCACTCAGATTTTGCTGTTAACCCTTTAACCGCCGGTGCCGCATATATTCGGGTTTTTATTTTTTATTAGCACATTAAGTACCACATTTTAAATATGTTAAACATAAAATATGACATCAATCAGCAATATTTGAAAAGAGTTGACCTCCATTTTGTCAAATGTGAATAATTTTCACTCACTTGAAGTTATGGATCGCGTCAGCGAAACACAACTTCAAATGGGTGAAAATTCAAATTGAATAATTTGGCGGTTAATGGGTTAATACATTCAGATTATTTTGATAATCCAGCCAGATTATGTTATAACTTCATTGAGGTTATTCTTGTTACTCCATTTAGATTATCTTGTTCCTCCATTCAGTTTTCCTATCGCTCTATTTATATTGTCTTGATATTCCCTCTATTCTGAATTTTTTGTTATTCCAAACATGGGCTATTATCTTGCTGCATCACTCACGTTTACTGGCTACCCTACTTTCTGTATAGGATAAAGCCCGAAGAGCTCTGCATTCTTGGGTCGAGGCCGAAGGCCGATGCCTTTTTCACAGCTAAGAATGGAGAGCTCCTACGGTTTTAACTGACTTAAAGGTGATCTGTCACCCCTTATATGGTATGAATATTATGTCCTTATATGGGGTGATTGGCTATCATGTGACCCTCTCAGAGGGTCACATGATAGCGGCTATCATGTGACCCTCTCAGTTGTGTGTTTTCTAATTAGTTCATGTCTCGTGGCACAATTCAGATGTCTTCCTAATCTGCCCAGATAGTTATTTTTATTCCTATCAGACTATTTTGTTATTCCACCCGGGTTTTTATGTTTCTTAGGTTTTCGCCATTCCGCCTGCCATTTTTACTCCACTTATATAGTCATTTTACTCCAGGGGTACTGGGATAGTTGTTAGTAGCAGTACGTTTCTTCACCACCTGGGACAGGTCATTGGCAGCTGCCTGATGCATGTTGTACAGCATGGTACGGAAGCACTAGTCCACAGCGATCATCCAAGAAAAATTGCAGCCTCCACGTGTCATTTTTTGTGTTACTCCATTTGGCTTGTCCTGGATCTCTACTTAGATTTCCTTGGATTGGATTGTTTTTCCATTCGGATTTCCTTATTACTCCACCTAGACTTTATTGATTTTCTTCTTACTCCACTCACTTTGATTTTCTTGTTATCCCTGTTATTGTTTTGTCTTTTTTTTAGATTAGTTTAATATTTTATTAACATGAACAATACATCAACGCATCAGCACGCTTACAACATCCAAAGGGTGGACTAAGTCGTTTCACTTGTTCCATGAGCTTCTGTTCTTCTGTTTTCTACTTCCGCCAACAACCCCCTACATGAGATAGGGATGCCTCGTACAATACCCAAGGCTCCCAGCTACACGAAGAAACAGCAACAAAAATAGCTCACTGACATGGAACAAGGATATTCTTGTTTGGAGATAACAAACTCAGACCAGCTAACTAACTAACGACAGGTAACGGCTGGTACAGTATGAATGAGGATGTGGAATTTGCTTTTTTTTATCTTAATGAATGTCTAAATAAATACGTGAAAGTACAGATTAATGAATAAATAAATAAATAAATAAATAAATAAATAAATAAATAAATAAATAAATAAATAAATAAATAAATAAATAAATAAATAAATAAATAAATAAATGAATGAATGAATGAATGAATGAATGAATGAATGAATGAATGAATGAATGAATGAATGAATGAATGAATGAATGAATGAATGAATGAATGAATGAATGAATGAATGAATGAAAATGAATGGATGAATAGGTAGAAAGGAGAGAAAAAAGAAAAAAGAAGAAGAATGAAAGGAAGGAATGAAATGAGTGAGTGATTTTACTTGTATGAATCCACAAAAATCATTGATGTAGGGTGTACACAGTAGAATAACATATCACAAACATGAATTGAACTTGTGCTGAATCCAATATGCTGCTCTCACCAACAAGCACTTTTGCATATCTCAGCAATATTTGAGTTCACGTAAACAAGGAATATAGATTTTTTTTCCTTTATTCAAGAAGCCATCTTTAATAATTATTATGTTTTTATGTAAGAAAATCTAAATTTCACTAATACAGTTGAATTCTATCACAGACACAAAAACCGTGCCACGTAAAAACATCATTTTTGGCGCTCGCCTTCTGGATATCCCACTATATCTCTCTTTTTCGGGACCAAACTGGTCATTAGTCTCCCACATCCATAGAGTACAATTTGCTGAACCCTCGCAAAACCATGTTCTTGATTTACCCCGGTGCTTATCCTCGGTGCGAGGTTAGATGACGTGCATCTGCCAGTAAAATATTGTTCACCGGCAACCCCTACCCCCCATCTTGACCCCTCTTCGCTATCTGCATGACGTAAACTTCCGGTTTTATGGACGGCCTCGGTTTCGGCTTGGATAAACATCTGTCTGGGACTATTCCCCATCTGCTGTAGTCATCTCCCCGGCTGTTGTTCAATGCTGGTCCAGCGTCTATGACGCTGAACCAGCATTGAACAGAGGCCGGACGAAAATGGGATGTTTAGTGAGGGCACTTGGCAGACGAAAGAGCAATTTGTGAGGAACAAATGAGATGTATGAGGCACTATATCCCGGAATGTGGATGGATGCAATGTGGCTGATTTGCCATACACATTACATATTTTACGAATTTATCGAAATACTTATATCATTAGTTTAACCCTCAGAGCGCGGAGATCGTGTTTATACGTCAGGATCTGACGCCTGAAGATGTCAGATTCTGGCGTATAAAGACGGACGCACCGAAATAATTAAAACATTTATTGTGGTCGTAGACCCTTAACTTGATAACATAGGTATTCAAATGAAAAAAATGAATATAAACCTTTAGTCTCTATGTTTTAAACAAAATAATTCAGCGTTGTAATGGTCGAAGAGATAAATAGATAAAAGATAACCTGTAGACCGTAGATCTTGTAGTGCCAAACGGAACGTAGAGCAATGGAGCGCTGCCACCTTACCATGCAGCCATTGTGATAAAGAACAGACCAGTACAGTGATGGGTAGCAAACCGTAAGATACCGTACCCCATCGCTACACCATATTCTCTACCCTAATATTTTTCGTTAAAAAATACATTATCAATTTCTGCCTCAAATGATCTAATACACATATGATATATTTCAAGTGATATTTGTGAAAAATAGACACTTTAAAATGAATTCTTTGAATAACTGATTATCACTACAGTTTTCAATGACGTCAACAATTTATGCTTCAAATTATCTAAAAATACTTGTTGTGCAAAATGGACATAACCAAAAATGAAATGTTTATCTGAATAACTGATTATCACTACAGTTTTCAAGTTACATAATATAACCATTTTCTCCAGGTAGGTCCTTTTCTCATCGATCAGCGGGTGATGCTGATCACTCTCACAGCCGCGCAAAGGCAAACAACAGTATCTGCTTATATACTTTCCAAGTAAGCACGTTACTGATATTTGTCTTTGTATTAGGATGTTGCTCTGTTAGTGAGTGAAAGGCATTGATTTTATGCTAATATAATTAATATAACCTTCAAAACATGAAAACAACTCTTCATGTATTTTTGATATAACGGCGCTACACAAAGTAGCAAAACAAAACACCGTGATGACAATGTAGGCCTGCAAAACTGGACTACTGGATGAAAAGGCATACAAGGTCTTTTGTATTAGTCTAGTTTAGTCTATAATTGGAGATGGAATTGAATTTCACTCCCATATACATGTATCAATGTAAAACAACGCCATGTCACCAATATGTGGCTGGTCATTAGTTTTCATTGTCAGGAACAGTCATCGTTTTTATACAAAGGCAATACAGCATTAAAATCCACACAACTATGCCATATGTTCACAACAATATCGAATACAAAAACCACCTGGTGTAACCCAAGAGAGAAAAACTTTCACACAAAACACTACAATGCAACACAACACAATACAATCAAACTCAATATGAGACTAGCAGTTCACCAGCATGCATTACTGCATTATATTTATCAAGAGATAGAAACAATGCAATGTCTATCATTAATTGTAATATTATCCAGATAACACATTTTTTTTGTCAAGTGCACTCACGCCAATTAATATAAATCATTTTCTAGATATTCGAAAAAATAGCATAACACAGCTATGCTGATACTATGGGCCAGCCTTATCATGTACCAGGCAGTGAATCAATGTATAGTGTCAGCATGATCTCCATGGTATCAGTGAGGGTTTCACCCATTTTAACAATGTAGAACACACTGGGGGACAGAAGCGTGGATACAGACACATTTGCTAGGGTACATAGCAATGCTTGGACTGTACATCCTCTCTAGAGAATCCGGATGTACAGTCCAAGCATTGCTATGTAGCCTAGCAAATGTGTCTGTATTCACGCTTCTGTCCCTCAGTGGTAGAACACGCTAATCATTTCCCAGCAAACACGCGACAAGGCAACATAGGCCCATTATTGGAGCAATGTATCGAGGTCGCTGGGATTATATCAACGAATAAGTTAGCCTGTATGTGCCAAATTTGCCTAACAGCAGAAATGCATAAACATTGTATTATGCAGTTCTACTAATATTTAATTCATGGATTTATTCACAGGAGAGAAAACAGCTATAGAATAGAAAAGAATATATAGAAGTGTTATAAATGTGAGATCGAGCATGTCTCATTAACCTCAGCACACACATTGACCTAGCATAATTGGGCCAACATTCAAGACGTTGGCCCAACATCCAGCCAGCGTTGCCTGAGCTTCTCAACGTGAATGTCGGTGTCGCAATAAAGCCAGATAAATGTGACAGTTACAGTGGTTTCCTTTTTACGTTGTTTTCCCGCGGATGGGTTCCGTGCTCGGGGCAGCAGCTTGGTACTCGAGGTCGATACTGCATGCTCTGTGAAATCAAAGAACGTTACCTCAAATTTTCGTCCTTACAAGATGTGAATTGCTGGAGAATACAAATGCACTAAATTTTGATCATTAGATAAAAAATATCCGCAAATCGCAGTAATATTTTAGAAAAACTTTGATGCTGATGTGGATATCTTTATCACTTTATCAGTTCCTGTTTGCAATACTTTATTTATTTCACACTCTGCCTCAAGCGAAATATTTTTTTCATTTATCAGAAAAAAAATTGTCTACAAAGTTGGATCCCAAACTAGGCTTAGTGTTGATGTGGGAGTTAAGGAGACGAGCAAAACGAGGCCTCAAAAAAGCGTCGTTTGATGATGCCGAGGGTCATTAAATATTGATTGACACATCCTTCACACAATTATTTATTTCATGAAAATTCAGTCTCAAAATAGTTATTTCGAAAATACTCCCGCCCCCCCCCTCCCCCCCTGGAAATTAAATGGTGGCCCCCTTAAAAATCAGAACTGCCGCTAAAATCGCGATATGCGATGAAAATCGGTGACAACTTCATTCTAGCTGAAAACTATACGTTAATACGTTCAATTTTAAATTTAACCCTTAAAGCGCTAAAGGAGATAATCTAAATTTTCACCCACCTGAAGTTGTGGCTCAACCGCGACCCAAAACTTCAAGTGGCGGAAAATTACTCATATTTGCTTAATTTGAGACGAAGCATATCGTCGCCTCGGAGCTAAAGGATCCTATCTGCCACTCTAACGAGTGTCAGATAGGATCCTTTAGCTCCGAAGCGACGATATGCAAATTGTGATGTTTAAGCACTCATCCCATTCACAATAACAGTGATTTGATCGGCTAATAATTAAAAAAAAACGACTTAAATATATACAGCGATGTAATGGCTAATAATAATTTCTCCCAGAACAGCTTGAAAGTTACTGAGCTAAAGACCATAGAAAACAATTTCACGTTTTTCGCCGGGGGCGTGGGAGAAGATTTTCTCAGATTGCCGCCGGCGACATTCGGCGGTATTGTTCAAAAACCCAATTAACGAGGACCACGTGTCTTCAATCCATAGAGATCCCTGGTCAATTATTAGCTGGACCACTGGTCAGTGTCCGCGGTCATTACTGCAAATGGACAAACAAGCCGGTAGTAATAAATCCACTGTCTGGGCACCAGACTGCCAGACGGACGGACTTACGGACGGAGGGACGAGGTCACAGCTAGTCTGACAGCACCCGAGGCTATTCACATTAGCTTACACCCCCCCCCCCCCCGCGCGGTGTGAAAATGACCATAGATCACCCGCTGAGATACATAATTATATCCAGGATTAGTTCGTGCTGGATTAATATGGACCAAAGTCGAAGACGATGGAACACCATTTAATGTATCATATTGATTCATGTCAAATGACTTACCATTAGGTCTCATTTTAAAACTGAAAAAAAATTTGTTGACTAATTTGAGCCAAAATTATGAACGAGAAGATCATATAATATAATTATTATAGGCTATATTATATCCTATTTAACTTTCTCATAAAGATGCAATCAGAAAAATCAATTTTTTGCCTTTTTGACCTCTGAACCATTTGAATAACGTACACAGATGCACTGCAATTATAACAGTTTAGATGGCTAGATGAATTTCACCATAGGAATGTGTGTAATACATTATGTAGTGGTGCCACCTATTGACGGGAGTTGGAGCTACGATTCGTTAAGTGAGTCCAGTACATATACTAAAACAAGTGAGAATTATACCCCTTCAACCGCCAAATATATACTAATATTTTTCTAGGATTGACAGTTTTAGCTATATCTTTGCAATATTTAGTTTTGGAAAACATTAAATACGGCAGATATTCTATATTAAATTAACATTTAACATCTTATTTCAATAACAGAAGAGCTATGTACGGGAACAATTGGGAAAAAAGTCGAATCTGTGGGAGCAGATTGCATTCTGTGGCCACAGATTCAATTAATCTGTGACCACAGATTCAAATTTAAATGATTTGATTTGGCCCTTCAAGGATTAACAAAGGGAAATCACCATGACAACATGCACGAACAATTAGCAAAATATTGATATATAATCTCAGTCTATTCATGCGGCATATCATTTGGGTGTCTGAAGACTTTCCAGTCGATTTTACAATTTACCTCCTGGTCACTGGACCTGTTCATTATGTACCATTTCATATCTACGGATACGATACAGTCCCAGGGCCCGTATGCTCGTACAAGTTACGATATTAGTTATACGATATAGTTACTGTTGTGTGTCTGGCCATCTCGACCAATCAGAAACCTACGATATATCGTAACTTGTACGAGAATACGGGCCCTGCAGCCATTTCGGCGCATTGAACTTATAGTAAATCGTACATATTGCCATCCCTGTCCTACCAGGTACTCATTTACACCTGATTCAAGTGAAGCATGTAGGGGTAAAGTGCCTTGCCCAAGGACACAAACACCGGAACAATGTCTCAGCGTTGAAAGAGGAGACACATTATATTTCTCTAAAAATCTGCCTCAAGCAGGGTTCGAACCCGCACGACAGGCAGCGGCAATTGCGAAGCGCCACGCTCTAACCATTGCGCCACGTCCTTCTCTAATACAACTCTCACAAAATACGTAGATCCATAATTGCTGATATCAAACGCTGTCCCAATATCACCTTATCGTCGGGCCAACCTCTTATACTACGACCCACATTGAAACATCATTCGCCCGGTATCATCTTCACGTGCAGGGGATATAATATTCTCATTGACTGATCACAGAATGTCATCCTTTGTGTCGGACTCAATCACCAGAGAGCCTTTTATCTCCCGCGGCATCCCGTGTCCACCTGATCTGATCGATATAGCTGTGTGCGACTCACCGTATACTGGCGTGTAGAGGCGATCAGCTGTAACTGATTACTGCGAAAGTAAGCAGTTATTGCTGCTTGTTATGTCCAGTTGTAAAGGCAAACAACAGTAACTGCCCACTTGAAAAGTAAGCAGTTACTGCTGTTTTCCTTTGAAATTTGACCAGGCAATAAACAGTCGGGGGTCGTTTTACCAATTAGGGAAATAAAATCTGATTACATTTTTCTTGATTTTAATAAGAATATCGTGTCTTGGTAATTATCATAATTATCATTAATATTTTAAGCTCATCTTAACTATCTTAACTAATGATAAATGACTGAAAGTTAAGATGAGATTTTCTTAGTGAGATGAGCCCCAGAACAGTATGTGGCTGCGCAACAGTTCGATTATTCGCTCCGTTTGCGCCAGAAGACTGTAATTTGACCGGCGCCGATTGAACCATGTTGACCACAGGATCAATGATCCAGCCCTGTGGGGATCCCTGTGTCATCTATGTGCTCTGACCAAATGCGTAGATATTCTGAAATCGGGATTCAAAAGCGCTGCGTGGATGAAAACTGCGTGGTTTTTTTAATTTGTCACTTTTCTCTTATTTTTTAGTTTACTTGTGCGCTCGGTCGTTCGTTCGTTCTTACTTTCATTCATTCATTCATTCATTCATTCATTCATTCATTCATTCATTCATTCATTCATTCATTCATCCATCCATCCATCCATCCATCCATTCATCCATCCATCCATCCATTCATTCATTCATTCATTCATTCGTTCATTCATTCATTCATTCATTCATTCATTCATTTATTTATTTATTCATTTATTTATTTATTCATTCATTCATTCACTCATTCATTCACTTATTCATTCATTCATGTATTCACTCATTCATTCACTCATTCATTCACTCATTCCTTCACTCATTCATTCACTCATTCATTCACTCATTCATTCACTCATTAATTCACTCAATCATTCACTCATTAATTCACTCATTTATTCACTCATTCATTCACTCATTCATTCACTCATTCATTCACTCATTCATTCACTCATTCATTCACTCATTCTTCACTCATTCATTCACTCATTAATTCACTCATTCATTCACTCATTCATTCACTCATTAATTCACTCAATCATTCACTCATTAATTCACTCATTTATTCACTCATTCATTCACTCATTCATTCACTCATTCATTCACTCATTCATTCACTCATTCATTCACTCATTCTTCACTCATTCATTCACTCATTAATTCACTCATTCATTCACTCATTCATTCACTCATTCATTCACTCATTCATTCACTCATTCATTCACTCATTTATTCACTCATTCATTCACTCATTCATTCACTCATTCATTCACTCATTCATTCACTCATTCATTCACTCATTTATTCACTCATTCATTCACTCATGTATCCACTCATTCATCCACTAATTCATTCACTCATTCATTCACTCATTCATCCACTCATCCATCCACTCATCCATCCACTCATCCATCCACTCATCCATCCATCCACTCATCCACTAATCCATCCACTCATCCATCCACTCATCCATCCACTCATCCATCCACTCATCCATCCATCCACTCATCCACTAATCCATCCACTCATTCATTCACTCATTCATCCACTCATCCATCCACTCATCCATCCACTCATCCATCCACTCATCCATCCATCCACTCATCCATCCATCCATTCATCCATCCATCCACCCATCCACCCACCCACCAACCCATCCATCCATCCATCCATCCATCCATCCATCCATCCATCCATCCATCCATCCATCCATCCATCCATTCATTCATTCATTCATTCAGCCATTCAGCCATTCAGTCATTCAGTCATTCAGTCATTCAGTCATTCAGTCATTCAGTCATTCAGTCATTCAGTCATTCATACAGCTATTCATTTATTTATTTATTCATGTATTCATTCATTCATTCGTTCGCTCGTTCGTTCGCTCGTTCGTTCGTTTATTTATTAATCTTCTATATTTTGTAGCTGATGTAGCTTCCTTTACATCACACAGAACTCATTCATAAATCATGGTGCAAACAATCCTGGAGCACGTGTGTAAATACGTGTGTTGAAACAACATGGGGTCAACGTATCGCGTTTGCTGGGATGAGTCACTCGGAGATCAAATAAAAAGCTTTTGGACCCTGATTTACAAGATCCATAATTGATGATGACCAGAGAACACTGTGAAACTCTGATGAATTTTTCACTGCTTTTCCTCCCATACTATTTTCCCATTGACCCTTAAAGCGCTGAAATATTTGTATATGAAATAATATACCAAAGGTTTTTCAATCTGAAATCATCATAAATGTCTTAGTTAGCACTTTCCGCTTCATTTGAATATCTATGTTATGGGTCTACGGCCGTTGTAAATGTGTTATTTTTTCAGTGGGGGATCGCCTTTAGACGTCAGAATCTGACGTCTATAGACGTCAGATTCTGACGTCTAAAGTCGGCCCCCTCACTGAAATGTTTAATTAGTTCATTTTCCCCAAGGGGGAGGTGAGAGCCCTGATGTAGTGGTTAGAGCTACCGCCTGTCACTCCAATGTCCTTGTTTCGTTCCCACTCCCAATATTTAGGTCTAAAAGGAACAGCATGTTTCGTTTCCGTCCCCTCGAAAAGATTTATATATGTCGAGGAGAGCCTCCGTCGCCAAAAGGTACAGTATTTGTTACGACACAACTTCATGTGGTTGAAAATTAGAATTTGAATTTCGATACACAAGGGTTAACTATGTAATTAATGCATTAATCAAGCCTGAATTTACCTTTTTCATCTTCATCCACTACAAGCCGCGAATTGCTGTCGTAAGTCTCGACTTGTAGTGGATGAAGATGATTTGAAGTGGGTGATAAATGAAGTAAGATATCGTAAATTTTAAAACAGTTACATGAAAATTTGCGTGTTTTTTTTAATCTTGAATTCAAAATACGAGCCCTGGCGGTCTGAGGCCGACCACGCTACCTCTTGGTCACGGAGGCTCCCCATAATATTGAATCTTTACAAGTGAGCGGGGAAGAAACATTTTGTTTCTTTGAAACTTGAATACCAGAGCAGGGTTCGAACCCGCAATCCCCGACTTTCTAAGCAGGCAGCTTTAACCACTGCACCATGCAGGGCCCCCGCCCCCACTTGAAAACAGAAGTTGTGGGTCGCGGTAGAGACACAACTTCAACTGGGTTGAAATTTAAGTGATATAATTTAGCTCTTTAATGGCTAATAACAATGTGACACTGTCATCTAAATATCTCTATCTGTTCGAGATACTCCTTCCACAAATGCCTTACATTTGTAAAATGTGAAAAAATGTGCGTAGGACCTATAGTGCATTCTATGATCAGAGTAATCTCTCCCTATCGACACGAGTCGCTTCGCCCTACGGGCTCGTGGGCATGGCGATGGTGACAGCATGGACCTAGTGTCGAAAATTTAGATAAAAAAATAGTTTTTTACCGCTTATTAAATCTAAAGTTGAACTTCCGAAGCCCAAAAATGTAATAATTGTTTTCAGAATAATATGAATAATCTGTATGGAATATTATTGACGAGCACGGTATTTGAATACCTTTGATTACCTGCATTTCCTTGATGATTCATACGTTCGATAAAAAGTGATCTGGATTATAACTGCATGTGCTATTTGTGGTGAGAAAACAGGAAGCTCAGTTAGTAGATAAACATTTCTATCGGCTTCAGTATGGATTTCTGGTAATGAAAACAGCAAGGGGAAACAAGCTGTAAGGCTTCAGTGTTGATGCGGATTAGACACTTTAGAGTCTCCATCAGTTTCGCGAGCTGTGATATGTGGCATTCAATATGCCATGTATTCGCTCGCAGTGTAAGCTATTAATGTGAGTGAAATTATTTATATTTGTTAAAATGCCAGATAAATTTATATTTCGCTACTTGTAGTCATGTGCCACATTTGAAAAGTTCTACATACATTCCTAATAAAAAGTTAAAAAAGGAATATAATCGTGATTGGAGGCTAAAGGGTTAATTAATTTCTAGCCAGAAAATATAGGTTTATTCTTTTGCAGAAATGTGGTCTTTTTATAGCATACCCTACACAATATTATGACAGACATAATAAGCCTGCGGGTCCTAATCTGGGAAAATGCTTTGACATTTTTAAAACGTATTAAGTTATATTTGCGCTTTGATGCAAGCTCCAGATCGTTGAATAGGTTGGTGTACTGTATGCACGGTAAATTCCGATTTTTTATAAGCTTAAGTCATTGATATCATGCAGATATGCCTGGATTCAGAAAGTGAGTGAATATTGCTTTACGTTGCTTTCCGCACGATCATGGCAATATCGCGACAGCAGAACGCCAGAAGCCGGGAATATGCTCTACTCTTATCGAATGACTTTAGATGCAGAGACTGATTCAGTGATTCAGTGCTGCCATGCAAAGACAAACAGCAGTAACTGATTACTATTCAAGTGATCAGTTACTGCTGTTTGCCTTTGCACGGCACAACAAACCATTATACATACTGGTCACATTCGAGGTCCGCCTCACAAAGCCACCCCCTGAGCGGAATTTAAACCTCGTGTGTACATAATTCACCCTTTTTTCTCCTTTCATTTAGTCTATTTATGTGAACACGATCTCGCGGCATCGATCAGCGTTCCCGGTGTCCGTGCGGGCCACAGCAGCAAGTCGTAATGCAATGCCCACTTTCTGAGGAATAATAGAATAATTCTGTCCACTCAAATATTTGCTCGCGTGCCATGTGCCGCCTCAATTGTATGGAAGGGAAGGGGGAAATAACGTGTGTTTGACGTTGGCCTGATGTCTGTGACGCCAGCCCAATGTCGACATTTCATCATCTTCGCTTTTTAAACGGAAGAACAAAACGGGATGGGTGAAAAACAAGTTGGGAAAGACCATTTGCAGGCCACATGTATAGATCAAATATCACATTTAATTGGTCGACTAATTCCACTTGAGTGGATACAGGATCTTAAGATGTCTTCCGCCCCATTAGTGCAGTGTAAATTAATATTTTTTTAATTATTTATTTTATTATGTCAACAATTTGCTTCCTGTAGCGGATTTAGCATGTATAAAATTAAATTATAGAAATACACTAAAATTGTATTATCATGTAAATGTTTATAATATTATTACATTTTAGTTAAATGTATCCTAGTTCTTAATGTATGTAGGAGTTAAAAAGGGAAACATCATGTGTTCATTTCTTATTTTTGCTACTGCTTACATGTTAGAGATTTTTTGTAATTGGCTTTTCTATTCCACCTTCTGCATCAGCGGTCTCAGCAGGAGCTGCCTTATCTGTAAATTACATAAAATGAAACGAAATGAATGAGGTTTTAGGCCACATTTGTGTACATATAGGCTAAACTGGGCCAGGCGAGCCTCATGAGGATGGTGAGATGAATGAGACGACACTGCCCTCCAGACACAGGACACGAAATTCGAGCCCTGGCGGTCTGAGGCCGAGCACGCTACTTCTCGGTCACGGAGTTTCTCCACAATAATACATCTGTAAAAAGAGGTCAGTTTTGGTAGTGTTGCCAGTGGGGCTAAAGCACCGCACTTGCCGCGCATCATACTAAAGTCTGCTTTAACCCTTTCAGGGCGGGGATCTCTTTAGATGTCAGAATCTGACGTCCGAAGACGTCAGATTCTGACGTCTAAAGTCGATCCCTGCAATGAATTTGTTTTCTAATAGTCGTAGACCCATATGGAATTAAATGAATGGAGTCTTAGGCCACCTTTGTGCACATGTAGGCTCGTAGTCCCATAACATAGGTATTCAAATGAAGCAGAAAGAGATAACGAAGATATTTATGATAATTTCAAATTGAAAAATGCATTGATTTGGTCTATACCAAAAATATATTTCAGCGCTTTAAGGTCTGGGAACAGGTTTATACAGGGGATACTTAACTAGCGTGGGCAGAGGAAGATGTTTCCCTAATGGAATCATCTCCCCCTGCCCACACCAGGATGCGTGATCCTGACGCTGGCGTGGGATGTGATGTATGATGTCAACGTGACGGCGATGGTAAAAGATGTTAGCAGTAGTAAGACCAGACAGGAATTTACGTATGCCTATTTCAACGCAAACTAGCTTGAATTTATGCTGTTGTTTTATCTGAAGTCAGTTCAAGTAGAACAACAGTATAAATTCAAATGATCACAAAGAATAATTTTAAACATTATTCGCTGGTCAAAAAATAATAGACTATACGGTGCATATATATGAATAATTATTATGGCCCATCAGAAAATTTTGAGTAGTGATGGTGTTTTTGCTTATTTTCTATGAAACCTAACATTTGTATGAAGGTGCAGGTTTATTATCTGATATCAAGTCTGAAGACTGATCAGTCACTTTTACATTTCACTCCCTGGTCACTAGCCGATAGTCAGACATGTATAGTCTGTTCGAGTTAAAATTGTTCAGAGTGCATATTTCCCTCAAACAGCAAACTTTGTTTTGTAGTAATGTCTAGCTATCTGGCACCGCTTTCCAGATATTACGCATATTAAAAACAATAATGACCAATAGTAGGCCATTTTGGCCGCAGTGACCTAGTTTTTGCCCGACGCGCGCCCATTTTCGAACTCAACGAACCATTGGTGAAAAAGATAAATGATATAATACATATAAAAATGTCAAGTGAATCGCGTAACGAAATAGGCATCAGCCAAAACTTGGCTGATGCCTCAAAATGGATTGAGTAGATGAGTTAGGGGAATCACAATCACTAGCCTCGTATGTTGTGGGGTTATTCCAGATGCGTTTACATGTAGAACACACATCATTTAACCATGTCTTATGTAATAAGCCTACTCACTCACTATCTACGCTGTTTCTAGTGAGATACTTGTCACAAACGTGACAATACATTGATGATCTTAGTTCTCTACTCTTGATATGAAGTACTAATTACCTCCAGATTCCGCCGCCAGCGACTTTCTCTGTTATGATTTACTTTCACGTCTTTGAAAATCTGTGAAAATATATCTGAGCTTTTATATCTAATGATTAATATGATTTAGATCATTCACACTACCCTTTCACCATCTGTAGACCTGTCATGCATATACTCTTTCTAACATGGTGTCATGCGTGATACTCTCTCTAGCATGGTGTCCTGCTTTCTAATGAGCCAGCAACAAGCGCATACATATATGACGAACAGAAATTCACAGTTTTCGCATATTTATATATGCTAAAAGTGTTCAAATAACATGCATTCTAAATGTATTATCAGGCGATTTTTTTTCTCGGCAGGTTTATCCATGTTGAAATAAAATCAACAAAAGGGTCAATTTTTATGCTGATATTTCGTGAGCATTTGTCTATTTCACCTTATGGACACACCAAATCGATTTAAATTCGTACATGTGTTTGCAAGGTGGTACAACAGCTATTCATAAAATATATAATACAAAAATTGAACACTTTTAGCATATGTAAATATGCGAAAACTGTGAATTTCTGTTCGTCATAATATGCGCTTGCTGACGGCTCATTAGAAAGCAGGACAACATGTTAGAAAGAGTATCACGCATGACACAATGCTAGAAATAGTATCTGCATGACAGGTCTATAGAGGTGCCTTTGTGCTGAGCAATAGGGCAATTTTCATGTATGTGTCAATTTTATATGTATGTGTCAATTTATGAAACTTATGTAAGTAAATCTATATCAGTGATGCTATATCTCTCATTGGAGAATTCATATTTCATATGAGAGTCAGACACAAGACACAAGGACGTCGAGAATCCCTGGTACAAGCCTTTGTTCACAACTCGTATCTAAAATACGGACAGTTGACACCTTCTGTATACCACACCCAGTTTACACCCCTCTCCCTTCGAGACGCTCAATATTCTTGTCACGTGAGGTATGTTTCCTTCTTCCGTGAGGTGTCAGGTCCCAGTTAGCAAAAGAGCAAGTCCAGGTCTAAAAACCTGGAATCTGAAACCTGGATCAACAGCTGCCGTTGCAGGTAGGGGAGAGGGGGTCGGGGGCCAAATCGTTCTGGTTCTCCCGAATTGAAAGCAGGACTGCATAACATCTCTGGAGTCTTTAGCTGACAACGCCCAGGCGGTGCATGTCGTCTAAATGTGAAAACACGTCCGATTCGCGTTGGGTGGATGTTGGGCCGGCGTGTGTAACGTCGGTCCAACATCCAGCCAATGCAACAAGCAGCGTCTTTCCCGTTACCGCCATGTGTTTTTCCTCGGCCTGTTCGGTATTGAGTTTTCCGTTTTCGCAGTGTAAACACACTGTTTGTGGAAGCAAAACAGAGCAGATGAGGCGGCCGGCCAACCCCCCAACCCCCTCATGGCGCGTCTCTCCCTACCCTGCAAAACAGGAAACAAGAATCCAATGTTGTTTTAATGTTTGACCACCGTTTAAGACGCTGGCCCAACATTAAAACATCATTGGATTAATATCTCGTGGTCACTGGGTAGCCCACAAAGTCACTGGAACTAAAGGCTTCAGTCACAGATTACACTCCTACAAAACATGTATAACTTCATTTGGACGTTCTCTTCTTAGCCTTGGCAGGGACAAATCTGGTCGATAATAGGTTTATAAGAATCGGTAACATTTCACTTAAATTTACATATGCTCAGCTTATATTCCGCTACATAGTTAAAAATACTGTGAGTATTTTTTAGATCTTATTGTGGAGATCGCTGTTACTTTTCGCCAAGTTGCAAAACGTTCATTCTCCCGGGCAAAACGAATGTAGTAATCCACGACTCCTATGGGCCTGTGCGCGGCTATAGTCCATACCCGGCATGCCCTCTGGCCCCGCCGCGCAGGCGCACACGCAGCCTTGTGCCTGCTGTATGTCTCGGATATGACCTTTGACCCGGCACGTCAGTTGGCCCCGCCACACAGGCCAGTGACAGGCCCAGCGGCCGCTGTCAATCACGGGGCCCCGTGTCAAAACGTTTAGAAACAAGTCATCAACTTCTGGAGTAAGACATTTTTGTCCCCCATTCCTCTTAGTCACTAGAGGGAGCTAGCGGTTGCCATGGCGACCGTATTGCACAAGTCCATGTTTTTTTACAAAGTGAAACCGGTTACTGTTTATTGGAAAATTCCAGGTAATGAGACAAAAAGAAGTTGTTTCCCTGTTCACCCCTCTCAGACACAAGTTGGAGCAATTTTTAATTTTTGTCACTAAGTGGCTCACAATTCGTTTTTTAGCTTTGTTTATTGAGAGATTATTCATTATGGAAATTATTCGGTAAAGAGAAGGAAGTTTGAAGCCAGTTAATACTGTACATAGTTTCTTTGTAAACCTACATTTCTCAATTTGATTTGAATGGGACGGACATAAAGTATATTTTTGTGCTTGGCGAAGATTGTCGTTACGAGAATTTAAAGACTGAACATTTTATTTAAAATGTATATTATTTGAAATAAATCTGTTTTTTTTTTGTCAGGAAATAGGGCTTACACACACACACGTTAGAAAACTGTGTGTATGACTCGGAACTCCCCAACTAATCGTCACATGTTGACGTCATACTGTGGATTCACCTTTTGTTACGGTCGCGTCATGCGTTAAATGTCGCTTATGAAATGGTTAGTAAGGCGATTTTTTTTAATTAGTTGGTTGACAAAACCGCCGTGTCACGAAAACGCAAAATCCGAAAAAAATTAAAATTGAAAAAAACATATGTTTTTATTGCCGCCGACCCTGTGTTTGCCGGTGAAGAGCTAAACCTGAAAGTAGATTTAGATGAACACAAATTGCTTTAATTAAAAAAGGTTTCTTCACAGCCTGCTAGTATTGGATTTGTATTTTTTTCTACCATACGACCACTAGTTTATATAGAAAAATAAGTTGACTGATACAAAAATTAATCTCATTTTTTTTTAGTTCCTCCGACCCCGAGTTAGTGAACGATAAAGTTGACCAGTATTTAAAAAAAAAGTAATTTAGATTTTTTTATTTTTTTGCCGTCCTCCTGCCCATAGGTTTCAAATAATAACTTCTGTCAACCAACTAATATAAAAACACTGGCCTAATGCTCACGTATCGCGAGCTGTACAATGTGAAATAAACTAAATCGATTTCTTACGCGTGTCGCGTTACTTTTGACGCTCGCGTCTTGTGTGTTTTGGTCTTAACGCATCGAGCTAACGCCCGACTGTGATGTTGCTGCAGGGAGGAGGATGATAGCGCATTAGGTCGTGAACAGTCATCATCAGAAAGAAGATGACCGGTATGCTCCCAATATCCCAATATCTGGAGCTAGGTCCCGACGTTTATACTGGGCCAACGTCTGAGACGTCTGCGCAATTTTCGGTTGATGGGCTTGCATTTCTAAGATAACACACTTAATATCAGATGGGTGCTATTATTCTGGCTGTATTTTCTAATGTCGTCTTATACGGGTAGTTATGTGTCTGGGCCCCATCCCACAAAGAATCTTAAAATTAAGATCATATTAACTTTCTCTTCTTTCCATTATAAAAGTTGAGATGATCTTAACTTTTCTAATGAAAATAGGAGAAAGTTACGATGATCCTAATTTTAAGGTTCTTTGTGGGATGGGCCACAGATCCTGAAATCTGCGTGGGAGAGTTGTGATACTGTGGTTTTCCTATGCATAGTGCTCCAAACTGTCTAAAGACCCGGGTTGTGTTTTAATGCTCAAAGGGACCCCTTGGGATGACATCAATTTTCGTTTTTAGTTTTGTAATGAAGTAGTGTATCCCCCAAATCATGATTTCATTTTTTTCAGAGTTTTTAGATTTTTACAAATATTTTTTATCAATATTTCTATGAAACCGCTTAAAACCCAAACAAACTCATTGTATACCTAAACACTTGCTGAAGGATGATTGAATGTTCCTACAGCATTGGGCCACATGTTGATGCCGTCGGCCCAGCGTCGGGCAGACAATCAGTGCTGCAGGTGTATCCCCCCATGTCCTGACTATAAGATACCAATTAGCGGCCAATTAGCGGCGATTGCCTTGATCTCCCCGTCCAAGACGTGGGAATATGTGGTATGAAGGGCTGCATATTGCTGACTTGTTTTGTTTACATGGCAATATACGACCTGAAAATATAGCTATTTCACTCTTTTTTGGTGCTTTAAAATTATTTTTGACTTTTTTGTATTTTTAGTTAAGATCAGTAGGCTATATAGCTTCATATAAATTAAATTGTCAAAATTGACAAAATTGAAAATGTCTCATCCCAAGGGGTCCCTTTAAATTATTAACCCTTTCTGGCCTGAATTTCCCATTGTCATCTTCATCCACTACAAGCCGCGAATTGCTGTCGCAATTCTCGTCTTGTAGTGGATAAAGATGATTTCATGCGGTTTAAAAATTAAAGAAAATTATCATGTATTGGTAGAACAGTTTCATGGAAATTTTCGTTCCAAAACCCTTAGTTATAGGAGAATTAAATCTGTTTTCAGGGATGTGAAATGATGTTTTTATGCATCGTGAGGGCCTAAAGGGTTAATGTGCACCTAAAAAAAGAACTCACTAAATTTAACCCTTTGAGCGCTAAGCACGACATCTTATCAATCTGTTTTATTAGCAGGTTATTGGGGATTAAATGAGTGCTTAAACATCAATATTTGGAAATGCTGGTTCCCAAATTAAACAATTATGAGAAATTTTCACCAACTTGAAGCTGTAGGCCGCGGTAGCGACACACAATTTCAAGTGGGTCAAAATTTAAATATGATAACTTAATTGGAAAAATGTTAATTTTCCAAACGAGAATATACATTTATTTATTCTGGGCTTCTATCTTATACACTGTTACACTAGAGCACTGGACGCAATGTAAAATATATACAACCCGCCTAGCTATACTACATGTAGCTCGGCTAAAATGTGGTATACTCATCATCACAACTGAATGACGGCCGTTAATTGGTAATGCAGTACCAGGTGACATGGAAATACCGTCTGTCATTGGCTAGATGTCTATTACTACACTTGGGCGGCTTGTTTTATGATTTTAGCAAAAAGCGACACAGACACAAAACATTTACAAATGTGTTCCTTTGAAGTATACAACTGACCCTTGTCGAGTCCCTGACAGGTTGTCAATTTTGTAAAACAGGCAAAATTATCTCTACTGATGTATAATTGTGGGAAACAAACGAAGGAAACCAAAATAAACAGTAATTTGTACATACACCAGACAATATGTTATATATCATGGTATGGCAAATTGGAACGCCACAACTCAGAATAGCAAAAAGAAGGGGTTTGTTCTGGGGAGATAAATCATGGAATAAGGGTCTTTTTGTGAGGAGAGGATAAAACACTAGTGTTAAGTGTACTATGGATTGATTTATTCCTGACTGGGAATAATTGGAGAGTCCTGTTCGGCACTTTACAATCTGGACCTAGACAAACCCCAGAAAAAAAACAAGGCCCAATGTTGGTTTGGTGTTGGGCCACCGTCTGCGACGATGGCCCAACACCAAATCAACATCGCGTCCACGTCTCAGAATCTGGGACGAACCTACCGTGTCCATAGCGAGGCTGAGTGATTGGGTTCTAAACTCCGGGTCTGGGGAAGTATTTAGCTGTCTTCTTTAGGTATTAAAGGGTCTTATATGCCACTTTACAGAGCTGTACAGTTGACCCTTTAACCCTTAAAGCGCTGAAATATTTTTTATATAAACCAAGAAACCAAAGGGTTTTTTTCAATTTGAAATCATCATAAATGTCTTAGTTAGTTATTTCCGCTTTATTTGAATACCTATGTCATGAGTCTACGGCCATTAGAAATATGTTACTCTGTCAATGCGGGGATCGACTTTGGACGTCATAATCTGACTATAGACGTCAGATTGACGTCTAAAGTCGATTCCCGCGCTGAAATGGCTAATACTTAATACGAGAGTGGTGACCAGATACTGCTTAGAGCCTAGGCAGCGAAATATTTTGTATTTAAATGACAAGAATAGATTTTTATATGAACAGAATGTCGATCATTGTGGTTGTGCATTTACAGTGTCCCAAACTGTTTGTGGAGGCATGGGGTGTGCAACGATGTCTATCATACTGTGCATTTTAACTCATATAACACAGTGTAGACTATAATGTGTCGATGTTATCATTTGCGCAACCAACCTTTAACCCTTACAGCGCGGAAAGCGACTTTAGACGTCTGTAGCCAAGAGATTCTGACGTTTAAAGTCGATCCGCGCACTGTTACTGTAAGAGTGAAAATAGGCTGGTAAATTAATTAATTTATTAAGTTATATGCTACTTAATCAAGACGTTTGATTATTTAAAATAGAAAAAAGTTGACACGAAATAATGTATAATGTATAAATAGAAAAAAGTTGACACGTAATAAATGTATAACTTCTGACATACTTACTTGAAGTTATCTGAAGCCGATATAAGACATGGAAATGTTCAAACTGTATTATTCTTTGGTATATGCGTTTGAGCTTGGCACTTTATCCCGTTTATTTTCGTTTTCTTCATTTTTTATTAGCACATCAAATACCAGTTTTTCAACATATTAAATATAACACGTGACATCAATCAGCATGATTTCAAAATCTGGCGGTCAAAGTGTTAAGCTTTGTTGGTTTTATGTTGGGCCACTCTCTGAAACGGTGGCCCAACATAAAAACAACATGGCCTCAACGAGTGCTCGTCCACTAAGTGCTGACAATTTTGTATAAACCATGGAAATTTGAAATCATCATAAATATCTTAGTTAGCTCTTTCTGATTCATTTGAATACCTATGTTATGGTCTACGGTCATTATAAATATTTTCACTCTTACAGTGCGGGGATAGACTTTAGTCGTCAGAATCTGACGTCTGTGCACGTCAGATTCTGACGTCCTAAGTATATCCCCGCGCTGTTAGGGTTGAAGTGCTACATTAATAATTTAAAAATTACCCACTTGAAGTTGTGTTTCGCTACCGCGATCCACAACTTCATGTGGCTGAAAATTATTCATATTTGTTTAATTCGAGACCCAAACATTTCGAAATCTTGATGTTTAAACACACATTTCTATTTTAATAACTGCGATTTTAACAGTGCTAACCCAGCAAACACGATACACTCACCCAATGCTGTGTTAAGGTTGGCCCGCCGTCTCCGACGTCGGCCCAACATTAACTCAGCATTGGGTCAACGTATCGTGTTTGCTTGGAAACGGCTAGTGCAACGGATTCAAAAATACTATAATCATGCTTATCGGTGTATGCCCACCGTCTGCGAGGCCAGCCATATATTGAATATCTCATGTTTTCTGGCCAATGCTCTCTGCCTCCTCCTCTGACAGTGAACAGTGACGTGCTCCAGTTAAGTCGTCTTATCGTTGTGACAATTCCAAGTTTGTTTTGGATAAAATATTTCCCCATCTGAAGTGCTCTTGTCGGTGGTCCTCGTCGGTCAACCCTCGCTGTGCTGCAGCTTTATAGAGTCATTATTTTCTCTAAATAATGGATTTTTCCTGTGAAACTGTTAGAAAACCACATTCAGTCGGAGGCCTTTTTTTCAAATAAAATATAATGCAATTTTTATGGAATTATAACATATTGAAATAAATTAAAATATTGAACAAAATCACTATTTCATATTCTGGGACAGTTTATTTATTTATTTTTCATCCACTTTAAGTTGTATCTCGCTACCGCGACCCACAACTTAAAGTAGGTGAAAAATACTGATATTTGTTTAATTTGCGACCAAACGTTTGCAAATCCTGTTTTTGTAGTTTAAATACTAATTCCGTTCCCAATATAAGTGACTTGGTCAGGAAATAAAACATTAAAAACGACTATAGTCGCGCTTAGCATGCTAAGGGTTATAATGCATGTATTTATATCTATATATCTAGCAGTCATACCATTCAGTTCAATGACAAGCAGTAGTAACTCTTTTTTTTAAATGAACAGATACTGCCGCTTGTCTTTGCACTGCAGATTAGAGGTAAAAAAGAATGCTTGGGAACGGGAAGTCCTAATCGTATTTAATTGTGAAATTTAGGATGGGCTGGCCGCTCATACATTGTCAGCCCATTCTGCACGGGATGGGTTTTTTCAGGACTCAGGAATTATCACTGGGATAAACTGATAAAGCATTGCTCTTCCTCCAGCACGACATGTTAAAACAATGTTGGTTTGATGTTAAACCAATATTGCGACGCAGACGTTAAATCAACATTAGACCTGCATTGGATCAACGTTTTTGGTTTGGTGGCAGTTGCGTACGTGTTTCTATAGGTAGCTCAATGGTTATGCACGGGAATTCTTTCTTGTGTTGTAGACATCCTGGCACTGTAGGCTGCTTTTAAATTAGTGACTTACCACCCCCGTCTGACAATGACATTAAAGCAGTAATCTACTCTCTACTAAGGGTATAGCATCAGCCCATTGTTAGTGCACAGTGTTATCAGTCAACTTTAAATTTACCGCGTGGTCGCTGGACCTTTTCATTCGTGTGTCATTTCAACTCCATGGACAGCATACAGTCCTGCAGTAAATTCGTTTTTAAACTTATCGTACACATTGCAATCTCTGTCCGACCAGGTACTCATTGTATTGAGTCAAGTGAAGTATGTGAGGAAAGGACACAAACATCAAAACAATGTTCTAATTTTGAAAGAGGAGAAACGTGATATTGCCTAAAAAAAACTGCCTTAACGACAGCTTTACGACATGTTTAACAACGAACCAACCAGCCAACCAAACTCCAAACCAATCAACCAACCAACCAACCAATCAACCAACCACAAACAAACAAACAAACAAACAAACAAACAAACAAACAAACAAACAAACAAACAAACAAACAAACAAACAAACAAACAAACAAACAAACAAACAAACAAACAAACAAACAAACAAACAAACAAACAAACAAACAAACAAACAAACAAACAAACAAACAAACAAACAAACAAACAAACAAACAAACAAACAAACAAACAAACAAACAAACAAACAAACAAACAAACAAACAAACAAACAAACAAACAAACAAACAAACTTCCCAGTGACAGATCCAGGAATTGACAGACGGGAGGGGGGCGCCGATTTTTGCCAGGATTTATACACCACACAGCTGGCAACTATATGCTTTAGAGGGGTCCGGGGGCATGCTCCTCCGGAAAATTTTGAAATCTAAGGCCTCACGCAATGTAGACCATAATTATATCGTCCAAAATATGGTCGTTTTTTTGTTTTTGGGACCCTGAATCCGCCACTGCTTCTAGAGTCTTGTCAAAATCCGTGCACATTGCACTTCATCCCGTCTCAGTCTCCATGGCCTCGTCAAACTCGCAAACGAGGCCCCACTTCGTATCGTGTATCTGGTGACCTAGGTGACCTCGTCCTGTAAAGAGAAATCAAATATTCGTTTAGTCTGCACCAGCCGGCCAAGTGGCACTGTTTGCGACACGGGTCAGCGTGGCACAGCGTTGTTTCGGTGCTGGACAGGCGTTTCAGCACCGAAACAACGCTGGCCCGACACTTCGCGTTATTAGCAGCCAGACAAACGGATGTCTAGTGTCATTGTTCTCGGCGTTTGTAAAACATTGCCTGCACTGGTTTGCATATTTGCACAGCGACCGGAGCGTTTTATAATCAGATATAGCACTCTGCGAAGGCCATAATATTACTGTGGTCATTGCTGAAGTGGTTATTTTATTATGATTTTTTACTGTGTTCATTATACATGCAGGGGAATTGTTACAACAATTTAAATATTGAACACCACAGCGGCCTTTAAAGGTGTTATCCTGAAATGAGGCATTAAACAATATAATGGTAGCCTACTTGACGAAAATAAGAAATATACATATTAGCATTTTTAGAAAAGCTATTACCTCAATTAGGATAATTTATTTTTGGTCGTGTTGGTTTGTCTGTCTGTCTGACTGTCTGTCCGTCCGTCGATTACATTTTGGGGTGATTCGGATTACGATCTGGATCAATGGTTCGGATTACGATATGGATCCGGTCCGGGTTTTGCATGCAACTTTTACCAGAGATGTATATCGACAAAGGACCAATTCATTAACCCTTGAACCGCCAAATTATTCAATCTGAATTTTCGCCCACTTCAAGTTGTGTCTCGCTGACGCGATCCACAGCTTCAAGTGAGTTAAAATTATTCAAATTTGACAAAATGAAGGTCAACTGTTTTCAAATCTTTAACATATTTGAAAAGTGGTACTTAATGTGCTAATACAAAATGAAAACCCAATATATGCGGCACCGGCGGTTAAAGGGTTAAATTTGCGGGATGATCTGAATTACAATCGGGATCCAGGATACGGATTACGATCATTGATTTCGGCTGAGGTTGGCAGTCTCTAACTGACTGTCCAGTTTCTTCTGAAATTAGGAAATACTTTTAATCACTGTGTGGTTGTTTTAATAAGACAGAGGCGAGGTTTTTTTTTTAATTTGAGATGTTGAAAAAAACCCTGCCCTGATTCAGCTTCCAAAAGTACGCGGCCGACACGATGCACTTATCATAATATTATCATCCCCTTGGATCTAAAAGGGTGTATCTGCCACTTTGAGAAGTGGCAGATACACCCTTTCACATCCGAGGGATGTCTCGTTTACCAAAATTGAACAAAAAAGCAACACTGTTAGTTTGGACTTTCTGGGCTGTATTCTCGTACAACGATAATGGGGGGTCTGTACGGTAGGGGACGGACAGTCACGTGATCGACCAGTAACGAAAAATACAGCACTGTCCTCGATGTAAAACAGCTGAGAAACCAGTGAATTGTTAATTCTATGTATTTTTCATAATATATTATTGTTTTCTGTGTATACCAAAACGATGTACTGCATTGTATGGAATAAATTGATTAATTGATTGATTGATTGTTAATGGAACACGACGCCCCTCCCCCTTGGTGAGTCTTCGCGCTCCTTTGACACTGACATCAATCGATTTGCGGCGCCACAGTACAATGCAACGACGACGACGAATATACGAGCTGATTTGTTGTCGATCGGTATGTATCGTTGCTGATATTTCAGTGACATGTGAGCAGATATTCTTTATAGTTTTCTTGCAGGCCAGCTGTGGACACAAAAGGGGGATGTTTCTGTTTGTTTATCTATATGCATGATACATTACACTAACACTAACAGTTTTCAAAACCAACGCGCAATATATGGATTAGCTCCGTGACACTTCATGAGTAGAAACGAGATCTATCATTATTTATGTTTACGTGATCAGAAACGTATTCCCCACCAAGAAAAATGTAAATCTACAATATTTGTATTACATATTAATTGTATTTACATCTTGTTTTGAATAAAAATACAATATACGTATTTCTGCCATCATCTTTGAGCTAAATGGTCCCATATAGCAATCATTAGAGTGGCAGATTATGAGCCTTTAGCACTGTTCAGCTAAGATTTAGCTTCCTTGTTCATCGAATGACGATCGGAAGAAGCACGCTCAACAAATTCAAGATATCGACCCAGTATTGCTTTAATGTTGGCCCGCCGTCTTCGACGTCGACCCAACATTAAAGCAACACTGGGTGTACGTCTCGTCTTTTCTGGGCATATGAGACACAGACGTAAACATGACAGCACCATCCGCTTATGACCTTTATTACACACCGTGGAATCAGTAAGGTTTGCCGCCGTGACATTTCACAGAGTCGTAAATCTCAAGAAAATCTGTATCCCATATGTTTGCGTGGATCCCAGGGCGGATCCAACATTGTGCAAGGGGGTGGGGGGTTCTCCCGCCAAAAATGATTTAGGAGTCAAAAGAAGATTTTTAAGTCTCCTCATGTGAGAAACGCTGGTAATAATAAAAAATATATTTATTCAGTGTAGAATTATTAGCGAAAACACTATTTTACATAACTGCCCTGACTAGGCATCTGTGTACCATGGAAAACAGTGCATACGTTAAATTATAACATTGCAAACAGTATGATGAAAACATTACTCTTTTACATAATTATTGTTGACTAGGTCTCTGTGTAACATACAAAGCAGTGTATAATTGTAAAAGGAAAAGCATAATATTACAAAACTATATAAAAACATTATTCTGAGTTAGTTAAAAACTGCTTTATTGTTTGTTTAAAAACATTAGGCGTATCAATGTTTCTTATGATGTCTGGTAAATTATTCAAGATAATAGCACCAGAATATTGTAAAGAGCATTTGAAGGAGCTTTTGTTAGGTTTAGGTAAAAACAATTTATTGGTACAGCATGATCTAGTTCTACGGGTTGCAATATCCCGAGATAGAGTAAACAGGTCCGTTATATAACTCGGTTGCAACCCTACTGGAGATTTATATACAGTAATAGCGGTAAAATAATAACTTGGTTGACAAACATTTAACCAACCAAGATCTTTAACAATATCTATACCTCTTACATTCCAGTCAAAATTTCCACTAAGAATATCCCCAAACAGATAAACAGTAATCGATTTGTGATTTAACAGTTGCCATATACTATTTAATCAAACAGTCTTGGGGTACAATATGTTTCAATTTTCTTGTAAGTCCAACTTTGGGCGAAATTTTTTCTTGACATTTAAAACATGTTCACGCCAGTTTTTCGTCGAATCAACCTGTGAAATTTTAACATCATCAACGTATATATTAAGAGTATTTTGATTGGTATGTGAAGAAATGATCATGCAACAACATTTAAGATTAATAATAACTAGCCTATTGCTATGAAACCATTGGACTACTTTATCAACTTCTTCTTGAAGTCTCTTCTGTATATTTTTAAAATCTGTACCACAAACATGAATAGCGGTATCATCAGTATAAATATTCATAAGCGTATTTCCCAAACAAGTGGGTAAATCATCAATAAATATGCCTCTGAGTGGTTTCTATTGAATTTTTAGTGTAAAATACCGATATATAATAGGCAATTTATTGAGCGATGTTTAGGAAATTACGTTTATGAAAAGAGGCCAGCAGCCCCCGAGACCCCTCGACCCTACCCCCCCCCCCCCCCGCCCTCTGGATGCGCCACTGGATCCAGGCTAGTCCTGTAAGAATGTGGCACGCGACCCTCCATTTCCGATCCATGAGGCCGTCATTTTATATCCCCCAACATTCCGACAATGTTGGATGCACGTTTCGTGTTGTCTGGAACTCGTCAATCTTCAAGAGGCAGACGACGCGATTAGAAAGATTTCAATGAATAAATAAACCGGCTGGATATCTCGGCATCGCCGCATAATCAACCCCCAAGTTATCTCGTCCCTGTGACCCGTCTGTCGACGAGTTGGGCTCGAATGTGCAGGCAAATGATCGGTGCGGTGTTGTTTGGGAGGGAAACCAATGTTTTGAATATTTGGCCCATTTGAAAAAGCCAATGATCCCAGCAAATACAAGATGTTTTATGAATGATGGTCTAATGTTGGTTCAGCGTTGCACACTTTGTACCGGCATTGGCTAATCGTCTCGTTTGCTGAGATGTTGCGTCAGTTGGTGTGAGTGCCTCTCGTGATAAGACAAGTCACAGAGGGAAGGTTTTAAAATGGTGAGACAAGAAAACTGGGCACCTGCTGTCAGCGGCCATTTTTACCACAGCTGCGCAGGCGCGATTGTTTGAGAACGAGGTTTGTCGTCATCAGTTCGTGTTTAGGTGTCACCGAGCACGTGTTTCCTGGCCTTTCTGGTCCTGGATGACCCATATTCCATAAAAAAACGTCGCTAATAACTGCTTTAAGTGACACTGACACGCTCCTAGCATTTGTAAATGAGTCATCACTATTATAAAATGATTTGTTACCAAGTTGTAACACTTTTTCTGTGACGGAGAGATAAGATGTGTGTTCAGGTATTTCATCTTTTTCTTCTTTCACCTCCAGTATGTAGACATGGTTAGTGGCAGGATATTAAATCTACGGTTGCAAAGGTTTGCGATCTTCGTATCGAGATCCACTCAATTTATACAATGCTTCAGGTGATCTAAGCACCCTGCACCAACCGACTTTATAATATATAATAATAAGTCTAAATGTTGTCTTAAACACCTGTTAAATATCAAAAAGTCGAAAAAGTTTGCACACATCATGCGTATATTTTTGGCAAAAAATAGGGAGGGGCGCCCCCTGCGGATATCCCATTGTAACTAGAAAAATCATGCAGTTTCTGGGATTTCCATGCTGACCTTGTCATGCTGACCTTGGCGAAACACTCTTATAGGGTCAGCATATGACGTCATTTTCACGCGATAGGCGGTTGTAATGTCGGGCTCCTGGAGCAAATCGCAGACTTGCCGCCCGCGGGCCACTCGCATGTGATGTGTTTTGCACTTGCCGCCCGCGGGCCACTCGCATGTGATGTGTTTTGCACTATTAACTCTCACAGCACGGGGATCAACTTTAGACGTCAGAATCTGACGTCTCTAGACGTCAGATTCTGACGTATCAAGACGATCCCCGCACTGTAAGAGTAAACATATAGTGGCCGTAGACCCATAGCATAGGTAGGGTATATTCAAAAGAAACGGAAAGAGCTAACTAAGACATTTATGATGATTTCAAATTGAGAAAACCCTTCGGTCTCCATGGTTTTTACAAAAATATTTCAGAGCTTTGATGGTTAAGCTAAATCAATTTTTTGTCGCCCATCTGCCCCTCGTATCCCGCGTGTTGCTTGCACTCGTTTTTACTTTGACGGCGGCGCGTACATAGTGATAAAAAGGGCAGATCATACGAAAATTTACGAGAATTCTCCAGCGATAATACAGTAATAATCACATTGCAGGTTATGATCATCTCTTCAGTGTAGGTTTTCACCAGGGAACAAAACGGAAGTAAATGCCAGGTCGATCAGGCTGTGTGTAGAAACTAATACACGGAATGGCGATTGAGAAGCGAAGAATGGTTTATGACGTATCTTCATCACTTTTTTTATCAAATGGTCGTATTTGCCATTTCGTAGATTGACAGATACGACGTTTAATACCTAGGTTACCATGTGTAACATTATATATCAGAGTGCCATCCCAGCAAACACGTGACATCGACCCAATGCTGGTTTAATGCTGGGCCATCGTCGCAGACGGTGGTCCTGCATTAAACCAGCATTGGGTGGATGTCCTGTGTTTTTTGGGATCCGATCTAGCACTGTATATTACTAGGAATCACTTTTTTGTTAATGTTGGGTCGATGTTGGGCCAACGTTATAGACATTGGGCAAACATTGATCCATCACTGGCCCTCCATCACCTCTAAGTCTCGGTACAGTGTGTCATGTGTACGTCATCACGCCATGACCACATAATCTGCTGCGATGAGAGGCTCTGTTATATCAACATTTTTGTTCTCACCTTTGATGCACTGAAAGAGATGGATCCTCCTAGCAAACACGGGACATTGAACCACGAGAACCACGAGACATTGAACCAATGTTGGCTCGCCGTCTACGACGTCGCCCCAACATTGGTTCAATGTCTCGTGTTTGATGGGTGGTGCTTGGGTACATAATAGCACAATTGGCGCCACTAACATGAACTGTAATTGAGTATACAATGAAGGTATGAAAACGATATCACACATTTTAATCAGAACGTAAAATAGGCAATTCATCCATAAACGCCCTAGTTTATTATATTTTTACCACAAATATATCTTGAAATAAACATATATTGTCATTATTAACACTTTACTGACAGATTTCCCATTCCTCAGACTCACTTTGCGTGGTTGAGCTGTGAACTCAACTAATTCATCTGAAGAATGCAAAAAAATGTCTTTGTGTGATATCGCTTTCATACCTTCACTGTGTACTCAATTGCAGTGCATGTAAGTGATAATAGACTGCATAATATAGCCAGTGCCTTTTTTTATTTTATTACAATTCTTAGTCCATGGATGGATGGATGGATGGATGGATGGATGGATGGATGGATGGATGGATGGATGGATGGATGGATGGATGGATGGATGGATGGATGGATGGATGGATGGATGGATGGATGGATGGATGGATGGATGGATGGATGGATGGATGGATGGATGGATGGATGGATGGATAAATAAATGAATGAATGAGTGAATGAATGAATGAATGAATGAATGAATGAATGAATGAATGAATGAATGAATGAATGAATGAATGAATGAATGAATGAATGAATGAATAAATGAATGAATGAATGAATGAATGAATGAAATGCATGTTACCAATATTGTAAATGGTTCCCCATGCAAGGAGTTTGTCGTTAATTATTGATGACAGTGCACTATATGGATTCATTATAATTAGCGCGTCACGTAATGATTACATCCCGAGGGCTTCGGCCACGAGATGGCAGCAACTCTATCCTTACTCAATCAACAATGACGACATTGTCAGTGACAGTACACCCAGATAGCGCTTAGCGCTGAGCCTGTGACTAACTTTAGTAGGGCTGTGAAACTGATAGAGAAGGTGAATTAATTTTAGAAATCCTAGTTATTTTCAGCCACTTGAAGCTGTGGATTGCCGTAGATAGATACAGCTTCAAAATGGCTGAAAATATATATGAATACTTCAGGTTTATCTAGTTTTGAAGCAGCACCACTCCTGTGATTCATGTCACTGATAATTAAGCTATAATGTAATAAGCTAGTCCTATTAGATGACCCAGTTACAACAAAGATGTTTTGTTATGTGAGAAATCGAAATCATACACCAACCATATGAATAAACATAATGCCGGAAATCACTGACAAAAAAGGTCAAAATTAATGATAAGTATCAAAGATAAAATAGTGGCAGAAATTGCTTTCATATTGACCGAAATCGCTCACTAATCATAACCATATGAATAAAAAGGGGGCAGAAATAACTCTCATATTGTCTGAAATCACTGCAAAAATGTGACTACCGGTACAATCACAAAAAAATGTTCTGTTAGGCCAAAATGTCAACTGGCCGCATTCACTAAACGTCGTTGAACGGAATCCAGTATATTTTGTCACTTTGTAAAATGCAGTAACCGCAGCATATTTAGTCGCATCAAGGAGGGACAAACAGCGGTAACTGCTTACTTTTCAGGTAAGCAGTTACTGCTGTTTAGCACGACAGAGTAGCTCATGGCAAATCTCGTGTATTACATTCACTCGTCTATGTGATCCAACTATCTATCTATCATTTCCAAAATTTGTCAGCTGTCCATTTCACAGCAAGTAATTCACTGCGTCAAGACGAACGTGATTAATGCAAATGTACGATAGCAAAATGATGAAGTTATTATCATTATTTATTAGCGATTGGTATAGAAATGTAGCTTTAATGCAGCTGCAAACAACAATCGTATAATCCCTAAGTAAAACTGAAAGTATAATATATGTAATTAATTATTCAAAGTAAATAATATAATTCATAAAACACGTTAATAATATCACATGTCTATGCCGTCATATCTAGGCTGCCAAGCAACAGCAATAAATGCTTGCTTGAAAGTACACAGCTGCTTTGCACCAGAATGTTAACCCTTGAAGCGCTGAAATATTTGCGTAGATAGATAGATATTTATTGACGTTTGTATAAACTATGGAAACCATAGGTTTTTTTTCAATTGAAATCATTATAAATGTCTTAGTTAGCTATATCCGCTTCATTTAAATAGCTATGTTATGTGTCTACGGCCATTATAATCACATGTATTTTGTTCTTTCAGTGTGAGGATTGTCTTTATACGGCGTATAAAGACGGTCCTCGCACTTAAAGGGTTGAACCAGTAATCACGTGCACGGGACATAGCATTAATTTGGACCATGTTGAAGAAATGTAATTATGTTCACGTAATCGATTCGACCATGGATCTCCGGTGATCATAGTATTAGGTTATGTCACTAAGTTCATTATCATTAAGTTTATTATCCGCCATTATATAGCTGCTTGGTTATTACATTATATGGTAGTCAGATTAAAATTTCCATCCACACCAAGTCGTGACTTGGTGTGGATGAAAAAAATATTATGAAAAGTGTAGACCATATTCAGAAAATACGTGATAACTGGACAGATTTCAGGAGAGATTACACGCGTATTTGCACTCGCATCTAAGCATTGCTTATTATACGCTTCACAATTAGGACTTATTCATATTACTAGATGTCTGCATATGCTAATAGTAGAACGTGTTTAGTCTTCAAAATATGGGACCAAATATAGATGATATTTGATCAAACATCGTGTAAGAATACAATAATACAACGACAATCAGCAGTAACTGTTTGCTTGAAAAGTAAGCAGTTACTGCTGTTTGCCTTTGCACGGCAGAATTTATTGAAGGCTTTGAATGTACTATATATTATCAGGTTTGGTAAAAGTAATTCACTATTATTCGCTGTAATCTTATTAATAACGACAGATCGGAATAATCACATTATTATATCCCAGTAAAACCATTTTAAGCCCAATGGAGGAGGTGGGCCTATTATCCACTAAGCTGCCATATAAAGGTAATTATTATACGAGAAATACTGATTGGGTAAAATTTTACAAAATAGTGCGTCTCTATCGTGGATTAGTTTCAAATAGAAGAAATATTGCTAATAAATTTTATTTGAAATAACATTGTTTGGTATGCATTTATATAACCAATAATTAAAAAATAACGCTCCATCATCATCCCTTTCACTGGAAGAGTATTATATTCGGATATAAAATGTGATTGAAAGATTTGTATTAATATTGGATTATAATTTAGATTACTATTTACGGCTAATCTTGTCGTAATAATCTATTGATGACCAATTATAGTATTCAAATATTACACGGTTGAAGTAATATAGACATGGCGAGGTTCTAGGTCCTATGTGCTATTGTATACTATACGGTTTTTTTAAAGAACTAAATAGCTGCATCGATGTTAGTGTGTGGGATAGATCGCGTATAACAATGGCAAATATTTCCCCATAAATACAATAAAATGTATTATTGTTTATATTTTTTATCCTTGGGGTTGAAAAAATATATCTGTCCCTTTCTAATGTGTGCAGATCCATCCTTTGAACCCCAAGTAGATGGATTATATGATTAATACCTTGTGTTCCATGGTTAAATAACTTTTTTTTAAAAGATCATCACTGTTTGTTAGCCAATTCACAAGGTGAAACAGCTGAATAGCACATTCTACAATTTAAATATAGATACTGTTGAAATTCCGACATTCTTGTTGAAATCTACGTCGAACAAGCGATAAAATAATGCTGAAAGGTTTTGGTAATTTAGAACGAGCACATATGGCGGATGAAGATTGACCCTTTAACCACTAAGCACGACTATAGTCGTTTTAATCTTTTTTATTAGCCGATGAAATTACTGTTGGTGGGAATAAAAAGCGTGTTTAAATATATATAAAAATAAAATATATATATAATATTTGCAAATGTTTGGTCTCAAATTAAAAAATATGAGCCACTTTCACCCACTTTAAGTTGTGGGTCGCGATAGCGAGACACAACTTCAAGTGGGTAAACATTTAAATTATTTATTTCAGCGGTTAAAGGGTCGATACATACAGACATAGGAACGTACGAATTAATTAATTATCCAATGCAACGCCGTGTAAAAACCTCACATCTCCCAGGCAACATTTAAAAACGTTGCATTGGCCAAGCAGTGACCCAATGTATTTTACATCGGCCCTTCATTGATTCTAAGCTGTCCCGACGTCTTCACTTTCTGTATTGCCGATGGATACCATTCCACCTCAAACACCCATTCAGTCCAACAAATATAATAACTTTAAAAATATAGGCGCTTTCTTCTTGCTTTTATACGAAAAAGAAGTAGATCTATATCTCTATACGAGTAGATCTATATTATTACATAGCCATATAATTAAAATCAATTATTTTCTTGAAAAATAGTATGTTGTGGCTGCACAAATGTCAAATTGCTGACACTCTCGAGGTGAAAGTGGCGAAAACAATCAAATTATCCGATTGAATGTTACGCATGCGCTTATCGACTCGGCATCACCTGACAGGTGGACGCGCATGCGCGATTGGCGTGACTTGGCGCTACGCCGGCGGCCGCAAAAACACCCTCTGAGACTGCGCCCCAGACTTAATTTATTGTCCACGGCACGATCCTGTCGTTACGGGTTCGATCCGCTTCGTCGGATACGGATTAACCCTTGGAGCTCTGAGGTATTCAATTTTAATTTTCAGTCACTTGAAGTTGTGTCTCGCTACCGCGATGCACAACTTAAAGTGACTTAAAATTAGGAGGATTTTGAGAAATTTAAGTCACAATGTAATATCAGGGTTAGAAATTTGATACTAACTTCACATTAAAAAAAATGTTTACACGAGACTTAGTATTAATTAAAACACAGAAATATCACTGTAATCGACTTCAGCGCTCATAGGGTTAACCCTTCAAGTGCTAGTCACCTCTATGACCGTTTTCACCATTCTTATTTGTTCTTCAAGCTACGAAATTTGAAGTAATAATGTGCATTAAATTGGCTAAATTGGCGATTTGAATTGTACATTACGTATGTGATTTTTACGCACTCGAAGTTGTGGGTCACAGCAGCGAGACACAACTTCAAGTGGGTGAACATTTATTTTCTATCATTTTGCGCTCTAAAGTGTAACCCTATGTGAGCTAAATCAGCCGTTCATCATTCATCATTATACTTTTGTAGCAGCGCAGAAAACTTGAAATAATTTAGCAAATCCCACGATAACCCCATATAAAAACGAGGATCATTTTCGAACTAATCATTTCTGGAATATAATTTAATGGCCATAAAATAGTTATTTTCGAACAAATCATTTCTGGAATAATTATTTAAGCGCCATAGAATATGCATTCGTGTCGGGAAGTTTGAATTCAGTCCTTAAAGGGTGTTCAGACAGATTATTATTATCCCGTGCCCAATTACAAATATCCCGCGGCCTCACAGCACCGAATCCATTAGTATGAAAATGTCCATGTAAAATGTCAAAGGTTCATAAATCACTACGAATTATGTGTAATTACGTAATCAGCACATCTGCCCCGGCAAATAAAAGACATTGCCAATGTTGCCTCAATGTTGGGCCAACGTCTGCGACGCTGGCCCAACATCGAGACAATAGTGGCTGAACGTCTCGTGTTTGCTGGGGCTTAAGCATAATGGGGAAACATTTCATGACAAAAATCCATATAAAATATTGGTAATAGGGATTAAGACATGGATTTTGAATCTCACACACATATCTCATCCTGCGAAATTACGTATAGCTGAAATGTACAGACCGACTTGTTCATGTCTGCAGGAACAAGTGAATGAATGAATGAATGAATGAATGAATGAATGAATGAATAAATGAATGAATGAATGAATGAATGAATGAATGAATGAATGAATGAATGAATGGATGGATGGATGTATGAATGAATGAATGAATAAATGAATGAATGAATGAATGAATGAATGAATGATTGATATGAATGAATGAATGAGTGAATGAATGAATGAATGAATAAATAAATGAATGATTGACTGAATGAATGATTGAATGAATGCATGAATGAATGAATGAATGAATGAATGAATGAATGAATGAATGAATGAATTAATGAATGAATGAATGAATGAATGAATGAATGAATGAATGAATGAATGAATGAATGAATGGATGAATGAATGAATGAATGAATGAATGAATGAATGAATGGATGGATGGATGGATGGATGTATGAATGAATGAATGAATAAATGAATGAATGAATAAATGAATGAATGATTGATATGAATGAATGAATGAATGAATGAGTGAATGAATGAATGAATGAATAAATAAATGAATGATTGACTGAATGAATGATTGAATGAATGCATGAATGAATGAATGAATGAATGAATGAATGAATGAATGAATGGATGGATGGATGGATGTATGAATGAATGAATGAATAAATGAATGAATGAATGAATGAATGAATGAATGATTGATATGAATGAATGAATGAGTGAATGAATGAATGAATGAATAAATAAATGAATGATTGACTGAATGAATGATTGAATGAATGCATGAATGAATGAATGAATGAATGAATGAATGAATGAATGAATGAATGAATTAATGAATGAATGAATGAATGAATGAATGAATGAATGAATGAATGAATGAATGAATGAATGAATGAATGGATGGATGGATGGATGTATGAATGAATGAATGAATAAATGAATGAATGAATGAATGAATGAATGATTGATATGAATGAATGAATGAGTGAATGAATGAATGAATGAATAAATAAATGAATGATTGACTGAATGAATGATTGAATGAATGAATGAATGAATGAATGAATGAATGAATGAATGAATGAATGAATGAATGAATGAATGAATGAATGAATGAATGAATGAATGAATGAATGAATGAATGAATGAATTATGAGTGAATGAATGAATGAATGAGTGAATGAATGAATGAATGAATTAATGAAAGAATTAATGAACGGATGAATGAATGAATGAATGAATGAATGAATGAATGAATGAATGAATGAATGAATGCATGAATGAATGAATGAATGAATGAATAAATGAGTGAATGAATGAATGAATGAATTAATGAAAGAATTAATGAACGGATGAATGAATGAATGAATGAATGAATGAATGAATGAATGCATGCATGAATGAATGAATGAATAAATGAATGAATGAATGAATGAATGAATGAATGAATGAATGAATGATTGAATGAATGAATGAATGAATGAATAAATAGATTGAATTAATGGAAGAATGAATGAACGGATGAATGAATGAATGAATGAGTGAATGAATGAATGAATGAATGAATGAATAGATTGAATGAATGAATGAATGAATGAACGGATGAATGAATGAATGAATGAGTGAATGAATGAATGAATGAATGAATGAATAGATTGAATGAATGAATGAATGAATGAATGAATAAATGAATGAATAAATAAATGAATGAATGAATGTATGAATAAATGAATGAATTAATAAATGAATGAATGAATGAATAAATGAATGAATGAATGAATGAATGAATGAATTAATTAATTAATTAATTAATTAATTAATTAATGGAAGAATGAATGAACGGATGAATGAATGAATGAATGAATGAATGGATGAATGAATGAATGAATGAATGAATGAATGAATGGATGGATGGATGGATGTATGAATGAATGAATGAATAAATGAATGAATGAATAAATGAATGAATGATTGATATGAATGAATGAATGAATGAATGAGTGAATGAATGAATGAATGAATAAATAAATGAATGATTGACTGAATGAATGATTGAATGAATGCATGAATGAATGAATGAATGAATGAATGAATGAATGAATGAATGAATGAATGAATGAATGAATGAATGAATGAATGAATGAATGAATGAATGAATGAATTATGAGTGAATGAATGAATGAATGAATGAATGAATGAGTGAATGAATGAATGAATGAATAAATAAATGAATGATTGACTGAATGAATGATTGAATGAATGCATGAATGAATGAATGAATGAATGAATGAATGAATGAATGAATGAATGAATGAATGAATAAATTAATAAATGAATGAATGAATGAATGAATGAATGAATGAATGAATGAATGAATGAATGAATGAATGGATGGATGGATGGATGTATGAATGAATGAATGAATAAATGAATGAATGAATGAATGAATGAATGATTGATATGAATGAATGAATGAGTGAATGAATGAATGAATGAATAAATAAATGAATGATTGACTGAATGAATGATTGAATGAATGAATGAATGAATGAATGAATGAATGAATGAATGAATGAATGAATGAATGAATGAATGAATGAATGAATGAATGAATGAATGAATGAATGAATTATGAGTGAATGAATGAATGAATGAGTGAATGAATGAATGAATGAATTAATGAAAGAATTAATGAACGGATGAATGAATGAATGAATGAATGAATGAATGAATGAATGAATGAATGCATGAATGAATGAATGAATGAATGAATAAATGAGTGAATGAATGAATGAATGAATTAATGAAAGAATTAATGAACGGATGAATGAATGAATGAATGAATGAATGAATGCATGCATGAATGAATGAATGAATAAATGAATGAATGAATGAATGAATGAATGAATGAATGAATGAATGATTGAATGAATGAATGAATGAATGAATGAATAAATAGATTGAATTAATGGAAGAATGAATGAACGGATGAATGAATGAATGAATGAGTGAATGAATGAATGAATGAATGGATAAATAGATTGAATGAATGAATGAATGAATGAACGGATGAATGAATGAATGAATGAGTGAATGAATGAATGAATGAATGAATGAATAGATTGAATGAATGAATGAATGAATGAATGAATAAATGAATGAATAAATGAATGAATGAATGAATGTATGAATAAATGAATGAATTAATAAATGAATGAATGAATGAATAAATGAATGAATGAATGAATGAATGAATGAATTAATTAATTAATTAATTAATTAATTAATGGAAGAATGAATGAACGGATGAATGAATGAATGAATGAATGAATGAATGAATGAATGAATGAATAAATGAATAAATTGAATGAATAAATGAATGAATGAATGAATGAATGAATGAATAAATGTATGAATGAATGAATGAATGAATGAATGAATGAATGAATGAATGAAAAGATTGAATTAATGGAAGAATGAATGAACGGATGAATGGATGAATGAATGAATTAATTAATGGAAGAATGAATGAACGGATGAATGGATAATTGAATGAATAAATGAATGAATGAATGAATGAATGAATGAATGAATAAATGAATGAATGAATGAATGAATGAATGAATGAATGAATGAATAAAAGAATGAATGAATGAATGAATAAATAAATAAATAAATAAATGAATGAATGAATGAATGAATGAATGAATGAATGAATAAATGAATGAATGAATAAATGAATGAATGAATGAATGAATGAATGAATGAATGAATGAATGAATGAATGAATGAATGAATGAATGAATGAATAAATAAATAAATGAAGCAATAATTGAATGAATGAATGAATGAATGAATGAATGAATGAATGAATGAATGAATGAATGAATAGATTGAATTAGTTAAAGAATGAATGAACGGATAAATGGATGAATGAATGAATGAATGAATAAATGAATGAATGAATGAATGAATGAATGAATGAATAAATGAATGAATGAATGAATAAATAAATGAATGAATGAATGAATGAATGAATGAATGAATGAATGAATGAATGAATGAATGAATGAATGAATGAATGAATGATTGAATGAATGAATGAATGAATAAATAGATTGAATTAATGGAAGAATGAATGAACGGATGAATGAATGAATGAATGAGTGAATGAATGAATGAATGAAAGAATAGATTGAATGAATGAATGAATGAATGAACGGATGAATGAATGAATGAATGAGTGAATGAATGAATGAATGAATGAATGAATGAATGAATGAATGAATGAATGAATAGATTGAATGAATGAATGAATGAATGAATGAATAAATGAATGAATAAATGAATGAATGAATGAATGTATGAATAAATGAATGAATTAATAAATGAATGAATGAATGAATAAATGAATGAATGAATGAATGAATGAATGAATGAATGAATGAATTAATTAATTAATTAATTAATTAATGGAAGAATGAATGAACGGATGAATGAATGAATGAATGAATGAATGAATGAATGAATGAATGAATGAATGAATGAATGAATAAATGAATAAATTGAATGAATAAATGAATGAATGAATGAATGAATGAATGAATAAATGTATGAATGAATGAATGAATGAATGAATGAATGAATGAATGAATGAATGAATGAATGAATGAATGAATGAATGAATGAAAAGATTGAATTAATGGAAGAATGAATGAACGGATGAATGGATGAATGAATGAATTAATTAATGGAATAATGAATGAACGGATGAATGGATAATTGAATGAATAAATGAATGAATGAATGAATGAATGAATAAATGAATGAATGAATGAATGAATGAATGAATGAATAAATAAAAGAATGAATGAATGAATGAATGAATAAATAAATAAATAAATGAATGAATGAATGAATGAATGAATGAATGAATGAATGAATGAATGAATGAATGAATGAATGAATGAATAAATGAATGAATGAATAAATGAATGAATGAATGAATGAATGAATGAATGAATGAATGAATGAATGAATGAATGAATAAATAAATGAAGCAATAATTGAATGAATGAATGAATGAATGAATGAATGAATGAATGAATGAATGAATGAATAGATTGAATTAGTTAAAGAATGAATGAACGGATAAATGGATGAATGAATGAATGAATGAATAAATGAATGAATGAATGAATGAATGAATGAATGAATAAATGAATGAATGAATGAATAAATAAATGAATGAATGAATGAATGAATGAATGAATGAATGATGAATGAATGAGTGAATGAATGAATGAATGAATGAATAAATCAATAATTGAATGAATGAATGAATGAATGAATGAATGAATGAATGAATGAATGAATAAATGAATGAATGAATGAATGAATGAATGAATGAATGAATAGATTGAATTAATGAAAAAATGAATGAACGGATGAATGAATGAATGAATGAATGAATGAATGAATGAATGAATGAATGAATGAATAGATTGAATTAATGAAAGAATAAATGAACGGATGAATGAATGAATGAAAGAACGGATGAATGAATGAATGAATGAATGAATGAATGAATGAATGAATGAATGAATTGAATGTTACGTGTATATGGAATTGTTAATTTGCATGCACAGAGATTGTAAATATTTAACTACTATATAAAATGGACTTACACACCTAGAACCACACTCGGCAGCCCTTAAGGTACACCCATGCTATTTATCGTCCTAGGCCGATGAGTTTGTCACATTAAAATTCAATGGAGCATTAATAATTTAGCCACTTTAGATAACACCAAGTCAAAAATGGTAATGTGTTGTAGATGACGCTGGAGTTGACACCTGTCTAATGACAGTCATTATGAGTGATGCTACTAGCAGGAGTTATCATCACAATAACCAGATGCATTACAGGGCTGCTAAATCAGACACAGCGGGGGCCCTGGAGCAGTGATGAAAGCTGCCTGCTTGGGAAGTCGTAGATCGCAGGTTCGAAACCCGCTCTGGCATTTAAGTTTCAACGAAGCAAAATGTTTCTTCCACGCTCTCTCGTAAAGATTCAATATTGTGGGAAACCTCCGTGACCGAGAGGTAGCGTGCCTCCGACCGACAGTGATCGAATTTCGAATTCTGTGTCTCTAGGGCAGTGTCATCTCGTTCATCTCACTATCCTCAAGAGGTTCTCCTGGCCCGGTTTAGCCTACATGTGCACAAAAGTGGCCTAAAACCCCATTTATTTCATTGTTTGCATACATCAGACTTCAATTCAGCGCTGACATACTTTTATATCAACCAAGAGACCAAAGGGGTTTTTCAATAAGAAATCATCATAAATGTCTTGTTAGTTCCTTCCGCTTCATTTGAATACCTATGTTTTTGATCTACGGACATTATCAATAGTTCACTCTTTTAGTGCGGGGATCGACTTTAGGCGTCAGAATCTGACATGTATAGACGCCACAATCTAAAGTCGATCCCCGCACTGAAAGGGGTAAATTAATGCTGTAAGCCTGGATGAATAAGAATAATTACGGCAGCGTATTATCCTTCTCACGATTAGTTTGAAACGATAAACAGATCGTTAGCGATAAACAACTGGCCAGCAAACACGCCACGATAAACCAAGGTTATATTAATGTTGGACAGACTTCGTAGACGGTTGGCCAACATTAATTTAACGTTGGCTGAATGCCTCGTTTTTACTGTGATGTCACACTCGTCCTTTGAATAAAGACATTTTAATTCCAATGATTGCGATGGATTGTATGGTTTTGTTGCGGGAAACAGATAGATATATTCAGATAGGTAGATATATTCATATCTCGGCAATACCATTTCATTTACTTCAAGTAGTTATCATTGACATTTTTCGAAATACCCAGTGTTTTAACATGTCAATGAAATATATATAATTAATATGTGATTTATGTGAAGCGCATAGAAAGGAAAATATGTGGCGCTATATAAGGACACCAATAATAATGATAATAATGTTATCATCACAATGCTACTCAACATTTTAATTTTCATACTATGTATATTTTTCCATGTGATTTTACCAAGCTAACCATTTCATATATCTCTATGACAAATAAATCTGTAATGACTTTTATTTATGTCAGTGAAATCATAGACATCGAGGGTATGGACAACCGACTTCAAATCTCACGACACTGATTGATGTGTATGAGCTTCAGTCTGCGAGAATTGGCGAGAAAAGGGATTGTTTACTTCCGCTGTAAACTGTCAACCATGTACTTTTTTAACGTTTTTTTCATGGGTATGTAAACATTGTGTTGATCACAATTTCAATCACAGTCAAATTAATTATTAACATCAATATCATTCAAATCGTAACAAATGTACCCGATAAATGAATACATTATAATAGTTCCTTCTGCTTCATTATCAAAAGTATTTAAATATTACAACAAGAATAAAACATCCAAGCCCATAACGTATCCTTCTCCCGTGAAAATATGTGGACATAGATCATAGACGTATACACACCTTGTCCAATACACCTATAATTTGATGTCTATACATGTATTCAATTCAATATGACAATTGTCCGAATTAAGGTCTACTGACATGCTGGCTTACTACAGTCAAGTTTGAAACAGCTTCACTTTTGCGTCTAATTTAAATTGTAAACCTCAATTGTCATTGTTTTTAATGTATATATTTAGCATAAACATAAAAAAATACATTATTTTGAACAATTAGTTGGTTCAGTAAATTAAATTATAGTGACAAAGTAGCCCAAATTACTTGCCTATCGAGCCGATGAAAAACATAAATAGACAGCATGAAAGGTGAACCGGAAATCAGTTGTCCCTTTTCCTAGCCACACATGCGCGCCGTAAGTTCACGACGATCTCGCGCCGGTTGGTTGTCCATATCTAGAGGTCTATGATAAAATATATGTATGTGTGTCTGATAGCGTGGGAATGAATAAATAAATAAATGAATAAATGAATGAATGAATGAATGAATGAATGAATGAATGAATGAATGAATGAATGAATGAATGAATGAATGAATGAATGGGTTGAATTAATAAATAAATGAATGAATGGATTAAATGAATTAATTAGTGAATGGATTGAATTAATAAATGAATGAATGAATGAATAAATGAATGAATGAATGAACGAATGAATGAATGAATTGATTGAATAAATAAATGAATGAATGAATAAATGAATGAATGAATGAATGAATGAATGAATGAATGAATGAATGAATGAATGAATGAATGAATAAATGAATGAATGAATGAATGAATGAATGAATGAATAAATGAATGAATGAATGAATGAATGATGAATGAAAGAATGAATGAATGAATGAATGAATGAATGAATGAATGAATGAATGAATGAATGAATGAATGAGAATGAATGAATGAATGAATGAATGAATGAATGAATGAATAAATGAATGAATGAATGAATGAATGAATGAATGAATGAATGAATGAATGAATGAATGAATGAATGAATGAATGAATGCAGGTTCACTTGTGTGTTTATATAGATTTAACTGGGCCACGAAAATCTCCCGGAGATGATGAGTAATGAATCATGTTTGCCCACCGTCCGCGACGCTGGCCCAATATTAAAACGACATTTCCTTATCGCTTCGTATTTTACTGGATAACATCACATATGACATTGCTACGATAAACATTGCTTCAAACAAAAGGTCACAGAGTACTGCACTTCTAACCCACTAAAGCTTTACTTTTATATAGCAGTACCATGCAAGTACTTATGTGGAAAAGCGATTGTAAGTTAGTCTAAATGAAAAAAAAACACTTACCTAATGAACCACATATAAAAAGCTCATTGACTACTGGACCAACCTTTGTAGTACAAACGTAACACTTTTGTATTAGCAGCATGAAACAAATACTTCTGGGAACAAGCGATTGTAAGTTTGACAAAAGCAAATATTTAGATTAATACACGTCCTGTTTGAAATTAATAAGTTGAGAAGCACAGTTAAATTACAAAATAGATCAACATGCTGTAAATTCTTAAAACTCCGCGAAAAGGAAAAGGTTAGGGGTTTGGCTATAAAATGGCGGCAGTCAACTGATGTGGTGAACTTTCAATCAAACAGTACTTAGCTGCACAATGGAATGTCTCGGATGAAATATCTCTGAGATTGACGTCCACGACGGACGGACTTGTGTGGTCATTGTGGAGGTATCCGCCCAACCCTTTAAATGCTGGTCCCCATTATATTCACCTTTTCATTTTTTTATTAATGCTAGCTTTTAAACATGCTAAAGATAAAATGTGACATCAATCAACAAGATTTCAAAATCGTTGACCTCCATTTGGTTAAATCTGAATAATTTTCACTCACTTGAAGTTGTGGGTCGCGTCAGCGAGACACAACTTCAGGTGGGTGAAAATTCGAATTAAATAATTTGGTGGCTAAAGGGTTAATAACTTAGTACACAACATTGGCGTGATTATGGTCCAATGGCTTTGACGCCAATGTCTTGTCTTTGAAACACAGGTGCAAAGTCATCACAGTAAACACTGCAAATGATACATTTTAAGTACAGATTTTTAATTTCGAATCTTTTGTTCCATCACATTGACTTATACCTACACCACACTTCATAAAATAATCTTGTAAAATCATTAAGATTGACATGAATGGGTTATTACGTTAGGGCGAATGTCAATCCAAAGTTTGGTATGTGCCGCTAAAATGAGTGACACATACCAAACTTAGTCTGCTGGGGTTGATCTGATCTTAAATAATCACCATTCATGGCCTAATCCACATCCTAAAATGTTAAAGTTTTTTGTGTATTTGATTTAAAAATATGATTGAATTTTGAATAAGCACGTAGATAGATATGTTTGAACTGTGTTATTGGAATTCTGAAATGATAGCTGACCCTAAATAACGAAACCTTGGCTCAGTGTTGTTTAGATATTGGTCCATCGTCTGCGACGCTGGCCCAACGTTAAAAAACCCCATAAGATTGACGTATTGCGTTTGCCGGTTGTTTGGGACACGGCCATTTCCGGATTCGGATTATTGATGTGACTCGTGGAAATTGCCCTCAATCATTGTTCTGTGGTGGGCATAACCCAGCAAACACGAGACATTCACCCAATGCTGTTTTATTGTTGGGCCAGCGTCGCAGACGGTGAGCCAACATTAAACCAGCATTGGGTGAATGTTTTGCGAAGAACGTCAGACGTCATTGCGCCGACACATCATCATTATCAGGTCATAACTCGATGCTGAATCTGAAATTTATGGTACTTATAGAAGAAATAACGAATGTGATGTTGTGAGTTGTACTTTCTGAGATTGTCACAGGAATTGAAGGGTGACTATATCAAATAAAATTTCTTATTGTGGTGGATTATGCCATATTTAATCCAACGATGCAATGCAATGTCATTCCATGCCCTGCTATGCCATGCTATACCATGCCATGCCATGCCATGTCATGCCATTCTGCGCCGTGTCGTGTCATAGCATGACATGTGACATGGCATGACATCACATAATATGCCATGTCATGTCGTGTCCTGTCATGTGACGACATAATTTATCATATCATATCATGTCACGTCATGACATAACATGATATGACATGCTAACCAACCATTCTCATGTATAATATCTCACAAAAATGTATTGATTGGTACTTGTCCAGCCACTGAAGTGTCATAAGGATTCCAGTGTTACTGATGTGCTGATCCCATGTGATTTATTGAGACTGTATAACTATACACGAGACGGTCTGAGACTAGATTAGTGGTTGTGAAAATAGTCTTACAAAGACAATAAATTGATTCAAAATTACAACCACTTGGTGACAGAAAATCGACTGAATTCTTTGGCTGAGAAGGGACAATACACCCACCTGGTGCTCGTAGTTTTTTAACTCTTCAGGATATTTCCAATTTTTTGCCATCAACCACATTATGAAACTGTCACATATGCCAACCGATCTTACACCTTGTTGCTGTGTAAGAGATACATACAAGTACCACTATTTACTACTTGTCATCAACACAGGTGTCATCAACCTGTTTACTCAAGTACCATACGTTATAACTCAATACTTCACGTAGGTCTAATAAGTGAATGTGAAATACCGTATTTTATAATACGCTCTCTTCACACATCGAATGTAAGCAGGTTATTTTATTTATACTAGCGTTGTTAACAAGTACTGAACTATATTTAGCCTATGTGCACTTGCGTTGATTTACTACCTACAAACTTCTTTGTAGTACAAATAACACTCTATTATGGGACTTTCTACTTGCATAACTGTTATCTGTTTAATTACTTTTTTCAACTGTTTGTGTCACAATTATGTATTGAATGTTTTATTTTTCATATAAGCGATTGGGCCCTTACTACTTACTTACTATCTTTTCATTTCAGCGAAGTGTGTCTGTTACCTCAATGGTTTATTAGCCGGATCAAGTTTGAATTTCAGCGGGGGTAATTTGCACGTCGCCATTGATATGGACTTACGTATCCTGGTAAACACGGTACATAAAACAATGTTGATTTAATATTAGATCACCTTCTGCGACGCTGGCCCAACATTGAATGACTATGTTTACGGGGATATGTCTACCGTAATCCACACATCAGTCTATCGCAAGATCGCTACATGTGAAATGTATTTTATTACAGACACTTTATTACAGATACGGATACATGCAGTAGCGGATCCAGAGGTGGTGGGTCACATGGGTTCCATCACCAGCCCCTCCCCTAATTTTCAAAAATAAAATTGCCAGAAAATCGCTTAAAGTTGCCCAAACATCGCTCTTTTACACTGTCTGTCAGACGACGAGATAGCGCTGGGTGCCATGCACGCCGCTATGCAGCCTTCACAACCTTTTTGCCAGGACGGTTTAATTGGGCGTTCACATTATAATCATGTGACAGTTGTCACAATAGATAAAAGCCGCGTGAATGACACGGGTGGCAGCTTGTGATATAACCTGTATAAGCATTACAGAAACCCCTATATAGATAGCGCCGGGGGGAAATGATACTTTGATACTGATATCTATTTTAAAATGGTTTCCAAGTGAGAAATGTTATTGAAAATAAAAAGGCGCGACGCATCTAGTTCATGTGGGGTAAGGGATTTCAGCACATTTCGAAACAACGATCTTTTGACCATCCCGATCGAAGCTGCATTACTACTTTTTAATTCATTTTATTTTCTACCGCAATTCCCAACACAATACAAGTCAAGGAACTTGTACATAACCTCCTTGATACAAGTGACCTGGAATATTTTAAAATTGGTGCTTCATTCTAAATTTACACACTCACGTTTGATCAATATTATTTTTGTGGAAAGGCAGTTTAAATACGTTTAAAAACGCCGCCCGGGATACTGAAAGGGGAATATACCATAATTACGTGGTCTACTCCCTGCCAGGACTCGAATTTCAAATACTGGAGGGCCGTGTCATGTATACTCCACACAGTTTTATAAACGAATATGCAAAGAACAAAACCTGTCAAGGTAACCATCTATGATGGACAGCTTTACTGGATGTTATCAATTTGAGTTATCACATCTTGGTATCCACAGAAAACTTCAGTTGAGTGTTTTAGTCACAGCTATACCCAAGAGTTGCTATAATACATTTTTATTAAAACTTTAACACGTGCCCTCCTGAATTGTTTGTCGTTATGTTTCATCCATTCAATGAATTCCATATTCTCAGGGATGTTGAGGGAAGATGACAAAATGATCCGAGAATTTTTTTTTTAAATTTTTTCAAAGAGCGATCGAGCAAATTGGAAAAAGGCTACTCCCAGGATCTAGTGAAACAGACTGTAGCTAAGTGATTTATGATGATTTCAAATTGAAATAACCCTTTGGTCTCTATTGTCTGTATAACAAATATTTCATAGGTTGTAAGGGCTAAACTGTTTTATCAAACTCGGTGACATTTTTTTTTCTTTGAAACATTCTTGGAATCGTATATATTACTGGTTTACCAGTAGAAGGGTTAACCCTTACAATGCTGAATTATTTTTAAATAAACTATGGAGACTAAAGGGTTTTGTTTGAAATCATTTAAAATCATCATAAATGTCTTAGTTAGCTCTTTCTGTTTCATGTGAATACTTATGTTATGGGTCTACGGCCTTTATAAATATTATAATTCTGTCAGTGCAGTAAATAAGTATATTATAATATACATGTGAATACAGATGGACAGGAATAGGCAAGGTCCGTACACTGCCTTTAAAACATTGAAAAACATTTTTAACCCTTTGTTTTCAAGGCTTTGAAAACTTTGAAAACCACAATATAATCTTGGAAAGCATTGCATTTTTTTTATAAGGGGAAAGTGTCTCTAGCATGAGAGTGATGGTGATCATGGTTGGCAGCATGCACATAATATACACGGGGAGAGTCTGCACGTGTAATATCCTGGTAAATGTTGTAACCGAACTACTGGAATGTAAGACAGATTCCATGGTCGGCGGATAGGATGGACAGTCTAATCTTACACATTACAAGAAAAACTGGAACAATGATATATTATTATCTTTTTTGATTTGGAGCCACTTAAAATTTCCGCCATATTGGATTTCAAAATGAATGCTCTGGAAAATGCAATGGTGAATTGTTTCGATTTCACATCAGCTAGATAATTGAGTGTGGCCTATAATTGACTAGAGTCGTTTTTAATCCATTTTATATGACGATCAAATCACTGTTATTGGAAACGAAATGCGTTTTTAAACATCAAGATTTGCAAATGTTTGGTCTCAAGTTAAACAAATACGAGTAATTTTCACCCATTTGAATTTGTGGATCGCGGTAGCGAGACACAACTTCAAGTGGGTGAAAATTAAATTATTTAATTTAGCGGTTTAAGGGTTAAAAATGGAGAATTTCAGCATCTGAGCATTGAAAAAGCTTTGTAAAGTTCAGAATTTCATCCTCTGAAATTCCCTGAATACGTGTATGAACCATGACCCCCGCCATTCCCAGTTCATATACTTACATCCCTGCATGTGTTTGTGATTTGTAGAGACGAGTGCTGGGCGGGTCAGCCCCGCGGGTCATATAGTGCTCCAGGAACAAGGGCCGCCGGATCAACGCCAGAGCAGCGTCGCCGGACGTTGCACTGGCGTTGATCCAACGGCGGGAGCTCCCTGTCAGCGTTCCAGAAGGGACCCTGCATCAATGAATTACCATTATTGGACCCACATATCAGTGCAGGATCATAAGCGAGCGTGTTAGATCTGCCCATTGATAAATGAGGCTGTCCGAATGCCATCAAACAAGAGATATTGACCTCGCGTTGACCTGGATATGAAATATCTGCACCAATCAGAGTTCGAGCATACATCTTGTTCGTGAATAGAAACAATGAGTGTCATGCGTTAAAAACAGCCCACCATGTACTTTTGCGCGTCCTCTCATTTTCAAAAGGTTTAGAAAAATAGAGGATATGGAACCATTTCCATTCCAATACTGACTGCACGATGTGCTCTGCTTCAGACACATGTCTTACATTGTCGTACATGCCCTGGTCAGCGAGGGTGGTCATTCTGGGACAGAACCCAGTAGTGGGGGCTCTTAGGTAATTGGGTGTGCACTTCTGGATAAAATTGTGAATTTTGGCACACAAATTGTTGAGATATCGCTTTACAGGAATTTTGATGGAAGCAAGTTGGTACGTCCACATTTTGGCCGCCATCTTGTTTTTCAAAATGGCCGCCACTTAAGACCTATATTCAGAAATATTTCATAAAGGAAGACAATTAGAGAGCTCGTAACAAGCTGATTTTTTTACGAAAGAACCCTAGATGTATGTGGATTAACATAGTAAACGTTCTAGAAAATCCTCCTCAAGCACTCTGATATATGCAAGATGGCGTCCAAAATGGCCGCCAGCGTATAGTCATATTTAATAAATAGCGTAAAATGATCGATTTTAGCTCGATTTTCTTTTGTAATACACCATTTCAAATAGTTTCGTGGACAGTAAAGCTATATAGACCACCCCCAGCAATTTTGAAAACATATTTAACCCTTTTGTCCCAAGAGGCTTTTTAGTGAACGTCCCTGTAACCTCTTTTGGGAAAACATTATTATTTAGATTCAATTAATTAAATATTAATGGTGATGCATATTGGTTATAGTGATATAGCTATATTAAATGCACGCTTATTGGTTAACTAATTTGTATTTTAAGTTATTCAAGATGGCGTCCAATATGGCTGCCAGAGTATGGGCAGATTTGCAAAATTGTGTAAATTCTTCAATTTTTTATCAATTTTCTTTAGTAATACATCATTTCAACTATTTTTATGGTCTGTGAGTCCATGTAAACTACTCCCGGACAACGTTAAGCAATATTTAGCACCTTAACATGAGGGTTTTCAATTGGCGACATAAAACATCCAAAATGTAGTTGGTGAGTCTCTTAGCCCATAAGCCTTTTCAGCTGTTTTTTTCGGACGTGAAACTGATTTATGTTTTTTTAAATGTCACAGTATCCTTAGTGGATACGTTATCCCTGTAATGATATTACCTAGTTAATATTGAAGATGTTTTGGTCATATAGTCAACAATGTGTTTAGGACTAATGAGAGTGAGTATGACATAGGCCTACTAACCAAAACCTTCCTCTGTCGATCACATCCTCATCAGATCGCTGGCTTAGGGAAGTTTGGAAAGATCATTTGAAGATATATTGCATGTACATGACATGTGATTGCATGTAGGTGATATGCCACTACTTGCCTACAGTCCTCGTTTGGGGGACAGCGAGTATAATTTTTGTCTGTATGAAACTATTACTTGAATGCATTCCCCTGGTAATAATGTCACCATACATATATTGATCACAAACTATGGGTAGAAAATACTTGATGGATTAATACTCAATTTAGTGCAAATAGTATAGTAGATAAGGTAACCTATTGTGCATTTTATGATTAAAGCATGAAATTTCTACGACCTGTAGAACATATCCTAAGGGTCATTTTCAGATGTGGAGGTAAACTGGATTTGACCTCTGATGACCTCTAGAGGTCATTGACCTCGAAAGGTCAAAATATTCACTGGAAAAGCAAATAAGTAGTGAAACTTGTATATTACAATATCTATATTTTGTTTCTATGGCCCAAAAGTGTGTCAAATACTCAAAGATACTGTTTTGAATCATAAAAATAGCACCAAGGTCATGTCAAGGTCACACCAAGGTCATTTAAAGGTCAAAGTGGCAGAAAATAGTTAAAAAATTTAATTTTTATCAATTTCTACCCTGTTGTTGTGCAGTCATTTATTGCAAAGGACTGGTTTTGACATATTCTTCGTCCTATGTATTTTCCACACAGATTTGAGGATATTAAGGGCAGTATCAACCTTGGGAGGGGGGAGGCTCTCCTAGGTATTCCACTTATTACGCTCCTTCCTCAATATTGAGTTGAACGGGCCAAATTACAATTATGCCTCACTGTAAAACATTAACTTGGGCTCCCATAGCAAAATATTGATAAAAAATTGGGATATGAAGTTTGACATCGAGTGGGGTTGTGTTTTACTGAAGTACCATCCGAAATCAATTTGAAGGTCATGTCAAGGTCATTTCAAGGTCAAACTGGCAAAAACTGTTACCAAGATCACATGTCTTCTTCAGAGCTGTTCCAATTTCTGGTGGCATGTATACAATTTGTCTTGAATCACATCTATCTACATCAACTTAACTTTATGCAGGTGAGCCATATATGATAATTTAAAGATTGGTTTTAGGCCCATTGGTTATACATTTGATAGCCTCCATGTAGCAATCATGTCTCCCTCAATAAGTTTGGTCAACAAAGCAGTGTCTTCTAATTTGGGACCACATTATTATCTATAGGCCGACTGTAGACAGATGCATATTGTAAGCCATGTGAGCCATTGGCATAGCGTTGACGCCATCACCTTTATCTAGTCTCTCCAGTCTAATGTTCCAGGTAGCTGGAAGCTGTTAGAAGACCACATACATTCAGAAAAAATGACGGCTGTTTATACTGATTATAACTGCTCGATTCTAACGTTTAATTGTATATATATTCTTAGCGTGACCATATGGCCTAATATCCCAATAGAAGTGGCGAGCATGTTTATATCCCACGACTGTGGGGGGAGGGGGATTTTAGTCGCGGTGGGATATATCAAGCGTGAGGCATCCGGCGATATTTATTTTTTGTGGGTGTAATAACTAAAAAACTAGTAGTCATTTTTTTTAAATTTGAAATCACATTCTCAACAACGTGGGGATGAGCAAGTGAGTTATTAAACATGCTACCAAAATGCAAAAAATATCTTCATAATTTTTTGTGGGGGAAAAAACGAAAAACCTTCATCAGAAATTATCCAAATCTTACACTCACATTCCCAACGATATGGAGATGTATAGGCAATTTGTTAAAGATTTCACTGAAATTTAAAATGGCCGCCACAAATCAACTTTATAATTTATTGCGCCGCGAAAATCTCAAACTTTGTAAGAAATTAGTCAAATTTCACAATCCAATTCTCCACGATATGGAGATGTGCAGGTTATTTTTTAAACATACCAGATACTAGAATTAATTTCTAGGCTACATTAATTTTTCAAAAAGCATGGCAAAATATCGATGTTATGACTTTTTGTTTTCTCGTTAAATTAAGACCCTGTCACCATGTTATATATCGAACCGATTATTCCATCGTTCGGTATTCAATCCAATTCATACTGGATAGACTACATTATTTTCTATTAGGACAAGGCGCTTTTCCATGACTTGTGGGCAACAGTTGCATTTTTACTAGACTAACCCTATCACAGGCATGAAATAGGATATATAATATTAACTACTTTGCATATACTATTCCGTTATAACGGTCTAGTATTTCGTTTTAGCGGTATGGTATTTCGTTATAACGGTTTACTAATCTGTTATAACGAGCTACTGTTCCGTTATAACGTAGGTTTTCTATTTTGTTATAACGGTCTAGTATTTCGTTATAACGACATACTAATCTATTATAACAGCCTACTATTCCGTCATAACGGTCTATTATTTCGTGATAATATTACATTATTTCGTTATAACGGTCTACTTATCCGTTAAAACGGTCTACTAATCCGTTATAACGGTGCATTATTACAATACAACGGTCTATTATTGCGTTAAAACTGGCTAGTATTTCGTTACAACGGTATACTATTTTGCAACAATGGTCTAGTATTTATATAGCGGTCTAGTATTTCGCTATAGCGGTCTAGAGTTTCGTTATAGCGGTCTACTAATCCGTCATAGCGGCCTACTAATCCGTTATAACGGTCTACCAATCCGTTATAGCCGCCTCCTAATCCGTTATAACGGCCTACCAATCCGTTATAACGGCCTACTAATCCGTTATGACGGCCTACTAATCCGTTATGACGGCCTACTAATCCGTTATAACGGTCGACCAATCCGTTATAACGGCATACTAATACGTTATAACGGCCTACCAATCCGTTATAACGGCCTACTAATCCGTCATAACGGCCTACTAATCCGTTATAACGGCCTACTAAACCGTTATGACGGCCTACTAATCCGTTATAACGGTCAACTAATCCGTTATAACGGTCTACTAATCCGTTATAACGGCCTACTAATCCGTTATAACGGCCTACTTATCCGTTATAACGGCCTATTTATCCGTTATAACGGCCTACTAATCTGTTATGACGGCCTACTAATCCGTTATAACGGCCTCCCAATCCGTTATAACGGCCTACTAATCCGTTATGACGGCCTACTAATCCGTTATAACGGTCTACTAATCCGTCATAGCGGTCTACTAATCAGTTATAACGGCCTACTAATCCGTTATAACGGCCTACCAATCCGTTATAACGGCCCACCAATCCGTTATAACGGCCTACTAATCCGTTATAATGGTCTACCAACCTGTTATAACGGCCTACCAATCCGTTATAACGGCCTACTAATCCGTTATAACGGCCCACTAATCCGTTATTATGGTCTACCAGTCCGTAATAACGGTCTACCAATCCGTTATAACGGCCTACCAATCCGTTATAACGGCCTACCAATCCGTTATAACGGCCTACTAATCCGTTATGATGGTCCACCAGTCCGTAATGACGGTCTACCAATCCGTTATAACGGCCTACTAATCCGTCATAACGGCCTACTAATTCGTTATAACGGCCTACTAATCCGTTATGATGGTCTACTAATCCGTTATAACGGTCTATTATTCCGTTATAGCGGCCTACTAATCCGTTATAGCGGCCTACTAAACCGTTATAGTGGCCTACTAATCCGTTATAACGGCCTACCAATCCGTTATAACGGCCTACTAATCCGTTATGACGGTCTACTAATCCGTCATAACGGTCTACTAATCCGTTATAGCGGCCTACTAATCTTTTATAGCGGCCTACTAATCCGTTATAGTGGCCTACTAATCTGTTATAACGGCCTACCAATCCGTTATAACGGCCTACTAATCCGTTATGACGGTCTACTAATCCGTCATAACGGTCTACTAATCCGTTATAATGGTCTGCTAATCAGTTATAGCGGCCCACTAATCATTTATAACGGCCCACCAATCCGTAATAACGGCCTACTAATTTGTTATAACGGCCTACTAATCCGTTAAAACGGCCTGCTAATCCGCTATAACGGCCCACTAATCAGTTATAACGTCCTAATAATCGATTATAACGGCATGCTAATCCGTTATAACAGCCTACTAATCCGTTATAGTGACCTACTAATCCGTTATAGAGGTCTGCTTATCCGTTATAGCGGCTTGCTAATCCGTTATAACGGTCTACTAATCCGTTATAACGGTCTACTATCCTTTTATGACGGTCTAGTATTTCGTTATAACGGTGTACTATTTTGTTATAAACCGTCACCAATTGACATATTGGTTTAAATGTGTGGTATAGCCCTAGTCACGATACCACGAAAACATACTAGTATTTAATTGGATTATAACACTGTGAATAACATCATATCGCTGTATATTTGTAAAATACTGATTAACGTTGCCTCTCACTCTGGTATAAACTAATCGATGTACAAGATGGCTACAGTTGACATACAAAGAGGGCACCCTTCGGCTTCCTGAAATTGGGCTTCCAAGGTCAAGTTAGGATCATTTCAATGGTGTGTGTTTTCATATAATATATTGGGACTATAATGACTGTGTGTTGTCACTATCACCAAAATTGTATTATATATCTGATACATATTCTGAAAATAAATGCTGAATTTCAAGAGGTCAACGGGTTTGTAAGTAAGTAAAGGTATATATTTTAAGGATTTTTGCCAGTTTGACCTCCAAGTGACCTTGGTATCACATGTACGTTGTTTTCAGACGGTACCCCAGTAAAACACAATTCCAAACCATGCTATCCTTCATATCCAATTATCTATCGATATTTTGCCATGCGAGCCCAAGCTAATGTTTCACACTGCTGCACGCTGCAATTTTGCTTGTTTAAATAAACATTGAGAAATGAGTGTAATAAGGGGAATAAGGCTGTGATATACCCCTCCCAGGGTTGACACTGCCCTCAATTTCTTGAAAATGTGTGTGGACAATATGTCTGACCGATAATGTCTTAAAATCAGTCTTTGTAATAGTTTATTGCACCACTAACCGTGTTGAATTTGATAAAAAGTGGATATTTTCACATTTTTTGTTGTTTTGACCTTGTAATGACCTTGATGTAACTTTGCTATGACTTTGGTGTTATTATTATCATTAATAGTAGTCTCCTTGAGCAATTGACATATTTCTGGAATACAAAAATAGTTTATATATATGGTAATACACAATGTTCACCACTTTTTGCTGAGTATTTCGACCTTTTGATGTCGATGACCTCTAGAGGTCACCAGGGGTCAAATCTTGCTTACCTCCACAATTTAAAGTAAAGATTAGGATATTTTCTAATAATGGTAGAAGTTTCATGCCTTAATCATAAAATGCACAATTGTTTCATTATAGGAGCTTAATATAAACATTACACTATGACTCGAGTATTTTGCCGAACTTTCTGAAAAATTGATGCAGCCTAGAAATTAATTATGGTATCCGGTATGATTTTTGAAGGTTTGGCCTTGAAATGACCTTGATATGACCTTAACGTTGTTATTCGACGGTACCTCAGTAAAACATAATCCCAGCCCATGTCAGACTTCCCAGCCCAATAATGCATCAATAGTTTGCTATGGGAGCACAAACTGATGTTTAAAACCTGCTGCACACTGTAATTTTGCTCGTCCAATTAAACAATGAGGAAGGGGTGTAGTAAGGGGAATACTTAGGGTGTATTTTCCCTCCCAAGTTAAATACTGCCCTCAATCTCCTAAAATGCACATGGAAAAGATATCTGACCAAGACTGTGTCAAAACCAATCCTTTGTAATAGATGACTGCATCACTAGTATTGGTAAAATTGATTAAAAGTGGATATTTTCACTATTTGTTGCCATTTTGACCTTCAAATGACCCTAAAGTGACCTTGACGTGACCTTGGAGTTATGTTTATGATTAACAGCAGTCTCTTAGAGTATTTGGCACACTTCTGGAATACAAAAACATTTCATAGATATTGTAATACACAATTTTCACCACTTCTTGGCTTCGCTATTGGATATTTTGACCTTTAGAGGTCAATGACCTCTAGAGGTCATCAGGGGTAAAATCTAACTTACCTCCACATCTTAAAATAAACCCCAGGATATGTACTAATAATGGTGGAACTTTCATGCTTTAATCATAAAATGCACAATGGTTTCGTTATGGGAGCTTAACCACTACACTAAAATGATCCTCAGGGGCTCTAGATGTACCTTTTTGAGCTATGTCTACTTTCAGTACGGTACTTTGACCCAGTTTGAAGTTGCGCTCTTGTCCGGGCCATAACTTTGAAACTATTGGTTTGATGGACCAAATGTTGTACAATGATTCGCAGGAGCTCTAGATGTGCTGTTTGGGGTTTCTATACTTTGGTCCACTTTCTATACTACTTTGACCTAGTTTAGTATGTTTGACCTTGATGAATCGTTACCAAATTTGGTACAATCCAGTAACTCTAGGTGTACCTTCGTGGTTACTGTCCTTTAGTTTACTTTTAATTTTGTACCTACGACTCAGTTAAGTGTCTTTGACGGTTCTTTTCACTTGATCATTTTGATGGATTGTTGCCATCCTGTTAATCCTGGAGTAAGTCGGGATGTAAAAATGTGATTTACTTACAAACTCATCACATGGTCACACGAGGTTGCAACTCTCCTATTCTGATCACGATCAGTAGTATGGCCAGTTGTATGGCAATCCTTATTGCCTATGATACTGCTACAATGGCGCACAAAATTCGTATGAAATTGTGCCCCTGCATGATCAGCTGCAGACGTTTTTGGGCACTGTATACGCACACCATGATAAAAAACAATCTTGTCTGGTACAGATTCAAACATCATATGCATACCTCCAGTCTACGAACACACAGCCGATCTAAATGAATCATCGCAGCCAGCCAGTTTTCACAGAGTATGAACGTTGTTAATAAGCATATCGATCATTCTTTATTTGTCAGCTGCACCACAACACACCGTTGCAGATAATTCTGAAATGTTTTTTGAGGCTGGAGAGGGTTATGATAAAGGCCATCGATGTGGTATCAACAATTCAAACTCCTCTGACATTACAAGAGAAAAAAGTGGCGGTAGCATCAGGCCTACGAGTCTTTAGACACCAGTCCGGATATACACAACAGAGTCAGTTCTAAGCCTGATTGGCAGAAGCAGCTGCTTTTGAAAACCGTTAGTTCCATTCAAGCTATTGGTGTATGTTCAGCGCTATGTTCAACACATGAAACATGTTAAATACCCAATAACTCGTTCAGAAGGCTTCTCAGAACTTTGTTTGTCGTTTGTAGATTGATTGTGTCCCATTGGATCGTCTGACAGCATAACAGGATAGAAATACAAAATGATTTTTTTATTAAAAAAAAAATTATCATGCAGCCCTGTTACAATTAATTAAGACTCGTCTCTATTAAAGTAGATTTCACACAAGAGCTCTATATACACTGTCATTATAAATACACCACTTTTCCAGCGGCAATTGATTGTCGTCAACATACCAGTGCATGCATTAGAACACCTGTATATTCGTTAAAGTTACATGTATCAGTGATAATGTTTGTGATCCAGTATGTGTATGGTGACATTATTACCATGCGGATACACTGACAATAAGTGGTTCACGCAGAAAACATCACACTTACATGCAATATATCATCAAATGATCTGTCCAACACAAATCGGTTTCACACCTGGAAAACAGCTGTAAAAGTTTATGGTCCAAGTGGTTCATTAATTATATTCTGGATGTTTTTTGTCGCCAAATGAAAACTTTCATGTTCAGGTGTTAAATATTACTCAACATTGACGGAGAGTAGTTTAGATGAGCTCACATACCATAAAACTAGTTGAAATGACGAATTTGCAGTCATCTTGGACGCCATTTTAAATAATTAAAAATACAAATTAATTGACCAATAAGTGTGACTTCACTATAACTACATTACTGACACCAATACATCACCAATAATATGGAATTAATTGATTATAAATAATAAAGTTGCCCCAATAAAGGTTACAGAGGCGTCAGCTGAAAAGCATAGGGATAAAAGGGTTAAATATATTTTTTAAATAGATGGGGTAGTCTATATAGATTTACTAATCACGAAACTATTTGAAATGGTCCATGAAAAACAAATGAGCTAAAATCTATCAATTCACGCAAAAAAACATAAATCAGTCTCACACCCGAAAAACAGCTGGAAAAGTTTAAGGGCTAAGTGATTCACCAACTATATTTTGGTATAGCGCTATGTCGCTAATTGAAAACTCTCCATGTCAAGATGCTTAATATTGCTCAGCGTTGTCTGGGAGTAGTTTAGATGGACTCACAGACCATAAAAATAGTTGAAATGATGTATTACAAAAGAAAATTGATATAACATCCAATAATTTACACAATTTCTTAAATCTTCTCATACACTGGCAGCCATCTTGAACGCCATCTTGAATAAATAAAAATACAAATTAAGTGACCAACATAAGCGTGCCTTTAATATGCCTTTAATATAGTATTACTGACACAAATATACATCACAACTAATACTTAATTATTTGATTATAAATAAATGTTTTCCCAATAGAGATTACAGGGGCGTTCGCTAAAAAGCCTCTTGTGATGAAAGGGTTAAATATGTTTTCAAAATTCTGGGGGTGGTCTATATAGCTTTATTGACCATGAAACTATTTGACATGGTGTATTACAAAAGAAAATTGAGCTAAAATCGATCATTTTACGCTATTTATCAATTATGACAATACGCTGGCGGCCATCTTGGACGCCATCTTGAATATGTCAGAGTGCTTTGGAAGGATTTTCTAGAACGTTTACTATGTTATTCTACATACCTCTAAGGTTCTTTCATGAAAAAATTAGCTTGCTATGAGCTCTCTAAGTGTCTTCCTTTTCGAAATATTGCTAAATATAGGTCCCAAGTGGCGGCCATTTTGAAAACCAAGATGGCGGCCAAAAACTGGACGTACCAACTTGCTTCCATCAAAATTCCTGTACAGGATGATCTCAACTATCTGTCTGCCAAAATTCACAATTTTATCCAGAAGTGCACACTTCATCTCATATATTGACCTAAGAGCCCCCACTACAGAAGACACGAGACGTTGAATCAATGCTGGCTTAACGTTGGTCCACCGTATAGACGGTAGACCAACGGTAAACTAATATTAATTCATGTATTGTGTCTGCTGGGAAGTGTGCATACATGCCACATACGCCACACCAGGAATGCATTTCAATGCTTCGGAGTTGTATTGGATAATTCGTAAACTTGTGTTTCTATTTTCATTGGTTGATTATTTGATAGGTTTATTATTATTATTATTTTTTTTTTTCCGACTGACTGACTGACTGACTGACTGACTGACTGATTGATTGATTGATTGATTGATTGATTGATTGATTGATTGATTGATTGATTGATTGATTGATTGATTGATTGATTGATTGATTGATTGATTGATTGATTGATTGATTGATTGATTGATTGATTGATTGATTGATTGATTGATTGATTGATTGATTGATTGATTGATTGATTGATTGATTGATTGATTGATTGATGGACTGGCATAGCATGGCATGACATGGCATGGCATGGCACGTTTGGTGTAATGGTAAATATGGTATTTCGTATTATTTCTACAGAAAAATACTCTGTTACGAGTGTACTAATTCTGTGAGAGGTTTTATGTACTGTTGTCATGGTAACACGGCTATTACGTAACAGCCCTTTATCTTGGACGAGTGGACCCCTCCACCCAGCACCACCACCCACGGGGGAGTGAGCTGATGGATCTGTCGTCTGAAGATCCTGATAACTGAGACATCATCGATATTGTCTTGTACTCAGTTTTTTGCTTGTGATTGTAGTCCCAGGAAAAAGCGAGACATTGTCCAATTGCTGGTTCAATGCGGAGCCTGCGTCGTAGACGCTGGACCAACATTGAACCAGCAATGGGACAATTTATCGTGTTTGCTGGTTTTTTGTCACATAATTCTGCCCAGCAAGCAACCAAGCAACCAAGCACCAAGTATCGATCTGTTTACCATTTTTCCACACATGTGTCACTTATAAATGTATCAAATCTGCATGAAATGATTGATGTAATAAGTGCACAACGTTATCATGACGTTGTGCAGGAAAGCAAACGATTTTTTTGTGAAATGTTATACTCATATAAACAAATATACGAATTTACATTATTTGGGTACAGATGAAAATTATTACTCACTTGAGTCCCAAGGCCGCGCTCGTAGATCGTTTGGATAAGTGCCGAGTACTTAGTAAATATCGTGAAAAGTCTACATACTTTACCTGGAACTAAATCAGGTTCCTATTGATTATGTCTACTTAATGTACCAGGGACTAAAAGCGGGCTGCTTTCCTACTTTATTCAGTAGGCGTGCCATAAAAATAAAGTTAACCCTAATCCTGCTGATCATGACTATTGTCGTTTTTAATCCACTTATTAGTCGACCAAATCACTGTTATTAGGAATGAAATGTGTGTCTAAACATCAAGATTTGCAAATATGTGTGCTCACATTAAGCAAATATGAGTAATTTTCAGCCACTTGAAGTTGTGGGTCGCGGTAGCGAGACACAGCTTCAAGGGGATGAAAATTAAAATAAATTAAATTATCAAGATAAGGGTTAACAATGATAAGGGACGCTTATTATTACAGTAATATTATAATATTATATGTAGTCAATGCAATCCCTAAGAATTAAAGGGTCGTTTCTGTAACTCTGAAAGTGGGAGATTTGATTCTTTAATCTTAAAGGTGATATATCACCCTTTATATAGTATGAATAATTTTGTGACTAATAAATCAAAGTTGCCACAAGATGGGGCACAAGTGTTTCCTCTGAGAGGGTCACATGATAGCCAATCACCCCCATATATGGTGTGATTTGCTATCAAAGACCCTCTGAGAGGGTCACATGATAGCCAATCACCCCATATAAGGACATCATTATTTATACCATATAAGGGGTGATAGATCACCTTTAACGTTGTGTAATAATAATTGTGACATACTTACACTGTCAGGCAAACCAAACAGTAGTAACTGCTTATTTTTCATGTTAACAAAAATTATTACTACTGTTTGCTGTCACAGGGCAGTTCGGACGAGATGGTGGCACACTGTTGTTTTAATTTTGGGCCAGCGTCGTAGACGGTGGCCTCTTAAAGCGCTTCATTAAAAAATTAAATTTTCACCCACTTGAAGTTGTGCTTCGCTATCGCGACCCACAACTTCAAGTGGGTGAAAATTACTCGTACTCGTTATAATTTGAGACTAAGCGTTTGCAAATCTTGATGTTAAAGGTGATCTATCACCCCTTATATGGTATGAATAATTATGTCCTTATATGGGGTGATCGGCTATCATGTGACCCTCTCAGAGGGTCACATGATAGCAAATCACCCCATATATGGGGGTGATTGGCTATCGTGTGACCCTCTCAGAGGGTCACACGATAGCCAAGCACACCATATAAGGAAACACTTGTGCCCCATCTTGTGGCAACTTTGAGTTATTTGTCACAAATTTATTCATACTATATAAGGGGTGATAGATCACCTTTAAAAGATACATTTATTCCCCCATAACTGTAATTTAGCGTGGTAATAAACCTGATTAAAAACTACTTGCTTAGCGGTGTAACATATTGATAGGCATACATACCTAGCGAACATATACATTGACCCAATGTCAGGGGAATATTTGTCAACCTACGACGACGCCGACTCAACATCAGCCACCATTGGGTCAATGTTTGCAGTATACTACTGGTAATAATGTGTAATTATATGATTTTGCGGTTTGCTCGCATGCATCATTATGTCGTGTACAAGCATCCTCTAATTACCTGTGTGATATGTCTGTTATGTGAATGTCATATTATCATATCATCACATGTATAATTATATTTAATAGAGTAATCAGTGTCAGGATGGGTTTTTATTGTAGGAAAATAGATATTTCTTACTCGTGGTGGAAATACTGGTTACTTAATCAAATATTTTGCCGTTTGACATTCGAACCAGTGTATCTATAAACGTCTGATAACAAATAACCAACTCTTAGTATAATAGTGTTGAAAACAGAGAGAACATACTATTAAAAATATTTTTTAAAACAGCTATTTTGTCGATAGTAAATCAAATGTCTGGATGGTGATAACACTAATATAAAATAAAGCTACATCTGCATAGTTATTCCTAAAATTGCCATTTTGCTTTTATTTTAAATGCTTTTAACCTTTTAATCGCTTGTGTATTACTGTTTTAAACAATTTATCGGCAGGTAAAATAACCGACTGAACAAAAAGGTTGACAAATATTTTATTTACATCCACTGGACAATAAACTATTCCAACATGCGATAACCCTGCATTGTATATATATTTACAGTTATTTATCATTGACTATGGCCCGTTTTATATTCCAAACAAAATACAGTCTCTGTGCATTTATACATAATTACATATACATTTATTTGGATTACAAAATAACAATACTATTGTTACACATCGCACGGGATGCAGCCTTTGTGCAACATATGATGTGATCCGGCCTGTAATCTAACCATCAACATGCACCGCCACGCCAAATAGGCCTCTTCCTAACATGTCCAATGTTAGATCCCTGTTATATAAACACTCATTCATTCCACCAGGTTCAGAGGCTGTATGTATTTTATCACAATACATGTCGTTATCCCTGATAATAAAGGGTCGCAACTGCCACTTTTTAAAGTGTCATTTACGACACTTTATCATCTAGGTGGCAATATCCCAACAAACCCGAGACGCTGACACAATGCTGGTCTAACGTCTCGTATTTACTGGGATACATAGATGTTCATTTAACCCTTTAAGCCCTCACGATGCTTTCAAGCATCATTTTACACCATTGAAAACATAAATGTTTTTTTTACAGCTAACGGTTTTTGAATGAAAATTTCCATGAAATTGTTCTACGAATACATAGTAATTTTCTTCAATTTTTCACCCACATCAAATCATCTTCATTCACTACAAGTCGAGAATTGCGAGAGCAATTCGCGGCTTGTAGTGGATGAAGATGACAATGGTAAACTCAGGCTTGAAAGGGTTGAAACACACCACTACATTATTTTCTTTGTCCGACCACTACATTCTAAGCCGGGAATGAAGAGTTATTGTTGATCTAGTACAGACCAATTATCATGGTAGGCCTATGGTATTCAAATCAGTCAGGTGGGACCGAACTGTTGACTATGAGGGATCCTCATTATGGTCGGATGTGTTTTAAGTCAGCTAAAACCCTCGGAATTCTACATTCCTAGCTGTGATAAAGGCCTCAGGCTTCGGCCTCGATCCTTTTCACAGCTAAGAATGTGGATTTCCTCAGTACGTAGATGGACAGTGTAGCACGTCAACTAATTCAAATACAAACTCGCAAGCTATGAACATTTCGCGATATTTTTACATGTCCCAAATACCATAATACGCGAAATAAACATAAACCGTACTAAAACAAAAAAATATACCAGTAAATTACGTGACGGGATAATAATTTGAACACAATTTCATAATGCACGATAAATAATTGTGTTCTCTGAATAATATGTTGTGTTTAAATGTTTAGAAGAATAAAGTTTCACAGATAAAAAGTTGAAATCAATATATTTTTAAAGTATATTCATCATTTTATTCCATTCAAAATGAGAATTGCATCATCTTCTGTGTAATTAAGATTGAGGTACCATTGTTGGATTTCGCACTATGCTCTAGATATATATCTCTCCTGCCAAGCCGATAGCTAGTTACGTTCTTTTTGTTTTGCAGGACAGATAACTACGCATGCCTGTCACAGACTGTGAAAACATAACCACCATAAATATGTATGATTGATCACTGAATGCAGCGTATTTACGTGTAATCGTGGAGATATTAGCGTTTTGACAGGGTATTGTGTGCCAGTTGTATCAACTCTGGGACGGAGAGGGTTAACCCTTGAAGCGCTGAATTTTTGTAGGAAAACAATCGAAACCAAAGGGTTTTTTCGATTAGAAAGTCCGTAAATGTCTTAGTTAGCTCTCTCTGATTCATTTGAATACCTATTTTATGGGTACATGATCTTTAGAAATATGTTTAGTCCTACTCTTACAGTTCGGGGATTGACTTTAGACGTTAGAATCTGAAGTCTAAAGTCGATCCCCGCGCTAAAAGGGTTAACCCTTGCAATTCCGACTGCTGAATTTCAAATGAGTTTATTTTAACCTTCACATCGCTAAACATGAACTATAGTAGTTTTTAATCTGTTTTATTAGCTGATTGAATCACAGTTATTGGGAATGAAATGTGTGTTTAAACATAAAGATTTCCAAATGTTTAGTCTCAAATTAAACATATATGAATAATTTAGAATGTGTGGATCACGGTAGCCAGACACAACTTCAAGGGGGTGAAAATTTAGATTTTTGATGTATAGCGCTTTGATGGTGAATTAGTTAATTATTACATTGTTTCTTTACTAATTGCGTAATTAGATGTAAAAAATAAATAAAACGCGCCTCTTATTTTCGGACAGTGGAAACGTAAGGGTTTTTATGGAGAGGGGATGTTCCCGGGCGGCGGTGCCAGTGGGTCTAGTTGCCATGGTAACCGGAGTAGGCGCGTTGACTCATCGCCATCTCAATAGGCACTTACACAATCCATAAACCCAATATTGGCTCAATGTTGGACCATCGTCTGCGACGCTGGCCCAACATTGAGCCAATATTGGGCCAATGTTAGCTGCCTAGGCACTTACAGCTTTTCTGGGCGGTGCGACCTACTCTATCACAATGCCATGCGCGGTCAGACTAGACACCCTTTACGGGCCACGACCGAAGGGACAAGACGATTGAGAGATTATATTACCCTTACAACGCTGAAATATTTTTGTAAAAAACCATAGAGAGCAAAGGGTTATTTTTAATTTGAAATTATCATAAATGTCTTAGTTAGCTCTTTCCGCTTTATTTTAACACTATGTTATGGGTCCACGGCCGTTGTAAATATTTTACTTTTTGAGTGCGGGGGTCGTCTTTAGACGTCAGGATCTGACGTCTATTAAAGTCAGATTTTGACGTCTAAAGACGGTCCCCGAGCTGAAAGGATTAACGGGCCTATCTCACCACATAGTTTTAGTCATGGCTGTCACAAACGCAAACCTTACCACGGGCATCAACAGTCATTAAATTTTGACTAAAATACTTTCCAATAATATTTTAAAGGACAAGTCCACTCTATACGAACAGCGGGACACATCTGTACCCAGAAAGCACCACGTTGATTACAGAGGTTGTGGCAACTGGGGTACAACAAAAACCAGAAACATACATAGAGTGGTCTAACAGTGACAAGCGAAATGTCAAGTTCATGTTAGAAATTCAAGTATTCTGTCAACAATTCAATTCGTTATGACGTTCCCAATTGGTTGACATTTCAAAGGGCTCCGTGGGATGACACCAATATTGATGCTTAGCTTTGTGTGAAGTTGTGTATCCCGCAGATCATTATTTCAATTTTTTCAAAAATTTTAGATTTTCGAGAACATTTTTATTAACATTTCTAAGAATCCAGAGACAACCCAAACAATCTAATCGTACACCCAAAGGGTGGTTGAATTTTAGATCAGCCCAGCGTTGGGCAGACAATCAGTGCTGCAGGAGACCCCCCCCCCCCGGCCCAAAATTTCAGACACCAATTAACGTCGGTGTCTTTCATGTGCCCTGGTGGGTATTTGTGGTATAAAGTGTTGTATAATGCACACACCTTTGTTTACATGACAATATACGACTTGGAAATAAACCTAGTTTAGTGTTTTTCAGTGCTTTGGAATTTTTGGATGATTTTTAAATATTTTTAATTAAGAACAGGTAAATAGGCTATGTAGCTTCAGATAAATTTGTTTTTGAAAATTGACATGTCAACATATGCAGTCCTTTTAAGTTAGTGTTATTTGATTAGACATTATTATATCAGTTATGTCGCGCCAATTCAAACAGAAGTAACGGCTGACTTTTAAAGTAATGAGTTACTGCTGTTTGCCTTTCATGGCAGACTTGGAAACCACACACCCATGGGACACCTTGGAAGCATTGTCGTGACAGAGCTAGGAAGATTATCGATAATTACTAGGAAATCGCGGCACGGTCGGACATGTGTGAGTCATGCAGGCTATAATACGCGGTATTAGGAATACAATTATATACTGGGATCCTCTTGTCTTTGATTGGAACCATGGACCTTGATTGTCTCATTCTTATCATTTCACCAGCTGCCCCGCGGGGCATGCAGCTCCCCGCGGGGCATGTAGCTCCCCTCGAGGCATGTAGCTCCCCGCGGGGCATGTAGCTCCCCTCGGGGCATGTAGCTGTGTCATAACACGCTAATCATATCACCCATAATTATCAAGCATGAAAAGACACGTGATCGAGTGGGTGGCATTTTGTGCGTCCACAGCAAAGCAACCAAGCGACAGGGACGCCAGTCTGTCATGTAAAGACAAAAAGCAGTAACTGCTTACTTTTCAAGTAAGCAGTTACTGCTGTCGTACAAAGCTCTAAAGCATAAGAGAAATAAGCGACAGTTACTGATCTTACATTTTTCAGTAAAATAGTACCTAGGAAAATAAAATCTGATTCCATTTTCCTTGGTAGTATATACTAATAATATTGTGAGATGTCAGTCACTGTTTTGTGCCATATAAAGTGGAAATCATGTTTGATATGAAACTTGCCTACGCCGATATCGTATCAGCAGGTTCCCATCACATTATATTATGTTACTAGATTTTTTTACATAAAATAGAAATGCCCTGTAATCAAAACAGCGTGCTACAAAATCACCTATGCATTGCAAACATGTTTTTTCACGTTATTTCCATTTTTGTTTAAATAAGCTAAAACAGTGTACAAAATAAGGAAAAAGTATCAAAGGACTACCGATGATGACACGAAGGATGGATGTTGTTCTCGGCGGCCTGATAAGGGCATGCCTGAACGTACATCCTTGATAATTATGTCCCATTGACCTACATAAAAATGGGATCGAATGATTTCTCGTACATCATCTTGTCCAATAAAAGATGTGGAACTAACACCATTGCGTTCTAAGGTTCGTTTTTGTGTAGAGCAATAGGAATCATCGATCTTCTTCCAGGTGGCAAATCGGGTGGATATTCTCCGTTAACTTGACCTAGTATATCATTGACGTGTGATTGGTCGAGATGTCCATCACGACCAATCACTGATCATTGATATATCACCATGGTGATCATTACGTTGATGTTTCTGCTTCTGTTTCTCAGAGGATTGTAATGCATGCACGCAAATTTACCATCACTATGCGTCATCGCCTGACCAAACTCTGTGCACACATGCGATATATGTGAATGAATGAATGAATGAATGAATGAATAAATGAATGAATGAATGAATGAATGAATGAATGAATAAATGAATGAATGAATGAATAAATGAATGAATGAATGAATGAATGAATGAATGAATGAATGAGTGAATGAATGAATGAATAAATGAATGAATGAATGAATGAATGAATGAATGAATGAATGAATGAATGAATGAATGAATGAATGAATGAATGAATGAATGACTTGACTGACTAACTAACTAACTAACTAACTAACTAACTGACTGACTGACTGACTGACTGACTGACTGACTGACTGACTGACTGACTGACTGACTGACTGACTGACTGACTGACTGACTGACTGACTGACTGACTGACTGACTGACTGACTCACTCACTCACTCACTCACTCACTCACTCACTCACTCACTCACTCACTCACTCACTCACTCACTCACTCACTCACTCACTCACTCACTGAAAGGTGCTTTAGACTGTTTTTTCACATACAGGGATAAACTGGAGTTATGAAAATAAAACTAAAAATAACTTTTAAATCGTTATTTATACATTTGGATATGAAAAGGTGTATCTGCCACTTTGTAAAGTGGCAGATACACCTTTTCATATCCTTTCATAGGGGACGATTTGTTGACATCGCAGTATCTGCTTAAAACCTTATGTGCGTAATTTCTTTAATTTCATTTTGAATTTGGCGCCCTGATACTGAAGTTATTTGACAGTAATAAATGTAAATCATTTGAAGCATTAATTATCTTGCCAGATCAGTGAAAAATAAACACACCGTGTAAAAACTAGACCTGGTATAATTTATAATTGTGTTTCATTGGATATTCACTGCTTTTGCACAAATTTTAAAAAAACATTTTTTATTGTAGAAGTGGTTCTATTGTATCCGGCATGACCGGGCCGCCTAACTTCGCCGTAGGCCCGGTAACACTGACCACCATTTTAATCCACAGCCAGCTGTGGATATACGTTACTCGCGCCGCCTACCGAAAAACTCGGATGCTATGAAATTGAAACGAACATTTTTAAGGGCCTGTGAAAACTTGGCCAGTTTCAGCAGGCGTAAACTTGTGATTTTTTTTAACTATTCCATTTAAAAATCGAGGTCTCTGTGTCAGAGCCTTGCGATGTCATCAGGGTAGTTCCATTGCACTAAAAGCGTCTTCCGCGCTCTAAGGTTTAAGAGGTGGGAGCAGCCTGTGCCGACCCTGTCAGTTGATCTCTGTTTACACGGCCCTTGTACGGGTTTTGTTTCTACTGGATAATGAGACAGGTTTTAGTGCTGCAAAGAGAATTAGATGGGGCCCCAGGCTCCCAATACCTGTACACTGAAAACTCCCCAAATATCACTCAACCATCCACCCTAAAGCACGCACTGGTCAAATGCTGGGCCTTTGTCTTCCACGTTGGCCTTACGTTTCACCACCGTTGTGCCGCATTTCATGCATGCATGCAGCTTCAGTGAATTTATAGCAATATTTTTTGTATTGCTATTTATTACATAGCACATCGTGTGTTTTTGCAATTCAAATATTTTGCAGTTTAACCTCAAAGCGCTGATTTTTTTATATAAACCAAGAGATCAATGAGTTTTCTTCAATTTGAAATCATCATAAATGTCTGAGTTAGCTCTCTCCGCTTCATTTTAATACTCATGTTATTGGTCTACGGCCATTATAAAGATTTTACTCTCGTTTTACTCTTCAGTGCAGGGATCGACTATGGACGTCAGAATCTGACGTCTATTACATACGTCAGATTCAGACGGCTAAAGTCGATCCCTGCACTGAAAGAGACCAGGGGTTGATCACACTAAGAACAAGATTGAGATAATCCTAATTTTCTCTCATTCCATTAGAAAAGCTAAGATGCTCTTATGATGTTAATCTTAAGAGTTTTAGTGGTATGGTCCCCAGGAGCCCATACCACTAAAAATCTTAATATTAGGATTATCTTAACTTTTCATTAGAAAAGGTAAGATTTATCCTAACTTTTCTGAGGGAACATTTACACATGCCTATCATAAAGTCCGAGTCACACCTTCACCCGAAACGGAACCGAAAAATGAAACTGAAACTGGAATTGAAAACAATCCAGTCTTTGTATTATTTTTTAGTATGTAGTGAGTGATTTTACAGTGATGTGCGACAAACACTTTCAGGCCCTGATATAGTAAACTCGGTCACTTCTCAACTGATCTATCATCAATCTGTGAATCAATCATATTAAAAAAAATTATGTGACGAAGATGAAGTTAACTGACATGTGATCCAGCTTGCCATCCAGCCAGAATCAGGTGGTCGCGTGACTGCTAGTTTCCAGTGATCTCTTATTGTGCCGATTTCAGTTTCAGGTACAAACCTATGTATGACCGGGAATTAAAGGTTGATACTGTAAATTATCTATTTGTAACCACGGATATATAGCAACGAATTTCAAAGAGGCGTCTGGGTCTATTTATAGTTAAAGTTTGAATCTTTATCCCATTATGTAATTAATTTTCTTCATTCACTTGATTATGTAGCATTTTGCTACACTCAGTTTTAACCACATTTAAGTATTTTCAATGCCAAAATTTATCATCAAACAATAATCCAATATAAAATGTAACAAATACCTTAGTCGGTATAGCTACAAATCAAACAATATACCGACCAAGAAAAGTTTTCAGCGATTCTAGCTTTAACTGAAAGAAGAACAGACAAAACGCGTCAGCTTTCAGTATAGGATAAAGCCCGAGGAGCTGTGAAAAAAGTCGAGGCCGAAGGCCGCGGCCTCTTTCACAGCTAACAATGGAGAACCCCGAGGGTTTTAACTGACTTAAAACACATCCGACCATAATGAGGATTCCTCATAATCAACAGCTCGTCACACCTGACTGATTATAATACCATAGGCCTACCATGATAATTGGTCTGTACTTGATCAACAATAACTCTCCATTCCGAGCTTAGAATGTAGTAGTCGGACAGAGAAAATAATGTAGTGGTGTGTTTTAAAAATCCAAATAACCTTTTAGTGTTGAATTCCCTACTGCCCGCACCCACGTCCAGGTTTTCCTGGGTCATGATCCCAGTAATCCAACAAGCCTTATTACAATGCTGATCTGCAAAGGCAAACAGCAGTAGCTGCTTACTTAAAAGTAAGCAGTTACTGCTGTTTGCCTTTGCACGGCGGTAAGGTATCGTGTAGCAATTAGTTGTGGATTGGTCCCGGGCAGACGCAACACTAGACATGTTGTACTGGATCACCTGTGCCCCGGGTCTGGGCACCATTCAGTTACATGTCACCCGTCACCAGACTCTCTTTATGTCACTAAACACTTACCACACCCTGCGTATCAGGGCCCGTATTCTCGTACAAGTAACGATATATCGTAGGCTTCCGATTGGTCGAGATAGCCATCTCGACCAATCGGAAGCCTACGATATATCGTAACTTGTACGAGAATACGGCTCCAGATCCCAAACCGGCGTCTTCAGATCTCTGATGTTCTAATATTACTCCTGTATATGAGATTCCAAGAAAAACGTGATAGAGTACCCCAGTGCTGCTCAAACGTCGAGCCAACATCTGAGGGGCTGGGCCAGCATTGACACAGTATTGGGCAAAGTTATTCTTGTTTTTTTTATGAGGACATTTATGAGGACATTTGTCTCGTGTTGGTTCCACACTAGATACACTTTTGAGTCACTTTTCTTTTTTGTCTGAAGCCATATATAATTATGCTCCATAGGTTTTATAAATGAAACCATCCTGCTAATCCAATGTGGAGGGCTCCTAGTCATGACGGCTGCTTGATGACGGCTGCTTGTTATTATTTTGATACAGCCTTCGTCACGATTTGTCTGCTCATAAGTGATGGCACGAAGTGAGTTGATTGAGCACTGATCTATCTATGTGCTTCAATCTCTTTCAATTTAACATTATTTCAGTGAATAATGATAAAAAAATATACGACTATATAAAGGGTGAATTTTGTGTAAAAAATCAAACATTTGTAGCTGCTAACTTTTTAAACTTTTTTATTAGGAGTAACTGCTGTTGACCCATCTTGCCGCATCCGGTCTGACAGTCAGACCACTGGTCCGACAAAATGAAATGAATCGGGCTTTAGGCCACCTTTGTGCACATGTAGGCTAAACTGGGCTAGGAGAACCTCCCGAGGATGGTGAGATGATTGAGATGACACTGTCCTCCAGACATAGGATTCGAAATCGAGCCCTGGCGGTCTGAGGCCGAGCACGCTACCTCTCGGTCACAGAGGCTCCCCACAATACAAACTTTCACACGTGGATGGGGAAGAACAATTTTTGTTTCTATCAAACCGCCGAGACTGGGAACCGAACCCCGAACTCTGGCGTGAAAGGCAGCGGTGCTAACCACTACCCTAGGGCCCCCGCCCACTGGTCCGACAGCAGCAGACAACTTGATAAATGAAGATGCTGTTGACCCAGCATTGATCCGACATCGAGTCAACGTCTGGTGCTGGTTGTCTGGTGCGAGTGAACTATGGACAATGTGACCTAATTATAAACGCTGTATGACATTATGTCTATTGTCTGTGAGCTGACAATCAGGGGCGGAGAGAGGCGGTACCGGGACAACCACTGGACAAGAGCAACCAAGGCGAAGCACTGGCGACCTGGTCTCAATCTGTAAACATTGTTACAACGCCGGCCCCACTGTGTGTGCTTCTGTGCAGAGACAAACAGTAGTAGCTGCCTACTTTTAAAGTGAGCAGTTACTGTTTTTTGCTCAGGAGTTTCCCGGCAATTGGCATATTTTCTAAATGAGTTACCAGGAAAAACGCGTATACGTCATTCGAAATATATGCGGTTGCAGGTCTCGTCTATCGAGATATTTTATCCTATAGTGCACAAGGTTTTATCCTATATTGTACAAGGTTTTTCACTACATTGCACAAGGTTTTGTCCTCTATTGTACAAGGTTTTGTCCTATATACTCTACCAGGTTTTATAAACCCCTAGCAGCTAAAGTGCTATATGTGCCACTCAAATGACTGGCACATACAACACTTTAGATGCTAATGTAAACCTACAGCCACTGACTCAATGTTCAATAAGCTGGACGTCGTCACAAACCATGTACAATTTCATTGATCCATAAATAAAACGCGAAATAAAATCTTTACGAAGAGAAGACATGATCAGCAGCTTCATAACCACCAAGAGAACGATTTCTTTGCCAAAAATAGAAAGAAGAATATACACCCTCGTCGAGAGCCTTGCGATGGTGAATCACAATGAAGACTGGTGGTCATGGAGGGGGTAGAGGGTGATCATTACCATAGGCTGTCTAGTGCATCCTAGGTTTTTATCAAAAAACATAAATTGGTTGCTCATTGGTGTGAAAACCAACTGGCAGATGAGTTTCAAGCACCATGCCCATGAAACACGATACATTGCTGGCTTAATGTTGGGCCAGCGTCGCAGACGGTGGCCAACCTTAAGCTAACACTGGTTCAATGCCTTGTGTATTGTCTGCCCCTGCTGTCAAAGAGTGACACCTTTCTAGTCCTGGGGGTCAATTTGAAGGTTATCTCTCACGCAGCAGACCTGGAGACGTGGGCGTGGGTGGCACTTTGAATATCATAATTATGGGCGATATTCAGACACATTTGATATTTGTCAAATTGTGCGAAGGGGAAATGCCAAATAAGTTAGGCAATTAATTATAAACATGTCTGTTTATTTAAACCACCCGAATTAAATTCAAGAGCAGACATGTTTACATTTCCGTTCCGTACCATCAAAAATAGAGATTGTGTTTTGATGTTTAACAGTTTTTTTAAATGCAAATTTATAAGTATCTCTTTTCAGACAACTAAAAGAAAAAACCTCACCGTTACAGTATCTGCCACATTGTAAAAAATGGCAGATAGAAAGAATGGCAGCTATCAGGGGCCAATCTCACTAAAAATCTAATTAACCGCTACAACGATGAAATGTTTTTGTATAAACCATGAAGACCAAAGGGTTTTTTCAATTTAAAATCATCATAATAGTCTTTATTAGCTGTTTCCGCTTCATTTGATTATGTTATGGGCCTACGGCCACTATATATATATTTACTCTTTGAGTGCGGAGATCGACATTAGACGTCAGAACGTCTAAAGACAATCCCCGCACTGAAAGAATTAAGATTTAAGTACGCCTATATAATTAGGTTCCAACGAAATTGAACATGTACCGTGTTAATAGATGGCCGCTATGTTTCTGCTTTGATTGACTGACAAAGCAAAAATTATAAACATGATAAAGGCAATCTTTACGTTTGAATGCACCAGGTTTTTAGAGTGCACGTCAATCTGATAGATTAGGTGTTTTGACACCAGTAGACAATAAAAGTCACCCAGTACACACTTGTGCCATGGTGTGACGGGTTTGGTTTCAGACATAATCACTTTGACACCTGGTTCAGGATTCGTGAACTTTAACTAATTAAAATATAACTAGATGGACTGGCCCAGTCTGAGCCAGTATGTTTGGACTGCTATATATGCTATGGAGCTTTTGTTTCAAGGGCTGATCTAGGGTTGCTTCAAAACGATTTAATGCAAAAAAAACATTTTGCACAATGACGCTGGGGCCATAGAGCTGATCTATTGCCTTAAAAATGTATAATGCAAAACCATAATTTTGTCGGTTATATATTTTTTGGTGGCATTTTAAATTTTGGCGGCCATGTGGGATTTTGAAAAATGTCTATGATCCTAAAATGGTATACTGTGTACTACTTTTTTGTTTTTTGTCGGCCATATTGGATTTATGCAAATTGGATTTATGAAATGCAAAAATTACTACCACGAGGTTCTAAATTTCACTCTTTTTTAGCCTCGGTGTTCAAGATATGACAGTTTAATGTTCCCCCATGTATTGTCAGTGGGATTTTTTTGACCTCTGACCCTGCCATACTCACTTGTTATTGGTCATATCGCTTAGAAAAGAGCAGTATACCTTTCTACTCAATGATCATTGCGGTCATGTCAGGGGAGATTGGCTCAAAACTCAATGAGAAATAGATGAGCACAAAACGGCTGTGGAATAATGCAATTATCCGGTTGTAAAACCATAGTTTGGGTCCAAACTAATTAGCAGAAACGAATACATTGTCACAAAGGTAAACAGCACTAATTGTTTTAACTTAAAAGGTGTCACTGCCCTTTAAACAAAGGACTTGCACTGTGATATTGATGGTTGGAGGTCAAGCAAGCTACCTATTGGCCAAAGAGGATACCACCACACAGTGGCAATTCATTATAGGCCCATATCAGAAATGCATATCAGTTATGCATTTCGGATTATGAGCATATTCCAAGATTGAGCACACACTTAGAACGCTTCACAAATGACGGGTTCAAAATTATGAACGTTACACAAAAACTGGTTTAATGGTGGTAATGTCACATTAGCGCTGGTGTTAGTATTGGGAGAGTACCTTACACTAATGCTGGTGTCAATTTCGGGGTTTACATCAACATTGAAGTTGGTAACGTTACACCAACGAAGTGTTCAATGTTGGAACGTCACACCAATGCTGGTTTCAATGTTAGAACGTCACACCAAAACCAATGCTGGGTAACTTCTAAGACGCTCCGAAATTACTCAACTTTGAAACCGTTCCGGGGGCGGATCCCCCCCCCCCCTTAATTTTAAAATACCCTTTTCGAAATGCTACTTGGAAATCCAAATAAATAGGTTTGTACCTGTGATTTTACATGTAGGGGCCTATGTGCCTTTTTTATCTTTCGGTGATCCTGCCCATTTTCTACCCTGGATCCGCCCCTGCACGGTTCACCTTGCAAAATGTCTGCACTGGGGCGTCACTGGGGGCGTTCAACCAACGCTCCCAATGCAGACATTTTGCAAAATGAAACCTTGTAAGCCAAGGTAAACCCGGATTACGCGACACGCATTGCAGTCCTTTCCTTGTTTTTTTTTCGCCTGACATTTAGAGATATGGATCGCGTGACGCCCGCTTTTTCAAACAAAACTGTCCAGTTTTTAATGAAGCCGCACAACAGAAATCACCTGCGTCACTGGCACCCTTACAGTACCAAATCTCACGTAATAATTATGCCCTGTTGCGTATCTAGCTTATTCATCAGCTTATGTCTAGATGTAGAGAACATGAAGTCGTTGGCGATGCGAACACGCGTGAGTGCATACACAGGTTTTTGAAAAGTAGCTCAAACCTGAGAAACACACTGCTCTGCTATTTTCTATTATTTTATTTAGCTTTTGACCAATACATATATTTAATACTGATACAAAAATATACACATTATATCATTATAATATTATATACAACATTCGTCGTGCTGCGCTAGAACAGGTCTATATAAGCCTCTGCAAGCTAGGCAGCAACTGGATTCATATTCATCTATGTACAAAAAGTATAAGCATACAAAGTATGACTGAGATAAAAAGTTAAAATGCCCATACCTTCACTGCACACTCTGGATATTTAACCAGTTTGAAACACAACATGGAGAGAGAGAACACACTACCACACGACATTTTTTTGTCTGCGCAGCAACCCAAACCTGTATCGCTACATTCGAAGTGAGATGAATTTTAGCCCCTTCTACCGCCAAATCATTTAGTTTTATTTTCACCCACTTGAAGTAGTGTCTCGCTAGCGCGATCCACAACTTCAAGTGGGTGAAAACTATTTAGATTTTACAAAATGGTGGTCCATGATTTTGACATTTTGGCAATTTATGTCACTTTTTATCTTTAACATGTTAAAAAGCTGGTATTGATTGTGCTACTAAACATTAAAGAAACAAAATAATCGGGACCGGCGGCTAAAGGGTTATTATTAATTTATAATCTCTTTCAGAAGATAGATCTAAATATTACTGGCAATACATATTCGCTTAATCTATTCTAGAGAAAGCTCAAACAATATTCACTTACACAATATTGCTAACCAAAACGTCGTCGATTGCTATTTCACATATACCGTATACGGACTGTGTAAATGGAAGTAAAAAAAACACATTCTCAATACAAATATGACGTTTAATGGTAAATACTACGAAAAAAATAGACATATAATTAGTACGTAACATTCAACTGTATGCGCAATCCAACGAAGATGAGATTCTATTTTCATCTGGTCGTTTATATTTGGCTGTGAGCAGGTAAGGAAACAGTTGGATTGTGTCAGTGCCAGCTGAGATAGGTCTTATCCTGGTGTTATCGGGGCACCGGTTCGAGTCCAGCGCACAGGCCACGACAGTCTAAGCTCCACGGCACGCTAGCATTATCGGATAGCAGTGAATCCTTGGCTAAGCTGTCGTCACTGGCAATGTGAGTCCTTGACATGGGCGAGTTATGCTATTTTGGTTTTCCCACATTAAATGCATCAAACTGTTCAAATGCTTCGGATGTATATACTTTCCATGCCAATATTCACAGAGATACATTAATTTAAAAATAATAGTCCCTGGGGTTTCTGAGTTGTCGGAATATTGTCACCTTGGTATTAGAGGGTGGTTTCTGCCACTTAGTAAAGTGGCAGATACCACCCTCTAATACCAAGGTGCTGATTTTGCAATGATAAATACATAGCTAAATATAGGAATGACAAGACGTCGCATATAGAGCTCTAGCATTTAACATTTACAACGCTGAAAAAAAAATTGTTTAAACCATGGAGACTAATGGGCTATTTTCAATTTGAAATCATTATTTATAATGTCTTAGTCAGCTCTTTCTGCTAGATTTGAATATGGGTCTACAGTAATTATACATTTTCAATTATTTCATGATCGCCTATAGACGTCGGTAGACGTCAGATTCTGAAGGTCTATCCAAACCTATACTTCTTTCTCTTTTGAAATAAGACAGAAGCTGCTGCATCGACTTTGCATCGTAGATCGAACCCTACTCTCCATCATTGTAGATCGAACCCTACTCTCTGATGAATTGACGGTGGTATATAATATATAACATGACAGAATCCCCATCTGTCATTTAGCTCTTATATAAATTACTGTTGAATATCATACTCTAATACGTTGGCCGTCAGCGGCACATTTCATACTAAACAAAGAGGTGGAGTGGTGATTAAATTTTTTAGAATAAAAAAGGTCGCAATATTGAACATTTCAAAAGGAATTGACAGTACAAAATCTGTAAAGCAGGTTTTATAGTATGAATCCAGGTTACGGCATCAACAGCACAGCCATAATTTTCCCAGCATTGTCCCCCACAATGCACGGCCTATTTGACAGCAGCCAATCACAGACAGAGATAGATCTATTTATCTAATGTTATTCACCAGGTGGCGCTTAATTTTCAAGCAAACACGAGAGATTGGCCCGATACTGTTACATGCTGGCCCATCGTTTGCGACGCGGCCCAACATTGAAACACCATTGGGTCAACGTCTCGTGGTGCCGGGTTCATCTTGAGCTGTGCATAGATGAATGAAAATGACTTAATTTGTAAGATAGTCCAAAGCATATATGATTGAATCAAATCATAAAACTGCGTCTAATTCTATGATCAAATGAACCTCACAGCGTGTTTAATTTCACGGATTATACCGTATTTATTTAATAAGTTTAATTTAAAAAATGACATGTGGATTATAAATGAGACAATGGTGTTTAAATGGTTAACCACAAGATCACTTTGATTTTAGTCGCCCCGTGCGCCATGTCGAATATGGGATAAAAAATAGCAAAAACAGAATCGGCAGCAATGCCGGATATAATCGAGCAGCTCGAGTGGGTAAACATGTAGGCTGAGATTACAGATTGTTCCGCTATTCTCGTCTGCCTACAACGTGGCTGGATATGTAACCTTTTGACTGTATGTGTTTTTATCCATAAAAAGACATGAATCGTGTTGTAGATAAAATTATTGTTTTATACAGGATACTGCTCGTATTTTACTATTGGAAATGAAATTTAATAAACTTTTATTAAAGAAATCTGTCTTTCTATTAACCTGTATGGCCTCATACCCACTGACGAATTGACACTGTTATATCACGTACCAGAATCAAATAATCCACATCCCTCATTCCGGTCTTTTTAAAAAGTGTGTATATGGAATACAATAATTCAATTCAATTCAATTCAATTCAGTTTATTCAGTTTCTATATAATATCATAGAAGACAATGCATTTAATAGCAAGTTCTTCGCAATTAGGTTTCTGACTATATGTGGGTGTCACTACATGTTCGAATGCTCGGAAAATCATAGATATTTGAACCTTCTTTTATTTTCTTTTACAACCTTCTGGGGACAGTCAATTAGGTAAATAAATCACGAAGGGAGACAACAGTGTGCTCATAGCTACAACAATAAGATAGATTTACAAAGCTGTGACTAGGTGTTTTCTATATCGTTCCCTGGCAGCTAATGTGTTGTGGCACTGAAATAAGTAGCACATGCAACATGTTTGCTGTTGTATCTTGTAACCTACGGACGATATATAAGTACATCTATTTATTTATTTGACTTTCCAGTTGAAAACAATCACATCAACTCTGGTTGACAGGGAACAGGTCGAGAAGACCTTTACGAGGCCTGTCAACCACATATATTATTACAATAATATTATATATATATACATATTATAAACAAAACTGTCTGTCAGTTTTAGGTGTAGGTGTAGTTATCATATATATGGTGTAGTTTGACCCTTTATGCGTGGGGACCGTCGTTATACGTCAGATTCTGACGTATAAACAGATAAAGACGATCTCCGTGCTGAAAAAAACTAAAGTATTTGTAATGGTCGTAGACCCAAGACATGGTTATTCAAATGAATCGGAAAGAGCTAACAAAGGCATTTATGGTGATTTCAAATTGAAAAAACCCCTTCGGTCTCCATGGTTTATACAGAAATAATTCAGCGTTGTAAGTGTACTTATTAGGGCTAGACGATGACATTTGCGATATCGACACATAAAAAAAAGATAACTGACTATTGCCTGTCATCATTTTCCCGCACCATTACAGTACACCAAAGAGTCTAGAACAATTATTGTTCTATACTCTTTGATTACACCACTATAATTATGGAAAGCTTTGGGACTTTTAGTGTTTTGTCATTGTGTGGTATTTGCGTCATAGTTGCCTGGGTGGCACAGAGATGGATATCAAGCAGAACTGATGAAGTAAAAACACACGGTTTCCAATGACATCGCGGTCTGTTTGCATTTGGAATGAGAAAAAGTGTCTTGTTTCTCCATAAAAATATTATTGTTACCTCCTACTAAATACCACATGAACACTGTAGCCGTATAGTTATAAAGCAGGGGTTGAATTGGTGATACAAAGTGCATTCACCATCAATATAAAATAGTAAATTAGATATTGTGTTATTTCAAATTTAACATTTTCTAAAGCACATGCATTATGCCTACAAAAAATAATATTTTCAGATGAATTTATATAAAATAATAAAATAAGCAATGCTGCCACTCCCAATTGCAACTAATATTACAAATAACATGACCCTATAAAGAATAATAAAATAGTCATATGAAGTAAATAATTCGAAAATGTATATAGTAAAAGTGGGATATTCCCATTGTATTCAACCAGCTGGTATACACTAAACAAGAGATGAATGCTGGTTTAATGTTGGGCCAGCGTTGCAGACGATGGGCCAACGTGAAACCAGCATTTGTTGAGCACCTCATATTTGCCGTGGTATTTGATCCTAACTAAGTGATTAGGGAGCATTGAGTTTCTGTACTCCAGTCAGCTGAGCCGCCCGCATAAACACGCCCGCTTTTATAATCTACACTCGGTAAACAAACGCCAGCACGCCGCGTGTTTGAATTCTCAGATCACTGCTCACGTAAAGTGACATGCTGGAGTTACAATAACGTTTCAGCGACGTAGTGGATTTCTAAAAGTTTCTTGCAATGTCAAACAGCCAGGTTCTGAGTGCTCCATATCCTGTCTATAATGATATATAATTGTATGTTATTTTGAATAAATTTAAGACGACTAGTACCAGAAATGCATTCCTGCAAGTACTCAAAAAGTACTCGTAAGTACTCGCTAACAGTACTTTCATTTATGAAAGTCCTCAAGTACAAGTACGAGTACAAGTATTTAAAAAAAAAGAGTATTGCGCACCGACGAGTACTGCTAAATCGGTACTCGAGTACTAAGTAGGCCTACTTTGGCCCAATGCCTGCAAACAGCTGCAGTGTTCTTACAGAGAAATTTTGTTTCTATATTTACCCAAGGAATAAGATGGCATTTTATTTTTGTAAAGAATAACGCAAGTAGCATACAGGAATATTTAACTCTGAGGGAAGTTTATTCAATTATAATATTTCAAACAGTCACTGTAGTTTTAATTTGAAGGAACCCCAGAACAACAATAATCCGACCTCTCTGGGATGAGAATTCAATTTTGCCAATTTTTAAAATTTACTTCATATGAAGCTATAGAGCCTACTGATCCTGAATAAAATACAAAAACATAGAAAAAAAAATATTTTAAAGCAATGAAAACGACTAAGCTAGTTTTATTTCCAAGACAAATGTTGTCATGTAAATAAGATGCCCCACATCTCAGACGGCATGATCAAAGTAATAACCTGGTTACACCAATAGCTGCCGCCCTTAATTGGTCCGGGAACGCGATGATCGGGGGGGGGATTCCTACAGCACCGATGGTCTGCTCAACGCTGGGCCGACGGCATCAACTTGTGGCCCAATGCTGTGCTAGCATTCAACCATCTTTTAGTAGAACTCAATGTATGTTTGGGTTTCGTCCGGATTCTTATAAATATTGCTAAGAAATGATTCTAAAAATCTAAAATTCTTGAAAAAAAATGAAATAATGCTCTGTGAGATATACTACTTCACTACAAAATTAAAAAAGAAAATTGATGTCATCATACTGAGTCGCCTTAATAGATGACCCGCTAAGCCCGACTATAGTCGTTTTTAATCTGTTTTGCTACCGGTTAAAGCACAGTTGTTGATGATGAAATGTTTAGACATCTAGATTTGCAAATGTTTAGTCTTAAATTAAACAGATATGAGTAATTTTCACCCACTTTAATTTGTGGGTCACGGTAGCGAGACACAACTTCAAATGGGTGAAAATTTAAATTATTTAATTTAGCGGATTAAGGGTTAAAGGCACTTCTAATGTAGCTGTGAATCATCATTCGTGAGTGTCTTGTTCTTGTGCCGACTGGTTCACTGTAAAATATTCTCACCGGCACTCTTTCTCAATATATTTCCAATATATTAGCACAATAACCAAAATGATGAATCATGTCTATTATTGCACATCAGAAAAAATTTGCGTCACTTGTATATAATGACCGTATGTCTGTCTAAAATTGATTAGTTCACATGTCTGCTTTAAGGGGTTGTTGTGTTTTATAAAATAGCAAGAGCTCACCATTAAGCGAACACGGTTTAAGGTTTGGTATTTTTTTGTATAGTTGGCAGATTTGTCCTATCTGCACTACAGCGTGTGTTTTCAAAAACTGTATCCCCATTTCTATTCCGCACGAGATGGAATTATGCCAGCAAAACTGCTGTGCAAAGGCAAACAACAGTAACTTGTTACTTTTCAAGTACGCATTTCATTTTTGTAAAGGATAATGCAAGTAACATACAAGAATATTTAGGCCAGAGAGAAATGTATTCCATTCTAATATGAATGATATAGTTTTAGCCACTTTACGTTAACTTCAAGTGAGTGCAAATTATCCATATTTGTTTCATTCGAGGCCAAACATGTGCAAATATTTGATGCTTAGACACACGTTTCGTTCTCGATCACTGTGATTTAAACGGCTAATAAAACGGATTAAAAACGACGATAGTTTAAATTTATTGCCGTTTACTTTTGCACGACAGATTATCATAATATTGTATTTAATAGAAAATCATGTATAATATATAATGTGGATGAAAAATAGTTATTTACTAAGGCGTCCTCCAATCAGGCATACTTTAAGCATCGAATTTAGACGTCAGAATCTGACGCCTAAAGTCGATCCCCGCACTGTAAGAATAAACAAATTATAATAGCCGTAGACCGACAACATAGATATTCAAATGAAGCGCAGCGGGCTAGCTTTGTGATGCGTTGTGATGGTTAAAAACGTTTGGTGTACATTAGAGCAATCATATTGTGTTGGGAACACATCCAGTGATGCGTTTTGCTTTCACTAGACAGAAAAATATTTTTCTGTTTTGTGAAAGCAAAACGCAATCATATTGTGCTGGTAACACATCCAGTGTTAGGCCCACTGCGTTTTGCTTTCACAAGGCAGAAAAATATTGTTCTTGCCCCTTCATGATTCACTTCTTTTATTGATCTTCGGCTTCCTTATGGCTTCCCCTTTTCATCAGACCGGGCTTGTCACGGCCTATCCCTATATCCCTCTCTGATCCATGTAGATCCCGGGTCTGGTGCACCACGCACGCCTACATATACCCTACATGTATCCTCACCTCCCACACACACCCTCTAAGTACTGGCGCATAAGTAATAGTGCTTGCGCACAGGGTATATTTTTGATAAAGTACTGTTTGGTTATGTTTACTATTGGCAAATGATCTTGTTTGAAATGTTGGCAATTTGGGTCTATTTTGATTAACATTTGACCAGCCCTTGTCTAATTTATACACCACATATGCCATATTTGAAGTAGATTAACTCTTTTAGTGTCTTTAGACGTCATATTCTGACATCTAAGTCGGTCCCCACACTGTAAAAACTATAATAACTAAAAAAAAATTAAAATGGTCGCAGACCCATAAGATAGGTATTCAAATGAAGCGTAAAGAGCTAACTAAGACAATTATGATGATTTTAAATTAAAAAGAACCCTTTGGTCTCCATGGTTTATACAGAAATATTTCAGCGTTATAAGGATTAACCATTTAATCTCTAATCACGACTCTTTCCGTTTTCAATACCCTTTTTCATCATATCAAATGTCGATTTTTGTGAAATAAATTGATGTTAAATCGGTGGGATTTATAAATGTTTGGTATCAAATTAAAAAAAAATAATCACTCACTTCAAGTTTTTGATCGCGGTATCGAGACTCAACTTCAAGTGGGTAAAAAAAATGTAATTTAAAGAACATAGCGGGTAAAGGGTTAACCCTTGTATGGGGAATAGGGATTTTGATAACGCACGGTTTGGTGTTGGTTTGTGTCTTCTTCACTACCAAAATAGATAAAACATGCTTATACATTTATTACAAATTTATTATAAATTATGATGTAGATATAGATGTTTAAAGTTATCACTACCACCCCTTTCTTTCCGTGGAGAAATACATGATCTCTGTTTTATATTTCATTGCTTTCATGGGAAAGTTAATTTTATTAAAATAATCGATACCAGTACAGGTCGTCCATCTGCACAAAAAGGAAATTATTTTAACAATACATCATGAACAAACAACGTTATTTTATCATTCATATTTTGAAAGAATTGTCAGAATTTTGAATATTTTCCTGAAATCATTCGTGTTTCCAACAAAATTAATAAGGAGTAGAATGGTTATGAAATCTATAGGGTCAGTACACTTTCATTGGTACTGCATGACTGTACATAATGGTGGTGTATCACATGAGCAACATTAGCAGATATTGACTTACATAGAATACATTTTCTATATATCGCCCCCTTGAAACTGAACTACCATTTTTAAAGTAATATGTTGGACGGTTTAATTCCAATGAGAAATATTGTGGTGACTATAATACTATTTGTAACTGTGCTAAATGTATGTCAGATGGAAAGTTACATTGCGTTTCTAAAATACGATTTTATTTTCTGGATTTCAGGGATCAAGAGGTAAATCTCGATGACAGTTTGAAAACAGACGCCAGTAATAGAGATTGGTGCATTCGGCTTCAAACGACGCCGGACTAATAAACAAATTGTCACGTGTGACACTGTGGTTGTTAGTGTTACCACCAGGGGCGCTCCTGTCTGTGTCCTCGTCACGTCAAGAAATGCCAGGAAACACGAGATGTTGATCCAATGTTATTTTAAAGTTGGGCCAGCGTCTACGACGCTGGCCCAACAATAAAACAACATGGATGAATGCTTTCCCAGCATGCACGTGACGTATCACTTTGTGCACACTGTAGCGTATTTTTCAATGAATGCTCATGACTGCTACTTTGGAGAAATTAATGTACTCGATAAAATGAGGAATGCGGTGAAAATATGCTGCCCTGCAAACAGCAGTAAGTCCTTACTGGATGAAGTATACAGTTACTGCTGTAATATTTGCATTGCTGGTCTATATATGATATAGATACTACTATTATAATATTGCTAGATATGATAGACATAGATATGAATGAATGAATGAATGAATGAATGAATGAATGAAAGAAAGAATGAATGAATGAATGAATGAATGAATGAATGAATGAATGAATGAATGAATGATCGAAGGAGCAAACAAACACACGAAAGACCAAATGATTACTGTGTCATGTCACTTTTGTAACTCAAGTCATAATGCATGAATGGTGAAGAGCTTTAAGCCAATTTTGGGCACTTACAGGCTAAACTGGTCTACGAGGTGAGATGAATCAGATAACACTGCAATTCCACCCACAGGAATCGACATTGGAACCCTGCTGGTGGGCTGAGGTCGAGCACGCTACGTCATATCGGTTATGGAGGTTCACCACAGTAGTGAATATTTACGAGTGAGCGGGAAGGAGCATGCATTTCTTCGTAATCCCTACACGGAGAACTAGCGTGAAAGGCGGTAACGTTAATCACTAGGACTACACCATTTTTATATTTTTACATTTTTGACAATTGTTTGCTTTATACCTTATACGTCGATTTGCGTGAAAAATTAAGGAGCTATAATATAGACTTCAAATTTTAACACACTTGAAGTTGTGCTCGCTACGGTGACCAAGTGGGTAAAAATATTTATGTTTATACAATTTAAGTCAAAACAAACATTATGTGAATCAAATCATTTTAATGCTCATTACTCCTTCACTTCTTCTCATTTGAAGTTCAAATAAAATAGACCAAAAACAGGATAAGTATAATATCAGGTGGACGCCTTGAATCTGAGATGTAAACATAACTAATAGGCCTACACCTATACCGTAGTAGCCGCGCCATCCGATGGGCTCCCGGTTGCAGGTAACGACCCACAACCCAGATCCCGGTCCCAGTCAAACATCAAAGAGAACCGGCAAATCCCTTCTTGATGAAATGCGTTGATTCTACAAATACGCTGTAATATTCGGCATGAAACGTGGAATTTTGGTCTGATGAATAGTTGAAGATTCAAATACTATCAGGCTAGTTGAAAAAACTGCTGATGGAACAAGAAAATTTGACAATATTTACAACATTATTCCCACGACAACATACAACATTTAGAAAAAAGGGAACACCGTGGATGTAGCACTATATGCTTTACACCAGATATAGGCTGCTGTGACACTCAGTGCCGTGATGTGAGCGGCACCAAACCTCAACAACAACACAACAGCACATCGCTGCCGTATCCTGTTTCGAGGCAATAATACACTGCTGGATCAAAGTTGCTCCAAGATCTGAGACGTTGGCCCAGCATTGGCTCAACTTGAAATTGGGACGCTGTAACTTGGAGATATCAATTATCTAGAAAATATTTTTTATTCTCATACAGTCTATTTTTTCTGTTGCTTGTTACACGCTGTAGCGATGAATGAGTTAACCCTCTCAACGCTAAGCCCGGTATTAACTCTTTGTCTGCTAATCACGACAATATTCGTTTTAATCGATTTTATTTGCAGAGTATATCACTTTTATTGGGAACGAAATGTGTGTTTAAACATCAAGATTAGTATATGTTTGGTCTGAAATTAAACACATATTATGAGTAATTTTCAACCACTTGAGGTTGTGGATCGCGGTAGCGAGACACAACTTCAAGTGGCTGACAATTTAAACAAAAAAACTTAGCAGGATGAGGGTTAATAGTTTCACGTATCTTTCTTCTAAAATGATATTTGCAAATAACAAGATGACTTTAATACATGGGATATCAATATATTTTGACTCAACTCTTTAATCGTTGCTTTATCAGTGATATTTTTACGTTATTTCTTCTCCACAAAACAAAATGTTTCTTCTCCGCTAACTTATAAATATTTAGTATTGTGGGGATCCTCCGTGACCGAAAGGTAGCGTGCTCAGCTTTAGCCCATCAGTGCTCAAATTTCGAATCATATGTTTCAGGCCTAGGCTACATGTGATCTGATTCATCTCACCGTCCGCATGAGGTTCTGGAGGTGGCCCAGCTTAGCCTGCACGAAAGTGGCCTAAATACCGTTCACTCATTCATTCATTCATTCATTCATTCATTCATTCATTTATTCATTCATGATTCATGCATTCATTTCTGACAACAATGGTTCAAAATAAACAGCTGTCATGTGAGTGGGAGCACTTGTAAACATTAGTGCCATCTAGCGAGTGGGATAGCAGCATGCATACCCAACTGACACCTAGTGAAATCAAATAAAATGACTCAAATTGTGCTATTTAGAGTAGGCCTATGTATACTAGGTTATAAATACATTTTTTTTAATCAGATTTATTTTTTAATCAGATTCAATAACAATTAAACACGTATCCACCGCTTATTTATCATCACATAAAAATAAATCAAGCGCGTGATGCAAAATTTATAAACACGCGTTTTTTGCAAAGAAGAATAGGGAGTGAATAAAATGTTGCGCTGTGATATGATACCACACACTAGAGGGGAAAAGGAATGGAGACAAATAATATTTGATGATTATAATGTTACCAAATTTATAAAAAAGACCAAAATGTTTTTTCAAAAATATTTACAAATTACATAATTGAAAAATCTAATTTAATATTTTACTCCTTGAATCTTCTCTATTGTCAATATAGCGACACGACCCCCTAATTTCTAAATTTACACAATATCAGACTATTCTTTGAAAAAGTCGCAGCATTATTATTCTTATAACAGAACAATTAATGAGGCTCATCATTGATTTATTCGGAAATGTTAACAATCACATAATTATATTTCTCAAGAGTTAGTATAACTTAGACGAGCGATTCCAGTCACTACTATTGAAATGAAATCTGAACAAACACACCGCATATGGAAACAGGGGTCGTTAGAGCAAAACCTGAAGAAGACATATTTAGCTAACTTCGCCTACATCATTATGAACTATAGCGTATAAAAACAAGCTGATTCAACGAGCAATGAATCCAACATCATGATAAAACACAGCCACTAATATGACGTTTAAAAGTGAATTTGGAAAAAAATAGTAGAACCAAAAATGCGCTCCTTGACTATAGATTTTTATCAATGAATTATTATTATCATATTAGCGTTAAAGTGGAAATTAAAAACTCTAAATTTGATGTAATGGAAAAAGTAAAGTCTCACAGAAAACATCGCGTTACCCGTTTTAGACAAAGCATTAAGTTTTTGTCGTCTCTGGTTCATTGTGGAATGAATGTAGCGCCAACCCCTCACATTACATAATAAATACAGATACATGTACACTAGCATTTCATGTTATTCGCTATTAGCTACTATTCACCGTTGGGAATGTGTTTAACATATATAGCCAGATAAAACTGATGACATTTTGTTTAATATAGCTAAATAATGCCGATGGAATTTGAGCAAATTTTACTATTCTCCACTTTCAAAAAAAATACTTTCTCAAATTCATTTCTGAAATGATAGTTATGTTTTTTATTACTGGTGAACATATTTGTCAGGTCGTTACTAGACAACTGTATAAAAAATAGTTACATGCTAGTTTGTCAACTTAAAAATGCTGCATACTTGTTGTTTTGTATTTAGTAGTATACATCTTTATGTTTTTATGTTATATGCGTGTAACACAAATTTTGTTGAAGTGGATAAACATTTTACTCGATGCAAAGTAACCATGATCTGGCCCCAATATGATTAAACAATTAAACAATACATTTAATGAGACTGCAGTTCTGTGAATTAGGTGGAGATCATACGTGGATCATAGGCAATTAAATCAGCTGCAGTGGCAAATAGGGGGGGGGGGGGTTAGTTAGTCCGTTAGTCATTTTGTTTACTTTTATGCTAATTGGTGAAGTTCCTAGCCAATGGAAGGCCGCTAACGTAGTACGGCTTCTTTAAAAAAGGAGACGAAAGTAACGTCCAATTGCTCTCTTAAGTTGTATATCCAGAATTATGGAAAGGTGTATATTTATTCACATGTATTCTCTTGTTGAGCCATCATTAACTGAAGCTCAACATGAAACATAAATCATGTACCACTCAACTTTTAGATATGTATCATATGATAGGTAGTGTTTTAGATGCATCTGGCCAGGTTGATGTGTTATACCTTACTTCAGCAAAGCGTTCGATCCTGTAAATCACAAGCTTCATTCCTTTGGTATAAATCGATATGGTGCTTTCATTTCATCCCAAACCAGTGGTACCTCCCCCTCTGCGTTTTATGAATGTTGACATTAAAAACGTTGTTGAGCATATCCATCTTGGCTTAACTTTTACCTCCAATCTTAAATGGTCTTCTCATATAAATAATATATCTACTAAAGCTAATAAAAGATTGACTATTTTGAACAAATTATCATTTAAAATTACTAGGAAAGGTCTAGAACAATTATATTTTGCCTATATCAGATCTTTGTTGGAATATGGTGATGTAGTATTTTCAAATGCAGCCCAAAACGATTTAAATAAACTGGACAAAATTCATAAAAGAGGTGCCAAAATCGTGGCGGGTGGCATACGGGGAGTATCGTCAGCTGTTCTATTTGATGAACTGTCCTGGGATACGTTACCAGAGCGACGAAACAATCGCAAATTATTTATGTTTTCAGACATAGTACATCACCATAAACCAACATATCTACATGAACTGTTGCCCAATAGTGTCCACACAAGAAGTGGAAATAGATATAATCTTAGGAACGCTGACCGTTTGGACAACATTTCATGTAGAACAGAATCTTTTAAATCTTCTTTTTTTCCGACCTCAACTGCTTTTTGGAACAATTTGGATGAAAATTTAAAATCAATTGACGATAGAACAAGCTTTAAAAACAGTATTGTTAAGAAGAAACCCACCAAAAATAAATATTACTTTCTCGGTCCCAGGACCACTAACATTATAATGGCTCGTCTGCGAATGAGATGCAGCGAGCTCAAGGACCACCTTTACAGTCTACACGTTTCAGGTACTAATATATGTATCTGCGGCGAAGTTGAGACCACGGAACATTACTTCATTTCGTGTCCTTTACACACGGAGGCTAGGAATGATCTGATAGTATCAGTACTCCAATTAGGTTTGGTATTTAATTGCAAAACTTTGCTTCACGGCAGTGATATTCAAACCCCTTTTATCAATGAAAATCTGATGGAAGCTATTGCTATCTTTTTAAGATCAAGTGGTAGATTTTCCCTCTTACAATGAGGTTGTCTGCTCAATTTTATTAGCTAAATAAATAATTGTATAATTACAATACCTTTCCCCTTGCTGCCTATTTTGAACTCTGTTACTACCACCTCCAGCCACCACCGCCTTATAAAGATCTGTGGCGGTAATAGCTTGTCTGTGTCTGCCTGCCGCTTATTGAATCGTGCCACTACCCTTGATTGAGATCATTGCCTCTTCGAAAGGAGCCTTGTATTACATTTATATGTATTGTTCCAATTGAAAAATAAATATGTTTAAACCAAATGGAAATCTTTTATCTTTGTTTAATTCTTATCTGACCAGCAGAATCCAACTCGTTATTTTAGGTGGTAATACTGAATGGTTACCAACTTTTTTCTGGGGTACCCCAGGGATCTATTCTTGGGCCACTTCTATTTATTTTATTCATAAAGGATATGTCTCTATCTTGTGTTTCATCTAAAACTGGTCTATTTGCTGACGACGCTGAGGTTTATAAGAAAATTGAAAATATATTGCACTGCGCATTACTTCAAGCTGACTTAAATAGACTTTATGAATGGAGTGCCACATGGAAAATGAATTCTAACCATTCAAAGTGTAAAATTCGTACTGTTAGTCGTCATAAGGCACCAGTATACATTAATTATATGCTAATTGGTAATAGCTTAGACCATGTTACATCCTTGAGCCTGAGTATGTGTCCTATTTAGGGGAAAGAGGGGTGCTGTGTGTGGGAAACGGTTGACATTTCTGTACACCAGTCCTAATGAACATGTCGAATATAACGTTTGAAGTAGGTTAAGTACTTTCGTCTTTAAAAAGTGTTCAAAAAAATATATTCACGATTAAATATAATGATTAGAGGTTGGAATAATGTTTGCCCAGCGTCGCAGACAGAAAACACGGTACAATCACCCAATATTGTTTCAATGTCGGGCGAGCGTCGAAGACTGTGGGTCATTATTGAAACAGCACTGGGTGAATGCCACATATTTGCGCAAAGTATTCAGCAGACCCAGTGATGGATTAGTGTGGGGCCCTATTTTTATTTTTTTTTAAATATTTAAAATTTTTAATTAAAATATTTGGGTATTCTTGTTTCGTCCGATTTAAGTTTTATTTTAATGCTTGTCTTTTTAATCTTGAAGGCGGTGGCCTCGCATAGGGGCTGGCCACCTGTCGCCATTTCCCTCTATATGTATACATTTTCTGTATATTTGAACTATAAAAGTCTACTAAATGATAAAAAATAAACAAAATCTAAGGAATATCTACAGAAGATGCACCAGTGCTTAACGGGTGTATCGGCATGGATGACAGGATCCAAGCTGAAGCTTAATCCTTAACTTCTTCTCGCTGGATCTAAACTTCAGCGGGGGAATTCTTAATCTTGGTGAGGTATTGACAGTAGCCTGATGGGTGTCCAAAAACACACACAAACCTACAGTTCTAGTTCTATTATATCCTTGACCTAACCCGCATTCTGAAAGTCTGTCTTAACTCTTGTCAAAAAATTTGCGGTAGCATTGATCAGCAAGTTACATTGTTGTAACTCCCTCTTCCACAACATTCCAGAAAAGGAAATCGCTAAATTACAAGTTCAGAACTTACTTGCTTTTTTACTTACTTGAATTTTAACCAATGCTCCACGTTTTAGTCGTTCTGTTCCTATACTAAAACAATTCACTGGTTTCCTGTCAAATCTCGCATTCATTTTTAAATATGCATTATACCTTCCCGAACCCTAAATGACAATCAACTTGGATATTTTGCTGACTCAATTGCGGCCGAAATGTTCAAAGTATCTACACACCACAAATTTAAATACATTTTTGTTCCCCCTATTTTTCTTGAACTAAGACTGCATCAAGAGCTTTCTCTATGGCGGACCCAATCTTGGGGAACGCTTTTGCCTACCCATACGAAATGCCCAAGTAATTTTATCATTCCGGAATTTACTTAATTCTCAATTACTGTAGATCTGGTCATTTTCGCGTGTTGTGATTTTAGGACTTTTCATGAAGTCTAGAATTCGCGAATTATCAATTTAGATAATAGGTGACGCGAATATCACCAGATCTATTTATCTATCACCAGTATTTGATCTGGCTTTCCCACCCTAGCTCCTCGGCGGTTCGGATCAATGTTGACTTGTATCATGGCACATGTTCATCTTTGGTCATGCTAAGGATTTCCAATCATTAAATATCTGTGATGGGGCTATTTTAACCTGTTGACTGCGAGTTTATTATGCTAATGCGCCGTTTCTGAAACGAGATTATTTGATGACGCCATAGTCAGATAGTTATCTCATGCAATCAGACTCAGAGATCTCCGGTGCTCTATCTGAATGGTCTCCCTTAATCGCGGAGATCTCCGGGGCTCGTCACAAATGGGTTAGTAAATAGTCTGACTATGTATGTATTCAGTAGGAATTTCCTGGCGACACCTAGTGACGGCCAAGATATACTATATATATCCGTTGTAATCTAATGGGGTTTTGTATAGCTCTGAAAATTTATTGGGAGACTGATCACTATTTGTCGTGGGGTATTGGGATGATTGCTAGTAGTAGTACTTTTCGCCCCCATCCGGCCAAAGGTCACAGAGATCTGTTCCGTCTGTTGCATGCTGTAATGCATGGTACGGAAGCACTAGTATATATCAATCATCCAAGGGAAGCTGCAGCCTCTACGAGTCTGGCCATAATCTTCGGGCGAATTGCGCTCGGTGTACCCTGGTTCTTCCTTTCAACAGCGGTGCTAATGCAGCCTCTGTATCAGTGCAGGTACTGTCAATGCAGTGTCACTATGATGTTGGCTGTGGTAGCCTTGAAACAACCGGCAATAGAGTGCTAGACATTCTGTGACTGTCTCACATGGGATGAATTGAGTGACCCTTAGCTATTGTTACTCTGGGGACCATCCGACCCAAGGATAGCGGTGCCAAAAACCCCTTATTGGGGAGTGACGGAAAACACTCGCAACAACCCACAATGCCCTATCACCCCACCCTCACGCCATCATCTGTATACTGTATATCATTAATAGACTGCACTGTTTTTATCCTATTACAATGTCACTCAAATGAGCATTAGTGTCGAAAACTGAAATGAAAAGAATGGGGTTTTAGGCCACATTTGTGCACATATAGGCTAAGCCGGGCCAGGAGAACCTCATGAGGATGTGGAGATGAATGTGATGACACTGCGGTCTGAGGCCGAGGGAGTTCCGAAAAGTGACGTAAAGCAACAATTCACCACTACCATTTTGTCGCCTTGGTGAGATGTGCCTGGGGACGTTGTCTCGTTAACATAAGTTTATCCGTTATAAGGGTGTTGTTTTGCGGGTTCATTCACACAAACAAACATTTACTGATGATACTGATTATCACGCCAATAAAACCCACATGAGAAGTGAATCAGCCGGTGATAGAGACATGATAATAATATCCATCCCATCTCCCTCAAGAGGTTCTCCTGTCCCAGCTCAAACTGTATGTGTACAAAAGTACCATAATAACTCATGTATTCCTTCATTCGTCCGTTCATGCCTTCATTCATTCAATCATTCATTCATTCATTCATTCATTCATTTATTCATTCATTCATTCATTCATTCATTCATTCATTCATTATTGCATTCATACATACAGTTATTTATTCAGGTATTCAGTCATTCATTTATTCATTCATTCATTCAATCATTCAATCACTCATTCATTCATTTATTGATTTATTCATCTATTCATTCATTCATTCATTCATTCAATCATTCATTCAGTCATTCATTCATTTATGTGTTTATTCTTTCATGCATTCACTCATTCAATCATTCATTCATTCATTCATTCATTCATTCATTTATTCATTCATTCATTCATATATTCATACATTTAGTCATTCATTCATGCATTTATGCATTCATTCATTCATTCATTCATTCATTCATTCATTCATTCATGCATACATTCATTCATTTATTCATTCATTTATTCATTCATTCATTTATTCACTCATTCATTCATTCATTCATTCATTCATTCATTCATTCATTCATTCATGTATTTATTCTTTCATGCATTCACTCATTCAATCATTCATTCATTCATTCATCTATTCATTCATTTAGTCATTCATCCATTCATTTATGCATTCATTCATTCATTCATTCATTCATTCATTCATTTATTCATTCATTCATTCATTCATACATTCATTCATTTATTCATTCACTCATTCATTCATTAATTTAGTCATTTATTTATTCATTCATTCATTCATTCATTCATTCATTCAATCATTCATTCAGTCAATCATTCATTCATTCATTCATTTATTCATTCATTCATTCATTCATTCATTCATTCATTCATTCATTTATTTATTTATTCAATTATTCATTCATTCATTCATTCATTTATTCATTCATTCATTTAGTCATTCATTCATTCATTCATTCAATAATTCATTCATTCATTCATTCATTCATTCATTTATTCATTCATTCATTTATTCATTCATTCATACATTCATTCATTTATTCATTCACTCATTCACTCATTCATTCATGAATTTAGTCATTTATTCATTCATTCATTCATTCATTCATTCATTCATTCATTCATTCATTCATTCATTCATTCAATCATTCATTCAGTCATTCATTCATTCATTCATTCATTCATTCATTCATTCATTCATTCATTCATTCATTCATTCTTTCATTCATTCATTCATTCATTTATTTATTTATTCATTCATTCATTCATTCATTCATTCATTCATTTATTCATTCATTCATTTAGTCATTCATTCATTCATTCAATCATTCATTCAATAATTCATTCATTCATTCATTCATTCATTCATTCGTTCATTTATTCATTCATGTATTTATTCTTTCGAGTAGCACATACTACAAAATCTGAATTCCAAGGGTCGACATATAATCGGTTTTCTTTTTTTCTTTTTTGTTGTAAGTTATTGTTCAAAGGGTGAACTATAGTATGGTCAACACAAAGAAAACAACACACACAGTTAAAAATGCTAATAAATTTATTGACAACATTGCAATGTGAAATAAAATTTCTTAACGTGACAAAATAACAATATCGTTGAAGTCCGCCAGAGATTGCTACCTACGTTGTACAGTCACTGCGATGGTGATCCGAGTAGGCTTAAAGATGAAAATTTCAAAAAAAAAAATGATCACCAAAAGCCTTATTAAACAACATCTACAGCAATAAATTAAATGGTAATATAAATTAGCGGTATTTTCACCTACAAGATAAAACATCTGTTTTTTACCATCTTTATCCGATGCCGCGAGATAAATCGGTTTTGAAAGAACATCCACTTTCAATTTAGTGTTGCAGAAGCAACACATAATAACAAGTGGACGCAAACTAATTAACAATGCAGATGTAAATCGGATTGCACACTTCTGCTTAGTTTTTAAGTAGGCGAAAGTTGAAAATACTGGCTACAAAAAATGTTGGGAACTTTAAGTTAAATCTCCTTTAAAATGACCGTGCCTCGTTAAAAATGCAATACATACGTTTTTAAGGCGTTATGACATGCACAGAGTGTACACTTTCAAAAAAGCAAGTAATTGTACATGCCTACTTAAAATGTCCTGCTTTAATTCATTAACAAAATGCTAAAACTATTTTTATCCTCGTGCACAGATCGCCGATAAAATAATCCTAGTTTAAAAAAACTGGATATTATTATCCTATCAACAATACAGTAATATGAGCAAAGTGTGTAAAAAAATCAGGTGAACATGAAAGTGAACATTGTAACTTTAAAGCGCCAAATTATGTCAGTAAAATGTTGATCAACCTTCTAGTTGAGTCTCGTTGACGCGACCAACAACTTCCAGTGGGTTGAAATTTGTTTAACCTTTACACTACCATACATGACGGAAATTTCCGTCGTCATTCGTCAATGAACGTAAACATAAAATGACACAAATTTTCGTCAAATATATACTACATTTATGTATTTTTTGTCATTTGAAGCTGGAAATTGCGTTAGCAATTCCAGCTTCAAATGACGAAAAATAGAACTCCTACACCAGTATATCTGGATCCTGGTATGCACTCCGGCCTGGAAGTCAAAGGGTTAATATGTTTAATTAAATTTGCCATTTTATCTGGTAGACTTGCTCAAAATGCTATATTATAATACAAAAAAGATTTAAAACGTTTTTAAGTCTGTTCAAAAATTAGGGTCTTACTATTTTATAAACCAATATGGAAATGTAAATATGACATCCTACCATTATGTGGAATAAACTACACAACAAACAGCCTATTTCAGAGTCGCAACAACTTAATGAAAATATGTTTTTTCCAGTTGCCTACTTACTTGTTTGTATGCAAACAAACCACTTCTTTTGCCACACTGTTATATTTTCTACTAGAACGGTCTAGTTGCTTGTGTTGTTTTACACAATCTACACACCAAAGGAATAAAGGTCACATGTGCCACATTACAGAGTATAAGATACGACCTTTTAATCCTGACCACTGATTTTGTACATTAACCCTCTAAGCACACATAACAAGGTTGATAAAATCAGGTCCTTCGGTGTGTGTGGAAGAAAATGAGACGAAATACGACTGGGCTAAGAGGGTCCATTATAGGTATTGACGTATTCCTACCTCGGACATTAAAAGCACTGTTTGAAGGCAACATTTTGAAGGATAAACTGGTAAAAATGTCTAAAAAGCGGATCCGTCGTTGGCTATCGGAATAAGAATAAATGTAGACGGGAAGAGCATATTGAACGGTTTTCACACATTGTGTTCAAGTTTAACAATAATAATTCTTGACGAGCTCACATAACTATCCCAACCACCAAGTTCGCAGATGTTAAAAAAGCGGAGGAACAAGTAGTCACCTTGGATATGAAAGGGTGTATCTGCCACTTTGTAAAGTGGCAGATGCACCCTTTCATATCCAAGGTGACGAAGTAGAGTGGTCAATAAATAATCTGTCCACAGTGGCAGCGTTCTGGTTATGGTTAAATCGTGAAGAACTGTACGCGTCTCCCCCAGATTTGGGGCCTCCTGACTCAGGGGCGGCAGACGACGAGGGGGAAAGTTGGCGCCATTTTGAGTTCAAGTATTACGATCAAATCTTCCAGGCGTTCCTCATCATGTAGTCAAAGTAGACATTCTCGTCAATAGACGCACTGACTCCGCTGTAATAGTTGATGAACTCCTGTTTTGTGACCTAAAACAGAGAAAAGTACAAATGAAAAATAGTCTACAACTGCTAGATTTCCTTGAATTACATTTACTCTTTATTTAGTTTTTTCTTTGTTTTATTCTTGGGTGCTATGGAGTCCACGCCAGGGACAATTATTTCTGTTTTCAACCTATATAAATGATGTTGTTGAGTAAATATTATTACCATGTGCAGTGATGTAGAAAACTAATAAATGAGTTTTACAGATCATTATACCCTCATTGTTGTAAATGATCTGAGATAGTATCGATTGTTGAGTCCCTCGCCTGTACGTGCAGTACGGTACTTTATAGTCACTCTCCCCGCTGGGTACTTTATTAATACAATATATCTAATTTGTCCTCATGATTACTTCACAAGTATGACTACGTAAGGCAGGATATATTTAGCTTAACCCTTGAAACGCAGAAATATTTATGTATAAACCATGGAGACCAAATGGTCTATTCCAATCTAAAATCATTATAAATGTATTAGTTTAACTCTTTCAGCTTCATTTGAATACCTATGTTTTTGGTCTACAGCTATTATTAATATTTTAAATTCTCTCAGTGTGGGGCCGTCTTTATTCGTCAGAAACTGACCGTCTTTAGACGTCAGAATAGACGTCAGATTCTGACATCCAAAGTCGGTCCCCGCACTGAAAGGGTTAAAGGCCCTATGTCTTTTCTTCTAGGCTTGCGCAGAAGCTGACAACAATGCGGGCGCACAGTTAGACAGTCATCTGTGCACAGCCCAAACAGATTTTAGTGGCATTTTATTTGGTCTGAAACTTATTTGGCTTGAAACCGCATATATATGGCTACAGCAACAAACGGGTTGAACATGTTAAATAGGGATGACACACATACATTTCAATTCATTTTGGTAACACCTGGGGCCAGTTTCTTGATCGTACTTAAGTAAAAAATGTTAATTTTTTACTTAAGTATGTTACAGAAAGCGGCCGCAGTGGTTGGTTTGTGTAACGTACTTAAGTACAAAGTTGACACTTCTTACTTAAGTTCGATACAGAAACCCGCCCCTGGTCATCTACTGTAAAAAAAACCTGTCAAATTTTACGTGGGAAAATTACTTAATCTTAAGATGTTCAACATAGTTTTTTGATATACATCTATTCTATTTTTTTGTGAATTTTCAACCACTTCAAATCGTGGATAGTTGTATATATAAAAACTCAGAGCTCTAAGTGTGGTGCTTAAGGCATACTATTTGTTTGACATTTTTTATGTGAGAATCACAGCTAATCACTGCCGTCATTCAGTTGTTATTTAAATTAAGGGGAAGAATACGATACTTGGGTCCATCATTCCCCCACCACTGGAGAATTTTTGAAATGGCATTGCGACCATTGACTCCCAAGGGGAGCACTCGTGATCAGTAGGCATAACATCTGCCACCATCTGTACGCTGATGACACACAAATTTTTCTTTCTTTTTTTAAAACAGATCCTGAGATGTCACTGTCGCTGGTCCAGCAGTGCTTACAAGACGTTTCCGACTGGATGATAGCCAGCAAACTCAAAATAAATCCTGACAAGACAGAATTTATAGTAATCGGCGCTAAATCACAACGAGACAAATTTAAGAAATATTTCCCTACAAAATTACTTGATCAGGATGTAACATGTAACACCAACTGATTCGGCACGAAATCTAGGGGTAAAATTTGACAAGGATTTCAATTTTAAGAAACATATATCAAAAGTCTGTCGATCATGCTACTATCATATACGCGAATTGCGTCGCTTGCACAGATGTTTAACAGCGGCAGTGACTAAGACAATAGCAACTTCATTTGTGTCGAGCAAGCTAGACTATTGTAATTCTATCCTCTATAACATCCCAAATCGCGAAATAAACAAGGTGCAGAGTGTTCAGAACTGCTTGGCCAGGGTTGTGACCCGTCTCCACGATTCTGCAGTGTTACACCTTTGTTAAAATCCCTACACCGGCTCCCTGTTCAATTCAGAATAAAATACAAAATATGCACCCTCACATATAAAGTAATACATACATGTCAGCCAGTATATCTACATAATCTGCTTAAACCTTTAAGCAGAACCCGTAATCTCCGCTCCTCAGATGATGATCAACTGGTTGTTCCCAGAGTAAGTTCAAAGATGGGTGAAAGGGCTTTCGGTCGCCCCCCCCCCCCTCCCCCAGCTCTGGAATTGTATCCCTCTTGAGATTAAAAAATCTAAATCTGCAGTCATTTCGGAAAAATTGAAAACTTTTTATTTCGGCCAAGCCTGTCAATCCTAAATTCTCTGTGTCCCTGCATGCTGGATCTACGAATTGGAACGGCAAACGGACGATGATAATATAGCCTGATTTGGATTTGCAGCGCCTCTGAGCTCGGGACACCGAGGATTTAGGCGTATTAGAAGTTTTTAATTAATCTCGAGAAAACTGTCTCACTTTTTATAATTTATACACAGACCATTTTAAAGGCCTCGTCCACTCCAATATATGTTTAGTTGGTATATATATTCACCAGGTGGCGTTCATCTTTACTATCTCTGTAACGAGCAATGATTTCTGGGTATACGCTTATTCTGTTAATGCTACACAGTGAACTATATATTCTCACCTTGTCGTCTTTCTCGTCCTGCTGGAACGTGTTGAGGAACTCTTGGAACACCCTGCGTTCCGTCCACTCGCCCGACGTGTACTTGGGGTGTTTCGTGGCGTTGTAGAACTTCTTCATATCTTCCACCGTAATCACTCCGTCTCCGGTCCTGTCTGCCTTGTTAAAACACAGCTCTATGATGTCCAGGCGATATTTGGACATCGGTGGCTGAAATATGGGACAAAAATAAAATAATTTTAAGTTTTAAAAAACTCATTTTATTAACTTTGTAAATAAAATCTCATGAGACATAAGCGATTGTTTTATTTACAGTCACGTGATATATAATATTCTAGTAAGGTTATTTTTGAGATTTTTAATATTTTGTCGTTTCATTTTACCTTTTTATTTAGTTAAAATTTCATAATTTTTAACCTAACCTGATTGGGTATTTTTATGTCAAATGACTTGCGATAAGCTATTAAAATGAAGATACAGTCAGAATATAAGCTGGTATTTAGTGAAGACGTATGCAAAGCATACATGTAAGCTTGATTAGAAAACAGTCCAATCTTATAAGCTCCCATGGCACATTTATTATGCACCTGATAGAATTATTCGAATGGATTTATTCAGAAGAAAATAGTTAGTAAATTTCATCACATTAACCCTTAAAGCGCTGAAATGTTTTGCATAAACCATGGAGACCAAAGTGTCTTTTTAACTTAAAATCATCATAAATGTCTTAGTTAGCTCTTCCTGCTTTATTTGAATACCTATGTTATGGGGCTACCCAGTGAACACAAAACGTTTGCATAACATTCGTACAATGTCGGATCAACATCGAAGACGATGGGCCGACGTTGTACAAATGTTAAACGAACGTTTTACGTTTGCTGGATACGGCCATTACAAATATTTTAATTTTTACAGTGCGGGGATCGACTTTAGACGTCAGAATCTGACGTCTGAAAACGTCAGATTCTGACGTGTAAAGTCGATCCCCGCGCTGTAAGAGTTCAGATAATTCTGAACTTTTAATAATTGATACACTTAGTTATCTGATTAACCCTTATGCGGCCGAATTGTTTTTCATTTATTTGAAGCTGGAATTGTTAACGCAATTTCCAGCTCCAAATGACGAAAAAGAACTATATTTATGAAGCAATAATCGTATTCAAAATTTTATTTTTGGATTACTAAGCATCTACCACAAAATATATTTACCAATGCGAGTTTGATTATTTGGTCCGACATTTGCTTGAAAACGCATATATACGGTCCCGGCGGCATAAGGGTTAAATTTTGTCGCTTGATTTTGCCTTGTACTTGAGGCAGCGTCAGTGTCCGTGACGCCTAGTGGTGTCATCAAGGTATCATATAGACACACAAAACTCACCCGAATGTGGACGAGAAACTCGTCAAAAATAATGGTCCCCGAGCCGTCCTTGTCAAAGTGCATGAAGAGAGCTCGGATTTCGTCAGCGTTCACCCCAACACCGTAGTCGTTCATGCCTTTTCTGAACTCCTCCATGCTGAGAGAGTGACTGCGATCATCGTCAAATATTTTGAAAGTTCTGGAACATAAAGGGTTTATTTTATATACATTATCAAGATATAGAGGGGGAGGGGGGGAATATAGTGTTTATGTATCTTTCTGCAGATCACGACAAAATTAAGCAGCCCGAAGTCGGAACTATTTAACCCTTTGACTTCCAGGCCGGGGTGCATGCCAGGATCCAGATATACTGGTGTACGAGTTCTATTTTTCGTCATTTGAAGCTGGAATTGCTAACGCAATTTCCAGCTTCAAATGACGAAAAATACATAAATGTAGTATATATTTGACGAAAATTTGTGTCGTTTTATGGTTACGTTTATTGACGAATGACGACGGAAATTTCCGTCATGTATGGTAGTGAAAAGGTTAATAGAAACACTTCAAGTGTCGTTTATGGTACACAACCAACATAGAGATGTAGAGAACACTATAGTAATTATGGAAACATTAGCATCAAAATTATATATTCGAAGGAGTCACATAATAGTACAGGAAAATATGGAGAGAGTGATCTTAATAGTCGCCTTACCTTCCTAAGCTCTTTATTCCGTGCACACCCCTCTTCAGACACGCCGCTCTCACTTTCTCTACAGCTTCTTCTATGTTAACCTCGGCCATTATGTTGTTATTTATGGAATATTACCGGAAAATCTAAAAAGTAAACAAAATATCTGTACCTTAGCAAAACATAACCAACATTTGAAAAAAAATCGCTGAAAGCAAAACGCTAAGAAATATTCTACAGACAGCCATTTATTTGACCAGAATGGTTCGGTTTTTAACATTTCCTGAACCATTCAATCTCTGATATTTGTACGCACAGTTTGAGTACGGAGATGGGCAAATATGTAACTTTTACATTTTTAATCAGACAAACAAAATACTGATGACTTGAAAAAATACGACTAGTTTTACGTTTAATCACTATACATATGGTCAGATCAGATGACGGTGGGTGTCAACAACAGAATGTGAATATACATTTTTCGCAAATAAAAGTCACTAAATGTATTGCAAGGCTGGGGCTGACTTTAGACGTCATAATTGGACGTCTGCAGACGTCATATTCTGACGTCTAAAGTCGATCCCCGCAATTAAAAGAATTAATAAAATATAATCTGATAAAGGCCGGAGACCTCTAACATAGGTATTCAAATGAAGCAGAAAGAGCTAACTAGGACATTCATGATGATTTCAAATTGAATAAAACCTTTCGATCTCCATGGCTTATACAAAAATATTTTAGCGTTGTAAGGGTTAGAATAACGGATTTAGAAAAGCGAAAGATATCTCGTCTGCAAATATATATATAGCCACCCTAGCATCCAAAGCGATGTGCCACCGAATTAAGTGATACATGCAACAGTTCGGTGCTAGGAGACAAATTATATCACTTATAACAACTTGGAATAGGTGGGGATTGTCATTTCCTCATTTACCACTTGGAGTGTTAACCCATGGAGCTCTTCAGCTATTCCATTTAAATTTTCAGCCACTTGAAGTTGTGTCTCGCTACCGCGACACACAACTTCAAGTGGCTGAAAATTTATGTGATTTGTGAAATTTAAGTCCCAACATATATCAGAGGTTCAAGACTGAAGGTACATTGTACTTTTAATAACTGGTTATCAGGAGGTACACAGGTGCTAATAAAAACCCAGAACGTCTACTGTAGTCGACATCAGTGATCCAGGGGTTAAGTTGGCGGACCCTTGACGACCATCTTGTAACATCGTAAATGATGAGTGATTACTCACGCCGCTCTTCACACCCACTTATGCCCTACCTCAAGTGGCTATTGGTGAGTACTTGTGGACAGGTGGAGGGTTGCCTATTGTTACTTTAACATGTAAGAGGATACAGGTGACTGAGAGTTATTCAATATAGTATGCTCAACCAATTATCACGCGACGGAACAGTTTGGTAGTCCAAACTCGTGACAGTGTGACAGGGGCTTATAGAGTGCGTCCCCCACGTTCGGTGTGCGCAAAAGATAGGTCACATTATGGTAAATGATGATAGGTGACATAATTACAGCTATTGTATACTCTCTACTGAACTCTATAAACGCCAATATCCACCATAGTCTTTTCATTAACAATTTCAATAGAACATTTGAAAGATTATATATGTCTCTGATCATCAAAAATTGGGAATATTTGCCCTCAAAATTGACAAAAATAAAAATAATTTTAAGCAGTACACATATCTTTAAAAATTAGACTGTTTCATACTCTATCACTGCTGATAAGATATTATTATTAACGTAGTAGTGGTGTTAAAACTTTAAAGAAAAAGTGTCTTATTCATTCACTGCATTCGAAGATACTGTATTTTAAAGTAGTAGTCCACTGTGAACCATTAACGGGATAAGAATATACCCAGAAAGCATCGCGCTCGTTACAGAGATAGTAAGGATAAGCGCCACCTGATGAATGTATATAAACTAAACAGGCATTTGAGTGGACACGGCTTTTAACCCTTACACGCTGAGGACGACTAGTCATTTTTAATCTGTTTTATTAGCTGTTTAAACCACAGCTATTGGGAACAAAATGTGTGCTTCAACATCAAGATTTACAAATGTTTGGTCACAAATTAATACAAATATGAGAGGCCAGCATTCTCAAGCACTTGACCATGTTGACAACTTAGACATGTATAATTAATGGAGATGACCACCTCACCAATCTCATGTTTGAGATATAAGTAGGAGGCTGTGAGAATACAAGTGCACACTCTCAAGGGAGCTGTTTTGTGTGACATATCAAAGCAGTGAGCTCTTTATCATATCACTGCAGGATCCGGAGGTAGCTTGGGTGATGGCACGGCGGACGCGAATGGTTGGCTAACGATGACGGTTCAATGATGGTGGTTTCAAACACAATGCTCAGAAATCAGAGCACATCTCAAAAGGGTCAGTCCTTGCCCTTTCCTCTGGTGACTGGTGGCTCAAACGGCTAGCTGTTTCTATATGGTTCAGCAGCCCTGGTTGCTTGTCTCCCAGACTTACGTTGCCAATGCTTTGTACAATCACCTACCTCACCAGGTGAAATGAGAGAGGCACTATAAGGCTTATTCCAGAACTACATGTAGTGCATAATCTCGCGTCAGCCCTCGCGCTGCGCGCTCCTCTGCTATAAGGGCCCAGTGAGGTAGCCTGAAATGACAGCGGTTACAGTTCATGCACCAAGACGTCTCGTAAAAGGAGAAACTGGCGCAGTGGTTGGCATGGAAACCAGTTACTCACGACTTATAGGGGTTGTACACCAGCGTTGTTTCAATGTTGGGCCAGCGTCCTGGACGCTGACCCAACATTGAACCAATGCTGGCCAATCGCATGTGTCGTTATAGCTGTCATAACCAGGTGCCGTAGCATTTGATAGATAAGTGGACAAGCCAGATGTCTAACAGTAATGGAAAATCTATACTACATCGAGACATCTCTTCTTGTGACTGCATTGTACAGGGCTGATGGCTATCTGCTGTTATACAAGCCATATACGGTATCAGTGAATATGAAATGGAGGTTAAAGGGGTGCACATGCAATTGGACCGATAAATAACTCCAGCTACATGTATGTTTACGTTTTGGCAGGAGTGTAACGTCTATGCGTTTAGATCATTATCGGGCAATTTGCAACTCTCAGAAATATGCGAACCATTTATATTGCTTATAATTATCTTTGGACTATGAATTTAGGCTACTCTAACACACAATGGTTGAGAAAACCATTGGTATTTTAATCAATTTAGTGCTTTTCGCAACTCTGTGTATACCTGCTATAGGCGTACCTGTTATACCTGCTAGATCCAGGTGCAGAAACAATAAACTTAAAATCAATTTTGTCTAGTCAGAAAAACACAAATCCAATACAAGTTAATTGTCCACGACTCGTACGCCAACGTTTAATTAGTTGTGAACAAACCATACGATTGGAACTAAAGGGTGGTCTCTGCTAGTTTAATACTCACCAAATAAAACCAAGACACGATATAAAGATAAGATAGCAGTGCTATAAATACCAATGTAATGTGTACAATATATCAATCCACTATATATACAGACACGAACAAATGACGGGAATCGACCAGTTTCTTTTCAGTGCATAATACATGTTGGTGACATAATTACTCTTGGCACGCTATAGCTAAACCTAATTTAATTGTATGGTGGTGCCCAGGCAAGCATGAGACATTGACCGCGAGATGAATTGATGTTGGCCGTCGTCTGCGATGTTGGCCAAGCGTCAAATGAACGCCTATAGCCTAATGTTTATCGTTGCATTGTACATGCATACGTGGTCGATCTATGGTCTGTATAATGTCAATGGCGGGTCCAGGAATTGCGAAAAGCAAACTATAATATTTATGGAGACTCTCTAAAATAAATAAAATACCATGTTATTCGTTGACCCCAAGCCTCCCCCCAAGCAATTGAAACCTACTCTTTGCGTGTAACTGTTAGTGAATATAGCTTCGCGTCGCTTTCCGCATAATTATTGCAATATCGCGACATAAGCACGAAATCGGAGCTATGCCCGTACACTACTATAATCAAATGACTTCAAGCGTTCTTTCTAGTGCACAATACCTTAAACAGCACTGAACACTACATGACTTTGAACAGTGTGTAGCACTGCATATATGCACAGTGGTTCTATACTTTTTGTGAATTATCGCCCCAAGATATTGATTAATTATTTCGTGCTTAAAATAAAGGATGTTCAAGACACCTCTAGTTATAAAAAATGCCACCATAAAACAATGTTAAATTTAACAAATTTAGTGCTGCGAGAACTTCGCGTTATGCACCCTATTATTAGTTCATGTTGACTATGCGGCTGCCTATATGAAATAACAATCTCTGCAGAAGTATAATCTCCACGATTAGTGCGTGATTATTGATTATTCTGGTTCACAATATAAACAACGATTAGGACGATAAAGTGCCACTATAATAGTGAATATTATGGTGTTTTGCAACGCATAAATATAACCCAGTGAGCACAAAACACACACCCGATGTTGGTTTAATGTTGGGCCATCGTCTGCGACGCTGGCCAAACATTAAACCAACATTGGACGAAGATCTCATTTTGCATGGGCCGGAGAAGCTAAGTATTTTTTTTTCATTGATTGACCTCACCCTTTGGCAATATAGCAGTATTTTTACGAGGATACTCAGGCTGCCATTTTTTGGGATAATGCACATCCCCCGGGGAGAGCTATGGGATCAGGCCACGTGACTGGACTCCTCCATTATATGTGATAGCCACAACTGGCTGGCTACAAAGCTAAAAGCACAACTGCAAATAGAAAAAATATATAATATAGGCTGAACCCCGATGCCCCACTGCACAGATAGGACTGTTGTCTTATTTCGCATGATTAAATCTTACGTGTGATGCACTCAACGTCGTTTCGTTGAACAAGAACACAAATAAATATGGCGCGATCAATCCTATTATAGGCTTATATAGTGCAGTTGTTTTCTGTTTGCCCTGTGCAAATAATGTAATAAGAAAAATATATTGTCTGTCATCAAGAATACGCTGCTGTCACTGATAAGAAGCTACAAGATGTAGCTGAGTTGTTATTTGGCATGTCAACTACATTATACATGTATGTTATAAGGTCCGTTATAGTATCACTTATACATTGTTTCGTGTATTATTCATCACATGCAGTACCTTTATACTCCTCATACCTGGAACAACTATGCCTAAACCTGGATGCAGCTAGTCGGATATTTCGGACAATGATCCTGAAAGTGTCCGACAGGCCGCGGCCTTGGTTCCCATCAAGGATCAGGATTTGATCTAATGTTGTTTTAATGTTGGGCCAGCATCGAAGTCAGAGGACCAACATTAAAACATCATCAATTGGGTTTTGTTGGGTTTGTTTTATCATCATCAGCACAGATCACTGATGTTGATGCACAAATACACGAGGGAAATTTGGTATGTATGTTCGCTGCGGGCATTCGTCATGTAAATGACAGCTCCATCTCATGTATATGGCTTGCAAAACTTCACCGATATTAGGGGTGTGTATTCTCATATACTGCTAAAGATTAAAGGTATAATTATATAAATAGAACAGTTCTCAAAAAATTATATTTAAGTAAATAAGATGTTTTATTAATGATGCGGCTTAGACTGGTACCTAATTCTAGTAAAATAAAGGGATTATAAATGATTATATATTTATAATATTATGTGTATTTTATTGTACATATTGTAACTGTAATCTTTTGCATGCAAAAAATAGAGAGAGAGAGAGAGAGAGCTGCCATGCGTGCATGCAGACAAGTAATACATTGCCAGCATTGTCCCAATGTTTATCTGAAACCATATACGAAGGCCAGCTTATAAGATCAAGAACAGGGGCAACCATGGGGGCTGTTACAATAAGACCATATTATTATGAATTTCAGTCATTTAATTTTAAAAATAAACTTAATCCTAATTTCTGATAATAACTAAAATTCATTCAAAATATGACATGTGACGAATAATTGAAATAATTCAACTATCTTGACTATTTTAAGATACATACGTATGCTTTCATAACATATTTGGATTTAATGCAACACATGTAAATGGCCATATTCACAGATATATGGAGAGTGATATTGCTAGAATGTCTTGTTAAAAATAGTGTCTTAGTTCGGGCGCTATACCCCACTGCTATATAATTATCGAGGTTATACCTATATCATAATTAATAATAAATATCTGGTGGCCACGTATGTAACATATTATCAATGATTATATAGGTATATGTTATGATAACCTGCCATAAACTGATAATAAATATATTGTAATGATGGCTATCACGACAAATTCAACAAGCAGATTCATCCAACGACAATAAGATATCACTGATTTTATAAAATAGACAAGTATAATATAGGCCTATATATTAAATAAAAACGTCCTTATTATTGAATCTTGGTCTCCCGAGCCTTGTATACACCTGACACCACTATAGGACTCGACACGTAAATATACAATATGATGATGAATTGTAACACTTTTTATTCAATCAATTTATTTTCAAAGCCACATGGGGCATAAATCCGACAAGAGTGCTTAAATGCATAGATACAGAGAAAATATATCTATACCTCAGCTTAAACATGTTAAATAATCTAGATCCAGTAGTCGTATACGAGCATACTCATTTACAACAAGTATTTATATTTAGATATAAATATGTATATGTAAACAGACAGGCATTTACGTGTATGTGTAAATATTTGTGAGTGGCAAAAAACGTTGATCTGTATAATCATGTAGGCATGTAAACCAAACCCAGAAAATACGTCTGCGACGCTGGGCCAACATTAAGCCAACATTGGCTCAACACCACGTGCTTGGGATATTACACGCACATGTACTGATAATTTGTGTACATAATGTGTGTGTATTTACTCTGTTTGCTCAGAAAATCTGCTGTAATGCACACACATGACTCATTGCTGGCTCAATGCTGGGCCAATGTCGATCGCATTGGCTCAACATGGAGCAAACGCTAGACATTTAAGGCAGTAAATATGCTGTCCCAATTTTTCAGTCATTATCTGAACGTTTAACGACAATGCGCACACAAATATGTTCTTAATTCTTAACATTTTTTTAAAAGAAATACTTGCTGATTATCGTAGAAGTTACAAAATATCGTAGGCTTCGGATTGGTCGAAATGGCCATATCGACCAGTCCCATGCCCAAGATATTATTGTAACTTCTGCGCGAATACGAGCCCAGAAAAATCCCGCGTTTATTCAATCACCCTTGACATATTTTTTTTTTATAAAAATCATGAGCTACAATAGTATATTATCCTTCACGATAAGGAGGTGCTGCGCTTTCAGTTGATATATATTTTTACATCAGGCTATTTGATCGTTAGGTGGTTTTCGTTACACGCGTGAAGGGCTTTACAACCAATTTATATTCATACACAGATTTCTCCCAAGCGGTTAGTGCTGCTGAATCACAGGAATAATGTTTCATTTCAGGACGGATTTGGAGTTGAGAAGATGGTGGTTTAATGTTGGGCCAACGTCGCAGACGGAGGCCCAGCATTTAAACAACATTGGCTCATTGTATCGCTCATTGTATCGCATTCGCTGACATTGCAGTTTCAGCCACATAACGTTATGATTATAATACATGTACTATACATGCAAATGTGGTATAGAATAGTTTGAGGCAAAGTAATGAACGGGATTCTAATCTACACACAAACGTGAATTGTGGTGCAAGCACAAACATTAGTCATTGCTTACTTTTCAAGTGAACAGTTACTCCTGTTTGTCTTTGTATGATTGAGGGGGGAATAATCGTACTTGTTGGTGTATCCACCATACTAATTATAGGTTAATTCCTCATGTGATCTCTAATGATAATCACTAATGACGTTTTCAAGGTACGGTACTTATTTTCATAGTGGTTAGCCCCGAAAACCTATACGGCTACAGAGAACAAGTTTTGCTGACCAATCACATATTTTAAATAACCATGGCTTTAGTTGCTAGTAAAAGAGAAAATAATTTAACACTATTATAGTCGCAATTGGTTTAATAGGAAGAGTACTACGACCACATGGGATTCGGCCCCATGCACACGGCACTGAAGTACCAAAACGAGGCAGTCATCTCCTGTCTCACCGCGTCCGGGAGAGCGGGGACGACTGCTATAGTAAACAAGCGAAGCAGGGATCCTACACATGCACCTACAATTTTACATAAGTATTCATAAACGTCCCTGATATTTATTGACATTTTATGTGTAAATTTCGCCCGCAATTTCAAGGCAATTGTAATATATGACACTGTTCTTTGTTTATATCCGCTATGGGAAGACGTAAACGCGTGATTGGAAAGATAGGGCTTTGGGACAATTAATGGGTAAAAAATCAAAAAACGTTGTTAGATTACTTTCTAATTTCCTAAATATAAGGTGTCTCTAGCATAATTTTATACAGGTCATCCAGTTATTGGGAGGGAGGTCCTAGCCGTGTAGTTGTAAATAATTATTATTAGAAATGGTTTCCATGACATCATCAGCAGAGCGTTTTACACGATTTGAGTATAAGTTGGTCAAATCCTATGCTGTATCGGGTACAGCATACTGTATTGACAGGAGTAGGGCTTACATTATAAATGTATTCAGTGAAGCATGCATACAGCTACCGTACTGTCGGACATTTTGTTGGACAACTGCCATCGTCTCCCCAGATATAGACATCAGAAACCACCACTGTATGAACTTAACTAGATTGAATTGGTCACCGTATGGTCCAGGGCATTTATGATTCGAGGTGGAACAAATTGCAACAGAAACGATTTTTGCATTCCGTATTATATCCAGAATGACCAAAGCAAAAGTCCCAAGACGTAAAAACTCAGATTACAGTTTTATAGCCGTAGTACCAAGGCTCAGTCACACGTCAATTTTGTGATGATGTTTGAAAGAGTTTGCTTATACATGTAGTGACGTGGAATTTGTAAGTTACACATTGTCTCCTAGCAGGCAAAGGGCAGTATGTGTCACTTATTTGAGTGGTAGATGCCACACTTTGTATGTTAGGGAGCAATGTTAACCCTTTGGCTGCTGAACTGGTATTTAAAACACACCACTACATTATTTGCTTTGTCCGACCACTACATTTTAAGCCGGGAAAGGAGTTATTGTTGATCAAGGACAGACCAATTATGATGGTAGGCATATGGCTCAATAATCAGTCAGGTGTGACCGAGCTGTTGATTATGAGGGATCCTTATTATGGTCGGATATGTTTTAAGTCAGTTAAAATCCTCGGAGCTTTACATTCTTAGCTGTGGAAAAGGCCGAGGCCGAAGGCCGAGACCTTTTCCACTGCTAAGAATGTAAGGCTCCTCGGGCTTTATCCTATATATATATATACATATCACTAAGTCTGACAAGACAGATTTTTGGTAAATGCTCAATTAATCAAATAATTCAATATTGGAGATTTCTATTTTTTCATAAATATACATATTTGTCGTCATTTGAAGCTGGAAATTGCGTTTGCAATTCCAGCTTCAAATAAATGAAAAATCGAAACAAACAATTCAGCAGCATAAGGGCCAAATAGACGAGGTTTTTCCATTTCCAAACACTTATGTGTGGACTAGAAAATTTACAAAAATACTAAACTATTTTGAGAGTTGTCTGAACATTAAATATGAGAATGTCCACAGACATATTGCATTATGATTGTATTACGATCACCAGACCGTGGTACTATTGTTATATAGGTATTCTGTCTATTTGTAAACTAAGTTACTTTTATACATACAGATGGATCATGTAACTGAATTCAGTGTATCAAGAAGAGGAAAACTTTCTTACTATTTACATAACAAATAGGCAGTATAAAAACCCATGCTTTAACCAATTTGGACACCTAATAAACTATAAGAGAACATGGCAAGTATACTAGTTTGATTAGTTATTACATTGCTGTAGCATCAGGCACGCAATAGTAAAACATTATTAGGTATTTAAAAATCTGAAGAAAATTGTGATGTAAGCGGTAGTAAATAAAGTCTTTCTTTTCTTTCTAAAATACACGTAGAGTTGTAGACGTTACGGATGTTTACAGGACCTGTCAAACAATAAGTGTCTACTTGAAAACAAAGGACAGGGCCATCTCAACCAATCCGAAGCCTACGATATATCGTAACTTGTAAGAGAATACGGGCCCAGGGATTCAACACTTGACTTTCTCTCTCTCATCCGTGCGCAATACAAAGTAGAACACGTGCTATATAATTATGTGGACAAAAGCCAATCTTATACGCTTTGAGAAGTTTTTTGAATGTCCTTTGTTGTGAAGTAAAGTAGAGAAAGGCGGTTCCATTTGAAGTTGTAGGCCTACACACCATACATGTGTCATATCAAACCCTTTTATATTTCACCTCGTACATCAAAGGATAACAGTTTATAGTGAGGACTTCGGGTGTTTGATATTTTTTATATGAAACTTGTATCATTGTGAATGAATGAATGAATGAATGAATGAATGAATGAATGAATGAATGAATGAATGAATGAATGAATGAACGAACGAACGAACGAACAGACGAACTAATGCATGAATAAATGAATGAATGAATGAATGAATGAATGAATGAATGAATGAATGAATGAATAAATGAATGAATGAATGAATGAATGAATGAATGAATGAATGAATGAATGAATGAATAAACGAGCAAACGAACGAACGAACGAACGAACGAACGAACGAACGAACGAACGAACGAACGAAAGAATGAACGAACGAACGAACGAACGAACGAACGAATGAATGAATGAATGAATGAATGAATGAATGAATGAATGAATGAATGAATGAATGAATGAATTCGTTCGTTACGTTTATAAATAAATGATAAAAACTATGGTGTGTTTTGAGAGCTCGTACTTACAATGCACTATGCACTTCACACACCTTATCCTAGTCCAATGGTTTCTGGGCATGTTCATTTATGTGCCATTTCAACTCCCAAGGAGCACACAGCCCGTTTCGGCGCGAGGAACTTATCATACACACTTACATCTCTTTGGGGGTATTTTTTCAAAACAATGTGGATTGCTTTGTTCGAAAACCTGTGTCAGTGGGATCCATGTGATTTACTACAGAAAATTCTGACACAAAAAATTAATGAATGAGGTTTTCAGCAACATTGGTCTGAGGATGGTGAGATGAATCGGATGACACTGCCCTCCAGTTTGAAAATTCGATCCCTGGCGGTCTGAGGCCGAGCACGATACCTCTCGGTCACAAAGGCCCCCCATAATATTGAATCTTTACAAGTGAGCACTGCAGGGAAGAAACTTTTGTTTCTTTGAAACTTGAATGCCAGACGCAGCCAGAGTGGGGTTCGAACCCGCGATTTCCGACTTTACAAGCAGGTAGCTTTATCCACTACCCCAGTAAACACAAGTATTTGACTAACATTTGTACAATGTCGGTCCAACGTCTTCGACGTTGGACCGCCATTGTACAATATTATACAAATGTTGTGTGCTTACTGAGACACCAGGGACCCCGCTTTTGCATGTGGGGAATCATACTGCAAAGGCAGTAGCTTTTTACTTGTAAAGCAAGCAGTTACTGTTGTTTGACTTTGTCCCGCAGTATGATAACACCTCCTCTCACCTGCTCACAGGCCTTGTAAATCATAGTCCTCAGAGGTCATTCATTATGTATGTTGTTATTATTATGGACGCCATTTCTATCAGATTGAGTGAGGGTACACTCAGAGGGATGTCTGATTATTGTACCTTTATTATCTGGGAGTTGTGTACATACTCTACGTGTATGTGGAAGCAATCAGATCAGTGGATCGGAACATTTTCGCAACTTTTTGAAACGTTCTCCATCGTTCTGCTCAGAAAGTAAATTTTCACGAACGCAGTTTGGGTGTTGGACACGAACGTTGTACATGTAGTGTGACAAGGCCTTTAAACATGGAGCACAGACCACCCACCCATTGTGCGTGGATATGGTCATTTCAATACGCATCCACATTGATAGTGATTGATATATAGTCAGGCGAATGAGTGATAATATTAACATCATAACGTGCTCAGTCAATGAGTGCACGAGAGCATTTTTGATATAAATTGTATTTTTATGCATGAGAACAGGTTGTGGTGCCTTAACAAGGTATGAGCATCTCGTGGTGTCATAATGGGCCAGAGTGCTACAGTATGTACATGGACACCTGGAGCCTGCACAACAGTACCCTTTTGGATGCAGGGCTGATAACACCACAGCATTCGAGTCATATCGGCACGAGATATCCGATAACAGCACAGCATCTGAGTCATATCGGCACGGGATATCCATGCTGGCTGCCAATGCAAACTAGAGTATCCTGCCAAATCTACCCTCCACAACGTGTTACATAATGGAGGGCGATATACTTCTAACTAGCCAAATCAAAATAGTAATTTTTGCTATGTTCTAAATAATGATTTCTTTTCCTCGGGAAGCTATACAATAAATCAACGATTAGCACAATTGAATCACACATATATTTGTGTGGTTAACTGAGTCAATTGTCGATTTTAAGCACACTGATAAAGCCCCATCATTAATCACCATTTTGGTCATAGTAATATTAATTAAATGGCGCATAGATATGTTACCCTGTAATGTAGTAGATAATTTATGTACACACAATACCAAAATAATGTAAGCGTTTTAAGGTACATGGTGCGATAGATTTTCAGTTGAAATCACAATACTATATGTCAACGACACAAAAATGTCAACGACACAGTAAATGGATCAGTCACGTATCAGAAAGAAATAGGTTTCTAATATATAAAGTCTGCTCAGCAATATATCACTATCAATTTCGCCTATCAAAATGTGTTGTTTTTTTCACGTCGAAAAATGAAAGATAAATTCTCTCCAGGGCTGTAAAATAACTAGAGATTCTATTTTTGTTGTTGTTATTTTAAAAGGAACAATTTTATAATTTGTCAACAACTGTCGTTTCTGGAATTCAATACCGTCAATTATAATCAGCGCGGTGTAATGGCTGTCAGCTGCCATTTCAGCTTACTGCATCATGTGCGCACATGTAAAGTTAAAGAAAATCAAGCCAAAGGGACAAAGACGGTTTTGATAAAGGTGCGACTTGCTAGAAGGGACATATTATATATTCACCCTACGCGTATATGTAAAAAAAATAGATAAAATATGATGCTACATAATCATAACAGGACATCCTGTGGTAGGGGGGGGGGGTGTACACGGGGTGTTCACTCTATGTTGGCTCAATGTTGACCCATCGTCTGCGACGCTGGTCCAACATTGAAACAACTTTGAGTCAACGTCTACGTGTTTGCTGGGGTGTAGTAACCATCAAGTATCATAAGTATAGGTGTACTCATCATGCCTAGTAGTACTATAACATGTAGTAGTATCCTGATCATACCTAGTACATGCAGTATCCTGATCGATGTATGGCAGCATCTACACAGAGGATAAAACCAGTATAGGACACTGGGCGTTCACCCGATACAACGTTATTTTTTATGTTGGACGCAGGACCAACATCAACTAACGTTGGGTCAGAGACTCTAATCTGCTGTATAATACTTTTCTGTTATTTCTACTAACCACAAAAACGATGATGTATTGTGAATAAGTGTAGGCCTACGCATATTCTAGAGAAAAAATAACTGTATATATTTAAATCAGAGACGGACACACTATGGCTAAAAGGAGCTTAATTGTAACGATTATTACGCATTGTTTGGTACGTGTTTAACCCTTGAAGCCCAACGTCGAACTTATGCACCATAAAACATATTTCGAATACAATTTGAATACAATATTATTCATTCAAGAAAAAATTGCATAAGCCACCAAAATAAGTATGTTAATTTGAAATGTCACATTTCGCTTTTTACAGAATGGAATCTTCTCATTGGAAATTGCTATGGCAATTCTGGAGAGCGAAAAATAGATATATATGAGTGTTTGGAGGGTTAACCTTTAGAGCTCAGACGTGTAAGTTTAAATAAAATCCCAGTGACTGGAAGTTGTGTCTCGCTACCGCGATTCAAAACTTCAACTTACTGAAAATTTGGCCTGGTTGGATTTGTTAAATTTAAGACCCAACGTATATAAATTAAGATATATTTTACTTTAAGCAACTGGTTCAATATATGTAGTAGAATGGCGTGGCTAGATCAAATTGTAGATTATTTACATACATGTATACCTAATTCACCGCAGCCTATCAATGTTTCTTTGTATGCCAGCTA